>NW_010729077.1:7344384-7371239 GCF_000365185.1 Nelumbo nucifera | reverse complement strand
GAAAGCTAAGAGTGGAGGTCGCGCTTTATCACTATATTCGAGAGGTTGGAGGTCTCAAGAAGAAGTTTCTCCTCTGCCCTGAGGGCTTTTATAAGAGCGCTCTTGCGAGATCGGGCATAACCGCCACTGGGTCCCTGCCACAGCCGTTACCTACCAGGGCTGCGCAGGTGGCCGTTGTGACGTACTCCTTACCCGGGCGAGTGACACGTCCCCAAAGTGACAGGCACGCCTCCGTCTACTGAGAGACGTGGGCGCAGACTGTCGAAAGGATAGGGACTGCGCCGTCAGTTAGGGACGTGGCCCAGTCTGACTGGTACGGCCTATTAAATAGAAGCTTCCTGAGGAATGCTCGTGTGGCCCATTCGCGAGCTACTTTGCAACGAGCTTCAAATACTTCAGAAGTACCCTTAATAGAATTGGTCCTCGGATGACTTGCCTTGTTCGGGAGCTCGGGCGAGCTGGCTTTCTTAGCTCGCAAGTTAAGTTTTGCCTCGGAATATCCCTTGAGGTAGCTCGGGGGACCCGGAGCTCGCATTGTGGCGAGCCCCTCCTTTCCCCCGCTACCATGTAGTGAGCTGCTTTATGGGCCTATCACTTAGCCATACTGGACCACAATGCTGAGCTGTCGCTTATGCTGAGTCAGTGTCCACGTGTCGCCGTTTTATAGGTCGGGCCAAATCATCCTTCATCAGTCTCCATCCTAGCAAACTTGTTTGTGTGTAGAACAGTAATTTGGGTCTAAACCTATTTTTATTTAAAGTATTCCTTTAGAACAGTTGTGCCACACTTTTGTCTTTCGTTTCTCCCTTTTTGTTTATTTTGTTTCAGTAGCTGCTCAAGCTTGAGAGATGTGGTATATTATTTAATATAATGATCTTTCAACATTTTCTGTATTGATTTCATGTTTAGTGGGTACCCTTGTATGACAACTAGGGGAAGAAGTTTCCATAGACACACATGTCAATTGGGACTTACCCTGGTGTCTATGTATGTTTCCCTGTGCATGCTATAAGAGGCTTCATGTGGTAAAAAAATTTCTGCTTATCCTTATCCTCTGTTTCTTTGCATCAAAAACCATTGTTTGTGATGTATTTCCAACTTAAATTGTACAAGCATGCATCCATAAAGTCGGGTGGTTCTTGAAAGGTTATTTATTTTCTTTTTTCCCTAACTGAACAGTTGGGCAATAATGTGATTATCTGTAGATCCCTCACTCCAATGGCTTTTTACAGGCACAAATGCTCAGCATGCTTCAAGCAATACAAGAAAAAGGAGCATCTCATTGAGCACATGAAGGTGTCATACCACTCAATCCATGAGCCCAAGTGTGGGGCTTGTAAAAAGCACTGCAAATCACTGGAATCATTGAGGGAGCATCTTACAGGTGAGAACTGATTGCCTTTTTATAATCTGATTGGTGGTTGCTGCAGCCACATAATAACAATGCTAATGGCAAACAAAAGTAACTATTGTTATTATTTGTCTTCATGCAGCCTTAGAGTTATTGAACTACTAATGCCTGTCATGGGCATAATAATTCTAATTGTTATATTCATGTCTTTTGTTTATATTTCTTTCATATCTTGTCAAGGTCCATTGCCAAAAGCCAATTGTTCGAGGTTATTCGTTGCCCAAGGCTGTAATATTTGCTTGAACATCTTTGAGAGCCCTGATGCTCTCAACGCACATAAAGAGATGTGTATCTTTTCTTCCCCTGCTCCCATTGTAAGTTCAATAGATAGATTATTAGTTGATGAGTAAAATCACAAATTTCTAATTGAAAATTTTAGTTTTTTATGCTTCTTAAAAATTTGTTTTATTTTGAACTATAAAATATTTGCCAAAAGAAATAGAGAGAAAGTACAACACTTAAAGATTTAACCAAGGTTTTTAAAACCAGACTGGACAGGGAACTGTTTTGGGGACCGATTCCTGGTCGAACGGTCTACCGTCCAGTTTGAATGGATGACCCATTCTGACTTTAAAAAATAAAAAAATAAAAACGGCCAAAAACCGTTGTCCGGGTTGACGGTTCGACCATCCAGGTCAGCGGGTCGCTGACCAAATCAATGGTTTTGGCCAGAAAAAGCAGTTTTAGGGTGAAATGGAACTGGTTACCTGACCGGTTCCTGGGTTTTCTAGTCTGGTCTGGTTTTGAAAACCATGGATTTAACAGCAGCACATCACATGTACAATGATTACAAATTTTACAGATGGAAGTAAAAGGACTTAAATTAGTTGGGGATGGATTTGATTTTCTTCTTCAACAATTTATGGTGTGGAAGAATTTATTTCATTAAATATTGTGTCCTGCATGATGTGACATATTCAAAGATGAGTTTGACCAATCCCCATGGTTAGTATTCCTATATGTATGTGTGTTTGATGTGACCATTTATGTATTAAATTATTGTTCAATTTTGGTAAACTGGTCAATGCCCTTAAAGTCTTTCAAATTTTTATAGGGGCCTCTCAGAATGCCTTCCGTGGATTCTGAAATGGAAAATTCAGGATTGCCCAGTGTTGATAATACGAGCCAAGGTCCTCAAGTGGTTGCTATGGATTGTGAGATGGTCGGTGGTGGAAGTGATGGATCACTTGATCTTTGTGCAAGGGTGTGCCTCATTGATGAAAATGAGAAAGTGATCTTCCATTCTTTTGTGCAACCTTTGATTCCTGTCACCAATTATAGGTTTCCCCCCCTTGTCATGTCTGTTTTTTTATGAGTATCTTATCATGTCTGATTCCACCAAGTGATAATCTTGGTAGGTCTGCTTATCAATCTCATTTCACTTTTTTTTTTTTTCCTGCTGAAACCATCAGATATGACATAACTGGCCTAACAGAAGAGCATTTAAGAGATGCAATGCCACTCAACCAAGTGCAAGAGAAGATTCAGGAGATATTGTACAATGGGGAGGCCATATGGAGAATGCGAATGGAAGGGGGGAAAGCCAGACTTCTTGTGGGTCATGATCTAGAACATGACTTGGATTGCCTGAGAATGAACTACCCTGACCACTTATTGAGGTAAACACTACCCCCAGCATTGATTGGGCAAGTCCAATCAAATGAGAATGTATTGGGTCTTTATAGAATTGATAATGAAAATGAAGCTTACCATCATCAATAGACCTTTATTTTCATGTACATATATTGGCCCCTAATTCAAATACCTATCATTAGACAAGTGACCCATTTCTCAACAAGAAGGATGTGACATTTTATACAAGTTGTTAAATGAACAAGAACTTGCCTGATTTGTGCATTATTCAGGTTCTTTAGTTCATGGCTTAGTATAGCATCTTTTAGAGGAATGGTGTTCCTTTTACCAGATCTACTTTCTTTTTTTTTTTTTTGTCTTATTCTTACTTTTAAGACATCCTTAACTTTTATGCAGGGATACTGCCAAATACCGTCCATTGATGAAAACAAATCTGGTCAGCCACTCACTCAAGTACCTCACAAAGACATATTTAGGGCAAGTCACTCTTCTCATCTGTTCTTTACTTACCAGATTTTAACTTTTGTAGCAACCAAACTCATGGTCATCTAAGGGGGAAAATGTGAGGAATGAAAGTGGTAAAGAATTCCATAAAAATGTAGGAAGTCAGACATATAAGGGGGTTAGAAGAAATCACCAGATAAACAACAGGAAGAAGACATGAAGCTGCTAATTTAAATCGAGTCCTATTAGTTGGTAACCTTACAAGTTTTTGTAGCTTGCCATTGTCCATTCCCCAGATGTGTCCTTGTACTCATGCACTTTACAATTCTTCCATTCAAAAATAAGTTTCTGATTCCACCCAAGTGATCAGTCACCAGTTCTAATGGGAAGAATCTATCATTCTTAAAATGTTTAGCCATAAATGGTTTTTCTATCATTCTTAAATATAGAACATAGTGACCATTACATGCCAAATAAAAATATTATGCATGAAAGTTCTTGCTACTAAAGTTCCTAATAGATTCTTAATCATGGATCTATGGCTTTACAGATTTGAGATTCAGTCTGGAGTACATGACCCATACGAGGATTGTGTGGCTGCTATGAGGCTTTACAAGAGGATGAGTGCTCAAGATCATCAAATGGAAGGAACTTTGACACCTGATTTAACTCAGTATACTCAGATCTATACAAAAAGCTTTGATTCATGGAAGCCCAAGCAACTAGAGAAGATGTCCCCAGATGAACTTTTCAAGATTTCAAGATCAAGCTACAGGTGTTGGTGTTTGGATTCAAGGAAACCAACGGAATCCTGAGTGCTTGTAACTTTTCTTCTCCATACAGGAAAATGTGGATGTTCTTCTAAATAAATTGCAAAGGAATATGGAAAGGAGCTACGATTTCTTTGTTCATATTCAAGTTACATGTTCAAATTGACATGGAGGCTAAAGCTTGATTACAACAAAAGGCTGGAAAGTGGTAATCAACTAATCCTAGGGATGGCAATTATCAGATGATCCGATAACTGTAAATGCAAATGTATACCAAAGAAAAGGACAGTGTAATTGGGGTTGTTTTATCCAGGACAAAGGAAGAAACATTCTGATTTTTTATTTTCACTCATTTTATTTGTTGGTTTTACGTCCTTTATATTACAGAGCAGACAAGTCATTTGTTAATCAGTAACAAAGAAGCCCGGGCCTATTGGAAGCAAAAACTCTGCACACATGGCATCCAACCACACATCGAGAATATCTCCCTTACTTTAGTCTTGCATGTTAAATTTATGGGGAGATGTTCCTAATGTGCAGCTGGATGCCCATGTTAAATTTATGGGGAGATGTTCCTAATGTGCAGCTGGATGTCCATGCAAAGTTTTTGCTTGCAGGAGATCCCATTGCATAACAAGGACTATATGGTGCTCTCTACTCTGTACCACCAAGCCGTATGATGCTTCTCAGTTCTCATTACTATTTCCATGCATGAATTGCTTGCCCATATTCTGCCCGTCTGCCTAATGAACCCAACTACATATGAATTGGTGTGGGTGGACTAGTTGTATTTTGGTTGCATTTGTGCTGGTTTTAGTTTTTATATTCTTTGAGAGAAAAGATCAAAGTTGAAAACTTGACATGTTAAATGTATTATGTGATTTTGAGATTTCTAAGTATACAAACTCTGTTAAATAAACTGCACAAAAATGTTTGTTTGTTTTTTTTTTTTTTGATAGTTGAAAAGAGGATATATTAGAGAGAGAAACCATTACAAAAGAGTTCAACCAGCCCAGTGGAGATCCCCACCAACAAGATCTAGTCCTAAACAATTTGGCTTTACTAGCCACTTGCGCACAGATAGTCTTTGACCTTGGTTTAAATAAAAAATATACATTCAAAAAAGTTCGAGAGAAAGCACAAATTCCATAAGTGGCAAATGAATTTTTATCTTTAACTGCACAAGAATGGGAAAAATCAGGAGGGCAAACATTTTTGTGTGTGAACTGCACAAAAATGTTTGCCTTCCTGATTTTGCCCATTCTTAGTGAACCTGATCTTTGCAATGAAACCAAATCACTAAGTCATCAATCAACACCATGGATTACAAAGCCAATATAATCATAAGGTTCCACCTTATGAGCGTAATGTGCAGCTTAAAAGAGCACAAGGTGCAAACCAGAAGACCCTACTATAAAGTTATTAAGATGGTTAGGATCCTCCAGTTTAAGCATTTTTTTTTTTTTGAGTCAAGCTTTCTGATATGAATGTTCTTTGTTGGCGAAGCATTTAAGATCTTAGGGTCGCAAACGGTATCTCGATGTCCGAATTGGAATTAGATCTGATTATCATTGGATCGAATATGGATCCACCCCTAACTGATCCAATAATATCCTATCCGATTTGATTTAAATATATACTAGTTAGGACCTGTGCGATGCATGGGCTTTATTTATAAGCAAAATTGAGGATGGAGCTCTATGAAATTTCCAATTAAGTGGTGCCCATATAAGTTCAATTCAAGTATTATTTTTTGGGTTATGTCTAGTTTATCTAATCACAATCTAAGTTGCGATGAGAGGCCAATTTCCTATTCTCTAGATAAATTTGTATTATTTTTTTTGTATGTTAATTCTAATTTTTATATTTTTTGAAAAAGAAAATTTTATTGGTTTATTATTATTATTATTATTGTAATATTTTTAGTTAAAATTATAAAAAAACATCTAAATAACAATTCGATAAACCCACTTTTGTGTTTTGATCCTAACAATGGCCTCCCCTATAGTTTTGAAAAGAAAGTGTAAATACCTCATTTCCCTTGGCTTTTCAGTAATAAAAACATTAAAGTTGCCAAAATATTCTTATCTTTGTTAATGCATTATTATACACATTTTAAAGTTTCAACTTTACCCTTCATTTAATATATTTTGCCAAACAACTTTCAAAAAATAATTCTCCTTGTCTTTTTGGACAAAGTAAGACAAAAAGGCTGAAATGAAGTAAAATTACTGCATTACATCAACACCTTTTGTTAGGAATGTTGAAGAAAAGAAGATATATGCAACTTTTTTCAAAACAATAGTGGAGGTTTTTGTTAAGGTCAAAACACCAGGGAGTTTCATAGGATTGTTAGAAAACCTAAGGAGTTTTTTTATAACTTCCCTTATTTTTAAATGAAACTTAAATTGATTTTAAAATATTTGAAATATATTTAAAATTAACATTTTATATAATTTTGAAATTAGCAAAAATTAAATTTAATTAAGTATATTAAGTTTTTGTTAGGTTTAAATTTCTTATGAAATTTAATTAACTATATTAAGTTTTTATTTCTTAGTAGAACTTAAGTTGGTTCTAAATTAGTAAAAATTAATTATAAAACTAATAATTGTTAGATAATTTATATCAGTTTTATATTTAAAATTAAATTGATATTAGT
This sequence comes from Nelumbo nucifera, assembly GCF_000365185.1. The sequence goes on along the minus strand of NW_010729077.1, from coordinate 7,364,359 downwards.
TTTTTTATCTTATTCATTTTATTAATTAAATCTTTTTATTATATTAATAAAAATATTTTTATCAATAACAATAATTAACAATTATTTTATTCTATTAAAGTAACTTATTAAATTATTTTTATTATTGTTAATTAATTTTTATTATTTTCAAATGGAATATAAATGGATTATAATTTTAAATGGATTAGCGTAATAGTATATAATTTAATATCTCAATTTCAATATAATTAATCTTTACTAATAATGACAATTTAATGTAATATATGTAAAATTATAGTTAAATTGAAGTTGATATAGATGTAGATAAAGTTAATGAATTTTGTGAAATTTAATAGAGTAATGGAGATGAGAGAAAATTAGTGGCATAGTTGTTAAAGGAGAGAGTTAATGGCATAATCAATGAGGAGACATTATTAAAAGAGTTAATGGAGAGAGAGAGAGAGGGAGAATGGTGAGTTTATGAGGAGAGTTAAAAGTCTTAGGCCATGTTTGGGAGTGCTTATTCAAAATAAGTGCTTATTTGGGCCATTAAGCACTTATTGGTATTTGGGAAACAAGACCAAATAAGTGCTTATTTTAAAAAATAAGGGCTTATTTTTTAAGCCCAAAATTCCAACTTTTTAAAGTTCTTATACAATAAGCACTTTTTTTCCTTCAAAATTATCCCTAGTTGAATTTTAAAATACCACTTATAAAAGTATCCCTAGTTGAACTTTATAAAAGTAATTTTACGAAAGCACTTTTATAAAAATATTTTATGAAAGCACATTTATAAAAACACTTTTATGTAAGCACTTTTATGAAATTACTTATATAAAAGCATTTTATGAAAGTATTTTTATGAAAACACTTTATAAAAGCATTTTTACAAAAATACTTTTTTAAAAGTGCTTTCGTATGAAGGACGAAATAGTAACAAATGCTTATTTAAGTGCTTATTAGAGAAAAAGACTACCAAACACCCAATATAAAAATAAGTGTTTAATTTAAAAAATAAGCACTTGAAAAAGTTGGGTGCCAAATGCAAATAAGTGCTTATTCGAATAAGCACTTATTCTTAACTTAAACACTCCCAAACATGTTAAGGTAATTCACTTAAGTTATTTTAGTCAATTTTAAAATTAAAAAATTTGAAAAAAAAACAAAAAACAAAAAACAAAAAACAAAAAGATAAGTGCCTTTGAGAAGAAACCAAAAAAAAGTGACTAGAATACACCGGTAAGAAAGCAGGAAAGTGCCAACCTGGCAAATTCCATTTTAATATATAAATATAAATGTTCATAAATATTTAAAATTTATATTGCATGTATCAATAAAGTTGGTTTAAATGTTTTTTAAATCATTTTTAGTTTAATTTATCAATACTATTCAATATCCTATTCAATCCAAATTCTATTCGAATTCAACGTATAAAATCTTATTTGAATTCAAATATAAATAAATTCTATATTCAATTCGATCAGATCTGTTTGAAGCCCTATAAATATGTGATTATCCTAGATTTGGATGACGTGTTTATGTAGTCTGATCATATCAGAATTGACTCCATCCAATCCAATTAAAAATAGAATTCAACTATATATTATAATATTTATTATTTTTAATACATAAAATTTATATAATTATATTTAAAATTATAAAAAACATATTTGTATATATTATATATGAATTTATATATAATAAATTTAATATGTTATATTTACATAATTTATTATATATAAAAGTGAAAAATAATTGCATCTTTTATTTTGTATTTGTATTTAAAAAATTAAAGCGATTAAATCCAAATACGACCCAAATTGGTTAGGATTAGAATTTAAATTCGAGGCCTTCAAATCGGATCAGATTTGAGATTAGATTCGGATGCAAATTTTCGATGGATTAGATTTTACTGGTTCCGATCCGTTTGGGACCTTTTTTTTTTAATTTTAAAATTTTCCCGGGCAAGTTATTAGTTATTATAAGAAGGACTTCTTTTGAGTCTTTCTGCAAATTCCAGCTGCGTCGTTAGTCGAAGCCATTAACTGACTTTAGCTTTCACTTGAAATTCTTTCAGTTACAGCGGTTAAGGGATATATGTTTGTCACCGTGCGTTCTCTTCCATGTTTCTTTCCCTCCTGCGCAGCGTCGCCACTGTCACTCAGATCTATCAAATCCACGCCCAAATCATTGTGCAGAGTCTTCACCTCCACGACCAGCTTTGCGAAGCTAGTTGACCTCAGTTATGTTGACTATGCTCGCTCTGTCTTCGACCAAATCGTTTTCCCTTGCGATTACTGTTGGAACTCTACGATTCGAGGTTACACTAACAATGGTTTTCCTCAAGCATCTCTATGTTTTTACTCTAAAATGCATCGGGATGGCGTAAGACCGAGCAATTTCACTTACCCATTTGTCTTTAAGGCTTGCTCCACCCTATCCTTGCTCAAAGTAGGTGAGCAGGTACACGCTCATGTTGTTAAATTCGGCTTTGAATCTGACCTCTATGTCAATAATTCATTGATTGACATGTACTGTAAGTGCTCCCGTATCAACTCTGCTCACCATGTGTTGAATGAAATGCAAGAGAAAGATGAAGTTTCCTGGAATTCAATCATGTCTGGGTATGTTCACGGGGGTGAGGTTGAAAAGGCACGGCAGTTGTTTGAAGAGATGCCAGTAAGAAGGAATGTTATTTGTTGGACTAGTCTGATAAATGGGTATGGAAAAGAAGGGAATCTTGAGCAGATGTTGAGTGTGTTCCTCCGGATGCTTGTTTCAGACGACAACGTCAAACCCAACTCGGCAACGATGGTTTGCCTTCTCTCAGCTTGTTCAAGCGTCTCTAATCTCACCTTGGGTAGATGGATTTCAGTTTTCATAGATGTTAACGCGATCCCTTTAAATGTCATCTTGTGCACTGCTCTCGTAGATATGCATTCAAAATGTGAGGATGTAGAGAAGGCTAGGAGACTGTTCGACGTGATGCCTTGTAAAAATTTGGTTTCCTGGAACGCCATGATCACTGGGTATGTTCAACGTGGGTTGCTAGAAGAGGCAATCCAGCTGTTTTATGCAATGCAAACAGAGTCCGTGGAACCAAATGAGATCACAATGGTGAATGTCTTGTCGGCTTGCGCTGGTCTGGGGGCTCTAGAACTTGGAAGAGAAGTTCATCTCTATGTGGGTCAGAGCAGCTTGGAACTAAATGAGATTCTTGCAACTGCTCTAATTGATATGTATTCGAAATGTGGCAGCATAGACGATGCTTGCTTGGTTTTTGTCAAGACAACCAAGAAAGATGTAGCCTTGTGGAATGCCATGATAATGGGGCTTGCATACCATGGTAATGGGAAAGATTCTTTAGCTGTTTTCAGACAGATGGAGAGGGACAAACCGAACCCAAATGATATCACATTTATTGGGGTCCTATCAGCATGCAACCATTCAGGATTGGTGGAGGAGGGACGAGCTCAGTTTGATAAGATGGTTAACAAGCATGGGCTGAGTCCCAAGGTTGAACACTATGCTTGTATGGTGGATCTTCTAGGCCGAGCTGGGTACCTAAATGAGGCAATGGAATTGATAAAAGGCATGGTAGTGCCACCTGATTCAATAATTTGGGGTGCATTACTCAGTGCCTGTAGAATCCATCGGGATGTTGAATTGGCCAGTGAGGTTGGTGAAATGATGCTTTCATCGAAGGATCCTTATTTGGGTTTTTGTATTTTATTATCGAACATCTACGCTTCTGCAGGCAAGTGGAAGGATGTTGCAAGAGTGAGGAGATTGGTTAAGGAGAAGGGTATTAAGAAGCCTTCTGGTCGTAGTTGGACAGAAATAGATGGTGTTGTCCACAGCTTTCTTGTAGAAGACACAGCTCATATGCAGTCTGATGAGATCTATGAGACACTCCATGCTCTTGTTAAACACTTGAAGGTTGAAGGATATTTACCTAATTTCGATTTTGATTTTAGGCACATTGATGGGATGTGAAATTTTTTAATGAATAAAGAGTTTTGATTTACTTCTAATTTATCACTGAACAGAATTGAATGGCAAACAGGATTCATGTAGCTTACCCCATATAGCTTGGGACAAGGCTTAGATGATGATTTTACTAATTTAAAGAATTTGCAGGAAATAGATGAATAGATAGATACATAGAGAGAGAGACAGAGATGTGGATCCTCTTAACCAAGTCACTGCCTATAAGTGGCCTGTTCCCTTAAAAATGAAATATATGTAATATGATGGCCTCTTTCCTTGACTTTATTTACAATATCTAAAGCTTCCCTCGACTTTGATACCTCCACAGGATAAAAAATTTGATTGTCTATGTTTGACAGCTTGTGTTCTATCTGATACATTAATCCATATGAATTCTGTGCAACAGTAACGATGTTGAAGGCATGATCATATGAACTGACATGCCATTTGAAGAGAGCCTATGAACAAAACAGGCTGTCAAACGTGGACAGCCAAAGTTTTCTCCCTTTAAGGCTGCCTTCTTAGAGCACTCCAATGATAAAAACTAATATGCAATTTGAAGGGTATTGATTTACCCAATTTCAAGCCTTATTACATTACTGGTTTTATGCTCATCAGTGGGAGTACTATCAAGGATACTTGCATCCTTAATTCAAGGAGTGGAAAATTTTCCCATGGCCATGTGATCATTGAACAAGCCTAATTCTCCTCTCTTGTGCCCTAGTTTTTCTCTTAGTTATCTCGTTCTTGTCTTTATTAGTGTGGAGTGCCATAGACTCCACTATGGTTCGGTTTGTGAAATGATAAAAGAAAAATACAGATTTACTATACTACCTCTAATTCAGTGTTTGTTGTTAGCTAAAATATCATTAAATAATGGCTATTTTGTAAATGATTAACACACCATCACTATAGACAGAGCCGTTTGAAGAGATCGGTTTCCATAAGGGCAAACCTGTGCCCACACTGTACATTGGGAATATCTTCCCATGAAATAAAGCACATAAGTACGAGGATATTCTCAATGCAAGACAGTAAAGGCTGCTCGAACGGGCTTTGCCCTGACTGAAGCCGAACTCCTGCTTGAACCAACAAAATATATGAGCATCAGAACTATCCATGCATTCAGTAGTCCAGATCTGCTAGTAAGGAAACAACGTTAGGCACTTCACCATTTTGTGGAACCTATCTTCAACACATGTGAACTTTTAAGAAAACAATATGCAAAAATGCATTTTTTTTTTCATGTTTTAACAACAGGTGGTGTACCTAATGTTGTTTCATTACTTGTAGATCCTGACTCATTAAGGAGCATTCTACAATGTGAATTGCTTGTTTTTTGTTGTCTGTTTCAAAAATAAATTAGAAGAAACATGTTCTTCGTTGTGTATGTGTTTTTTGTTTTCAAAATTGAAACTAAAAACATGTTCTTGATTTCTGGTTTCGGAAACATTTTTTATCTGATTATTTAATATGATGTCCCATAAATCATATAATTTCTATACTGTAAAATTTGTTTTTGTTTTAAAAACTGCTATTTTGATGTTTCTAAGAACTTGTTTTATTTTTTTAAATAAAATTAACTTCAAAACAAAAACATAGTTCAAAAACATGTTTTTATTTGTTATTGATGTGACAATTTAAAAAAAAAATAAATAAATGAAAACAAAAAACAATCATGTTGTAGAACCTAGAACGCTCCCTAAAGGGGTGTTGGCCAGCGTGAATGATTTTGTTTTTAAAGACAAACTACTGTCATGTCAGCGAAAATGTATTGTTTTTAGGGATAAATTGACTGCACTCCACCTCAGAATTCTAAATTTAATTGCAGACCTACAACAATTCAAAATTATAAGTACCTCCACCTATAACACTCATACCCGTCCGTGAATTGACATCAATTCCGAGCTGGTACTTACCCCAACTGTACCGTGGAGCTAAGATTTTTAGGGGTGGACTAAACAATAAAAACCCCTTGTTTTTATTGACACGGCACTTGTTTTTGTTTCCTTGATGAAGTTTGCTGCTTGGATGGCCTTTTTTTTATATGCATGTTTATAGTTTTCTAAGTAGCTCTTGAGAATCAGCTATGATGACTCCAATGTTTCCAAGGGATTTGATTGAAATTTTTATAAGGGGGCCAAAGCCTAAATGAAATATAGATGGACTCATTGGGGGGCCAATCATTGAGTTGGACAGTGGGGGAGGGAAAATTTTACATAAAAAACTATATAAGATTTTCTGAACCATAGGGGGGGGGGGTGCATGGCTCCCCTGGGTCCCCCATGGCTCTGCCCCTGGTTGTGTTTATGGTTGATATACCGAGACCGGATTAGCTAAATGCAATGGTTGTATATCGGGCTGTAGAATCAATGATTAATGCCCTATGCCGGTCATTAAATGCATTTGGCCTACAACCACTCAGTCTCTCGCTTAGGCTGTGTTTGGAATCAATGTAAATCAAGAATGACGTAAAAGTTTATACTGGTTTGGTTTTGTTGGCGTTTGGAAGGAGTGTAAATGAAGATCGATGTAGAACTCCACTCCGGTTTGGATTTGTTGGCGTTTGGATGGAGTGGAGTTTTACATCGTGAATTGATGTAAAACCTCATCAAGCATAAAGTTTTACATCAATTATCGATGTAAATACTACATCGATACTTTTTTATCATGGTTTTCAAAATGTAACGATCACCTATTATACGGCTTAGTGCACTTTTACATTGATAACATTATACACCGGATCCAAATGAAGCCATAGTATTTATGACTGGTGTGAGGCATTATTATTGCTTTCACAGCCCGCTAAATAACCATTGCATTCAACTAATCATTATACCTATGTCTTTTGATCTAGTACTAATTATTTGAACTTAACTATCTCTTATGGTCAATGTTAAAAGTATTGGAAAGACAATTATGAGAAATGAATGGATATACATGGAAACCATGAAAAAATTAGGATAAGTATGACTCTATTAGAGAAACTCAAATAAATCCAAGAAAAATTAATAATATTAAATTTGAGTCTTAGATAACTACAAATAAAGTCTACACACATGAGAAACACATTTTGACAGTTTATGTGAAGTATGAACTATTATAACATATTTGGGATTTATTGAAAAATGATAAAAGAATTAAAATATGAATTTGTATCTTAATTATAAGAAAACTATGATAATTAACGCCATGTTTGGTATTGATGCGATTTTTTTCTTGGTTTTCAGGACACATAGGGGCCACATAAGAAAAAAAAAAATTCCTCCCCACAAGAAATACAAAAAATGACATTTTCTAGAAAAAAACAGCTGTCACAGAAATTGAGACAAAATGTTGACAATATTTTTCAAAAAAATAGTAATAAAATATCAATCAAATAAAAAAAGTTTTTCTATTGGACAGCTTTCAATTAGTAGTGTTTTTCTAAAAAAAAATGGCGATCGTACTAAACAGTACCTAAGTGAAAGGAATTAGGATCTGCTATTCACAGAGCGTTCCTCACACCCTTACAGTCACATTTCACCGTATATTGAGAATATCTCCCATGAATAATAACAAACAAGTAAGGGAAATGTTCCCGATGTACAACTGAAACATGCTGTGAGGAGAAGATCCAGACTCAAGTGAAGGATGGTGTAGTGGGGGCTTATTCACTTTTAAGTTTTAACCTGAAGGTAGGGGTGCAAGTCGGGTGGGTTGGGCTGGGTTTATGGTCAACCCAGGCCCGGCCCTAAAATTTGGGCTTAAGGCCTGAGCTCGAGGTTTAGCCCAATTTTCTCAATCCGAGCCCATCCCGCCTTGTAATTTGATGCACTCGGGTTGGTCAATGAATTCATTCTAAAATTATACATATATAAATGTATTTATGCAAATATATATATATACATATATATTTATGTATGCATGTAAATATGTATGCAACATTTACACACACACACATATATATATATATAATTGGGTCGGGCTCGGGCTCGGGCTGGGTTCAGGCTACCTAAGGGCTAGGCTTGAGTCCAGCCCAAAAAATAAAAAAAAAACCCAACTTCTTGAGCCTGAACCCAGCCCAAGGACCAAAAATCCAAGCCCAGCCTATATAAAATTCCGGGTTGGGCAAATTCAAGCTTGGGATGCCCCGCCCAACTTGCACCCCTATCTAAAGGGTCAAAGTTCATTATCTTCTCACTCATAATTTTTGTACTGAATTTAATGAGATGAATGAGAGAGAAAAGAAAAAGTTTAAATATGGGAGCAAATTTGAATTTGAATGGAGAATCTGATGAGAATCAATGGCATGTGAAAGGCAAAAGATAATTCAAATAAAATAATAAGAGGGGTATCGACCAATATACCCATTCCACTTAGGCCGTGTGCCAAGATACGTATCAACCTTACATTACCTTGATGCTTCTTCATTAATATATTCCTTCAGTATATTCTAAGCTTTCTAAATCGAGATAGATTAGCTGAACACCTTAGCTGTTCAGCAGGCTGTGGAACCAATGATAGGACTCATATCTGTCTTAAAATATATGCGATCTACATTTGTTTAACCTATTAGTGTGGGTCTTATATATTTTATCACTGATGTGGATAAGGGTGTAAACTGATCGAATTCGAATTGAATCATACAAAATTCGAATTCGAATTCAATTAAGTAATTAATAAATATATAAAATATATTTTATTTATATAATTTAATTATATAAAACATTTAAATATTTTATATAAGAATTAAGTAATCGATCAAATTCGTATATTTATTGAATTGAATCAAGTCATATCTGAATTCGAATCTGATTAGCTATTCAATACTTCGACCGATTAAATATACGAATTATCCGATTCGATTATGTCGAATCTTGAATTCGAATACTATTAACACCCCTAGATGTGAGAGTCTTATCATTGGTTCCACAACTGGTTGAATAGCTAAAGAGTTTAGCTAATCCTGAGTTCTTCTAAATCATGATCAATGGATGGTTTCTTATGTCTTTATTTCTTTCTTTTTTTTTTATATTGTTTATAGAATACAAGCAATTCTCTCCCACAAGCAAGGTTCAAATTGTTATATGCATGACAGTCCACGTCACCATGCCTCTCCTTCCTCCAAACCCCTTCCTAATTTTCTTGTCTATTTTTTATTTTTTATTTTTTTAATTCCACATAGTTACCCATTAAACCAATAAGGAAATAACATATGCTTAACTATTTCTAACAACCCATAAAGAAAGAGTGATTCACTTTTCTAATGTAATGGCACCAATTTCCCCCACTTTCTCCTAAATGTTCTCTAATTCATATTTATCTCCTAAATTATCCCTAACTCCTATTTATTTCTTAAATTATCTCTAGTTTAGTAGAGAGGTTCCCTCCTAAACTATCTATAACTTTTATTTATCTTCTCCGGCTCTCCCCCACTTTTTATCTACATCTATCTAAAGAAAGTTACAATTAAAAACATTCAGAATTATTTAAATATTATAACGAAGTTATATACCAACTTTAAAATATTTATGCAAAACACAAAAAATAATTATAATAGATTTAATAATATTCATATTATTAATAATTCTATGTTTTACAAAATTCATCATGAAATTATGTAGTAGCAATATAAATTATAATTTTACGAATTATTCAATTTTAAATGCTATTCAAATAATAAAAATGTAACATTAAAAATAAAGCATTATTTAAATATTTCAATAACTAAATATCTTAAATAAAAAAACATTAAAAATAGCTAAATACTTAATATTACTTAATAACACTAAAATAAATAAAATTCAAATAACAAAAATTTTAAATATTTTACATATTATTTAAATATTTAAATAACAAAATATTTAACATGACTTAATTCTAAATAGTTAAAATAACGAAATTATGTAATAAATTTTAAAAAAATTCTTAAAAATAGAAATATAATTATAATAGATTTCATAATATTCATATTAATAATAATCTAATATTTTACAAAATTAATGATGAATTATGTAATAATAGTACTAATTATAATTTTATGGATTATTAAATTCAATAAATAGTTAATATTCTAAAAAGTTAAATAACAATCTTATTTAAATAACTAAATAGCATTGTTAATAACTAATTTCACTTATATCAATTAATAATTATAGAAAATAACTTTAAAAAAATATTTATTAGTAATAATTTTGCAATAATAGTGTATATTCATTCTATATTTATATATATACTAAAATTAATATTTTTATTTTCAGTAACTATTTATTGTATTTTTGATAAATATTTTTTCAATAATTATTTATACATTTATTTTTGTTTTATTATTTAACAGTAAATTGTCAATAATTATTGGAGATTAAACAACTATTATTTAACTTTTGAAATTTAATTTATTGTATTTTTGTTATAAATTTATTTTTAGTAATTATGTATTTTTATAATTTATTAATTAATATTTATTAGAGTTTAAACTATTATTTGAGATTACACTATTTATTAAATAATATTATATTTTTGTAATTATTATATTTTTATTAGATATCTATTGTATTTTCATTATAAATTTATTTTCAATAATTATGTAGTTTTGCTATAAATTTTCAATAATTATTGGAGACTAAACTAATTTTATTTATTTGAGATTAGATTATTAATTTAGTTGAAATTAAGAGTGTTCAATGATTGGTTCAGTTCGGTTGCAGGCTATTCCGCCAACCAAATTGATCTGGTTAGGTAAGGAGTTTATCACCCAATTAGTGAAAATCTAACAACTTGGATTGTATCAGTTTGGGTTATTTTCGGTTTGGTTTGTTTGTTCACAAGATTTAAACTTAAAAGCTAAATTTAAATTTAATAAATTACAATGATATTATTAAAAAATAATTTATGCTATAAAATATTTTAGGCTAAGAAATATGAGAAATTTCTCACTTTTCTGTATTAAAATATATATATATATATATATATTTAAAATATAAAATATTATGGTCAAATTGAAATTGACAAACTTGTTTGAATTGGGAAATGCCTAGACTAAAGGTGACCGAAAATACTATAAAACTGACCAATTCAAGTTATATTTGATTAGATTGGTTATTAAAAAGTTAAAATATAAAATAATTATATACTCTTATATATTTCAATTGTTTAACTTTCGTGTAACAAATTTCATACATCACATAGTCCCACTATATAAATAAATATATATATATATATATATATATTAATTGATACTTATAATTGTTTTTTTTTATATTTTTTATCCCACATGATAATCGAAAAATAGACTTGGGGATACAAGTGAATTAGCATTTTACACTGCTTCGGACTCTTACCTTCAGCCCATGCACATCCTAAAACTTTTATTATTTTAATTGTTGAGATCATCTGATGTAATACAATGCGATATGCGTCCATATTTAAATGTCAAATTTGTGTTCCAATTTCTTCATTCCGGAGAAGATTCTTTTTGGATTGGCCTTCTAAGTTTGAAACTTGGTACACAGATCAGTTGAATGTTTATATTTTGATAAATCAATGGGCAACCAGATCAACTTGTTTCTTGTTTCTTACTTTATTGCTTAAATGTTTGACTTTGAATAAGCTGATTAACGCAAAAACAAATCAAATTGGGTTTAATTTGTGAAGCGTTTCCTATTGAGGATACGAATTAATGGGTTGGTTAGCATCTATGAGAAATATTTTTATTTATTAAAAATTTAAAATTTGACGATATGATGTCAAATGGGTCAAAATCATTTTATCATTTAAAAATTACTTTTGATTCAAGTGCAGTTCCCTTTTTCTGGGTATTAATTCTTTTTCTTTTATTTAATTTTAAGCCCACAAAACCTTTTTTTCACAAGAAGCTTCCTTGAGCCATGAACATTGAATTGAAGTAAAAAAGTTGCTACCCCAACCTTTGAGAGTAAAATCTCATCACTTTGAACAAATCTCTCTCTCTCTCTCTCTCTACACAAAATCGTTTTTATGTAAGAGAATCTACAATTGGGGATTTTCCACTCTGAATTCTGAAAAGGGGTTGATGCCATTCGTTAATGGAGGATTCTGTCTATGATCAAAAAGTCTGAATGTTTCCCGTCAAAAATAAAAGGCTGAACGTTGAATCTCCACACTCTCAATATGCTCTATCTCAGTCGTTTAGCTCGAAGTGATAGATTTACCTGCTATTTTTCAATTAATGATGATCAACTCCAAGTAGAATTCCGGGAAATTGTCAAGGTCGAGAGCCTGTAACCATCTCTGAGTTTCTGCTAATGGTTCCCGACATCAAGCAGTTTAATCTCTAGGAAATCTTAGCGCTACAACATTTAGAACCCTAGTCGTTCATGGGGAAGGAAAAGACCGTCTCTCAAAGCTGACTTCCACTTAGTTTTCAAAACAAAGAAGAGAATAAGTATTCCTCGCTGTTTAACATGCTCTGGATCTTCTGTTAAAATGACGACTTCTGTACATACGACTCTATGGGACAGTGTAATAGAGCTCACGAAGGGTGCGCAGGATAAGGGTACCGATCCTCTGCTATGGGCAATCCAGCTTTCTTCGAGTTTGAATTCGGCGGGGGTTTCTCTGCCTTCGACGGAGGTGGCTCATCTACTAGTTTCTCATATTTGCTGGGGTAACAACGTTCCTATCACATGGAAATTTCTCGAGAAGACATTGATCGTGAAGATTGCACCTCCAATACTTGTTCTTGCACTTCTATCTTGCAGGTTTTGGCTTAATTTTCTAGTTTTATATCTCTTATTTCATTCTTTCGCTATGGTTCTGAATGATGCTTCTGTTCTTGATTTACTTCTTTCTAGCATGAAGAAAAGGTGCTTGCTTGCCGGATTTCTATTGGTTTGAATTTAGAACTAGCTAGTGCATGATTTTCCTCCTGCTTTCTTCTCATCTAATGTGTACTACTAGACGTAGATAAATGATGATTCTGTGTAATACTCTTTTCCCACTCATTTTAGTGGCAATGGAGGCTTCAATGCAAGTTTGGATATAGTTTGTTCTGGTTTCTTTCTACTTCTACTGTTCAATATTGTTCTGCTTCTGAGCCGTAATAGTGTGTCAGTGTATGTTCTTTTTCTTCTGTTTTTGATCTTATTTTTCTTCTTTGAACTCTGTATGTGTAATCTATAGTTGACTAGCGATGAGATATCTCTCTTGTTAAGCCTTTGGACTTTCTTGATCGATATTTAAAAGATCCTCTTATCTATTTCAATTTTCTTTTACTGAATTGAAAGTTGCAGAGAGTCTTTTACTTGATATGCCAACCTTCTCAAACTTCTCTAATCTGTTCTCTCAATACTGCAAAGTTTTGTTGTTTGACCCATCAAATACATAGCATGATCTTCCTCAAGGATATTTTCGTTTTTTTATTACTTTCTACTGTCTTTTGATTTTTGAAGTACTCTTTCTGTACAGGGTGGTTCCAAGTCGTAGGTCCAGGCCATCAGCATATAGGCTCTACATGGAACTCCTTAAAAGACATGCTTTCTCTTTTAAATCTCAAATTAACAGAGCAAATTGGCAAAAGTGAGGTTTGACCTTATTTAGTATCATTTTTTTGATAATTATCTTATTTAGTATTATTTACTTGAACAACAATAAAAAATATTATTTACGTGAACATCTACCAATACACGCACACATACATGCACACACACACACACACACATACACACTTGAACAGTTGACTGTCTGCTTGCTGCACATTGTTAATATCCTATAGTTTGTCACTTTATGATCTACAAAGCTGTACTCGGCATGTTCTCTTGTGACTGTATGATGTTCCATATTTCCAGTCCCAGTCCCAGGGAAAAAACCCAAAACAACCTTTTCATTCATTAATAGATAATGATGCCCTTCTATCTCAGCAGGGGGTGCATTGTTCAAAGGCCTACCCCTAGTTGTTATTGATTGAATTATTTGTGGTTCTAGAAACTTCCATGGAAATTTGTAGATACTGGACATACTGGGACAGGATATGGCCATAATCGGGCTTTATTGGACTCTTCACGTTAGGGATAAAATTTGGGTTCCCCATATCCCCTCAAAGGTGGCTTTTCTGGTTTGGACAGCAGCTCATGGAAGATGCCGAACTTTAGACAGGTTATTGAGAAGACAAATGCCCCTGCTGAGCTCTTTTTTGCTCCCTTTGCAGTGCTGCTCTAGAATCCATAAACCACCTCTTCCTCCTCTGCAGCTCTTCTCAGCAACTGTGGACAATGGCACTATCCTGCTTGGGTATTCCTTTTGCTTCCTGGAATCTGTTAACTTTTGCAAGACTGGGCAGCTGGAGGTCTGAACAGGGAGGGGTAAACTTTTGTGGAACACCCTCCCAGCTGTGAGTCCGCATCTGCTCCTCATAGAGTCCACCTCATACTGACCTCATAGCCCCATCCCACCGTGTATTAGGAACATCTCCTGTACTTTGTGTTGTTATTCATGGAGAGATGTTCTCAATACACGGTGGGATGGGGCTGTGAGGTGCGCTCTGTGAGGAGCAGATCCTGATTCCCCAGCTGCTATCTTTTGGCTAATCTGGTAGGAAAGAAATCTTTGAATTTTTGACCATAAAGTCTCAAGCATTGAGGAGCTTTTTGTATATTCCAACTGATCTCTTTTTTGCGAGTTGGACCTTTTTTGATTGAGCTTTTTGTATATTCCCGTTGTACAGGTCCTCATTGTACATGAGTTCTTTTTAGTACAATACTTTTTCTTCAAAAAAAAAAAAAATTAGGGATACTATTGCCAGTGCAGCAAGCTGAAAATTTGTAGGGTTTGCAGAAAATGGATGTGCAACTCTGCATTTATGGCTTCCAAGCTTTTTTTTTTGGCTTAACAGCGGCTTGAAAACTGAAATGATCCTATTAGGTAAAGAAAAGGAAAGTTCTAGTTGTAGCTTATTTCTACCACTTCTGTTTGTTACCAGTTGCAGAAAATGGATGTGCAACTCTGCATTTATTGCTTCCAAGCTTTTTTTTTTTGGCTTAACAGCGGCTTGAAAACTGAAATGATCCTATTAGGTAAAGAAACGGAAAGTTCTAGTTTTTTTTGATAAACGAAAAGGAAAGTTCTAGTTGTAGCTTATTTCTACCACTTCTGTTTGTCACCAGTTGCTGTTTGTAGGTAAAGTTTGTCTTGTAAGTCTATGTTCATTCCCACGTGCAACTCTGCATTTATGGCTTCCAAGCTATTTTTTGTCTTAACAGCAACTTGAAAAATGAAAACGATCCTATTAGGTAAAGAAAAGTTCTAGTTGTGGCTTATTTCTACACTTCTGTTTGTTACCAGTTGCTGTTTGTAGGTAAAGTTTGTCTTATAAGTCTATGTTTGTTCCCACATGCAACTCTGCATTTATGGCTTTCAAGCTTTTATTTTTTCCTTTTTAACTCAACAGTGGCTTGAAAACTGAATGATCCTATTAGGTAAAGAAAAGACAAGTTCTAGTTGTGGCTTATTTCTACCACTTCTGTTTGTTACCAGTTGCTGTTTGTAGGTAAAGTTTGTCTTATAAGTCTATGTTCGTTCCCACATGCAACTCTGCATCTATGGCTTTCAAGGTTTTTTTTTTCTCTCCTTTTTGACTCAACATCGGCTTGAAAACTGAATTATCCTATTAGGTAAAAAAAAGAAAAGTTCTAGTTGTGGCTTATTTCTACCACTTCTGTTTGTTACCAGTTGCTGTTTGTAGGTAAAGTTTGTCTTATAACTCTATGTCCCACATGATACCAAAGTTTGTTTATCATTTTCTCTCAACACACTAAATGATTGAATGCTGCCTTGTAATGCAGTTGATTTCCATTCACAAATTGGAACTATGCTAGCTGATTAACCAAGAAACTAGTGAAACATGATGTGGATATAAAACTTGAAGGCAATAGTTAAGACATGACACTTAAAGCTGTAAATGGTCATCACGGTTGACCTCAACAGATTGGACATGTAATTAAATAAATCTAAGATAAGTAAATCCAAAAGTGCCACTTGAAATATTTTTTCTGCATACAACTTCATTTCTGCTACATTCTGAATGTTATTCTTAGGTGCCTAAAAGTCCTAAACTGAGAGATCAGAAACAATAAAAGCTCTACCTACACCTACATCTTACTCCTACCTTGCATTCTTCATTAATTGAATACCATTTTTTCAATGTTGTTGTTGTCGTTGTTGTCATGTATTGTTTTTTCTTCCAATTAATGCTACTTTGATCAGTAACTAAAACTATAATCACATGTGAGTTGTCCTTGTTATGCAGGATCATGAAGTCTATAGATGATGTTCTTCATCTTTCCCACATATTTGGTCTTCAAGCATGTGAATCGGGGGTTCTAGTTGTTGAATTTTTCTTCGCAATTGTATGGCAGTTACTTGATGCAACATTAGATGATGAAGGATTGCTGGAACTGACCCCAGAAAAGGAGTCCAAATGGGCAATTAGGCCACAAGACATGGAAGTAGATGTTCATGATAGTTTTGGTGAAAGGAGAACTGAACATAAAGATAGACTGCACAAAGCAAATACTGTGATGGCTATTGAGCTAATTGGGCAATTTTTGCAAAATAAAGCAACTTCCAAGATTCTTTACTTGGCACGAAGAAACATGTAAAACCTCGCACCCTTAAACATGTATCTGCATTTTATTTTGTACTTCATGTGCCACAGTTGTTAGTTTTGTTGATTTTGTGTAGGTATGGACCATCAGATCTTCTGTGATTTACTTTTCTTTAACTAATAACTAGCATCTGGGCAGAACTTTGATTAATTACTGGTGTAGGACTAGGAGAAGAGCCATACCAGGGTTTATGTGGTGGGTAAAGAAGAGAGATGACAAAAAGGAGAAAGGGCGCAAAAAGCAATGAGATAGGTGGAAGTGATCAAAGGGGGGGTCTACGATGCAGGTTCAATACTTGGATTCCCAATTAGGGAAGGAGCAAGAAGTAAACAAGGTAAGTGTTGATAGTGTTAATTCGGGTGAGAACTCGCCAATTCAAACAGGAGACAAAAAGGAGGATGATTCAGATAGCGTGCCTATCCAGAATTTAGTGGAAAGAGAGGTAACGATCATTAAAAGCCTGGGTTTATCTTTTTGGGGTGGTGAGGAATTTGCTAGAAGGGCCTTTGAGAAGTGGAAAAGAAGGGATGAGAAGTTGAATAAAAAAGCTCGATTGGAAGGAGGCAAGGTTTGGGATGAGGATGATTCAGGGCAAGAAGATGTTCTAGTGGATGAAGATTGAGGTTGTGCTCTTTTCGCTAGTAGAGGCTTAGTCGGTTCAGGTGTCTCTCTGGTGGTGGTCCCAGTTCAAGGGGTCTCCATTTTCTTCCTGGGGTTTTTAGCTGTTCTCCGGTAGAGTTTGGTCTCTATCTGTTTGTGTGGCTTTGGGTTGGTTTGGGATTGTTGCTGTCTCTGTAAGGGTCTTTTAGTTGTGCATCTCTCTTGGGTGATACCTTATCACCTTTCTATTGTATTCCTTTTTCTTTTTAATGAAAAATTTTCCTTATTCTTCTTCTTCAAAAAAAAAAAAAATGAAGAGAGATGACTTATAGAACATGAGAAGAGAGGTTGCAGTAAAGGCATATAATTAAGGGAAGAATAAATAGAAAGAGAAATACACATAGACAATAGGGTTAGAATAGCCTTTACAAGACCAATTACCATTACTTGGTGTGGTAAAATCTTGGGATGGTAAGTGTGAGAGTGCAGCTTTGAGTCTGAGGGCTGCCACTTTGTGTGAAAAAAATTCCAAAGGTTAGTACTGTAACCAGTTTACCCATCCCAAGGCCCCAGATAGCTGGGATCAACATTGGGTAATGGCCTTTATATCCTAATAACAATTATCCAATGTTGGTTCCAGATATCCAGGGTCTTGGGAGAGGTGGAATGGATACAGACCTATCTTTTGCACAAAGTGGCCTCTCTTAGACTTGAACCAGCATTACTAATAAAAAAAGAAAAAAATAAATAAAGAAAAGCACTTGAACCAACATTTTCATGCTTGTTAGCCTGGGATTTTACCATTGCACTAAGCAATGCCCTCGCTTCTAGATACCCTAATACACATTCTAACTGATAAACTTATTAAAAGATACAATTCAAAAATCTTTCCAAATCTGAAAACTGCATAAATTTAGAAAAGCACCTTTCCAGACACCAAAACTCTGTAACCAAATAACTACTAAGCTACTACTCCTACCATTGATGTTCTTTAAGTGCCTTCTAGTGATTGCCTGGGCTTGTGGATCCATAGGGACCTTGTAGGCACCACACTTAAAAACCTTGGTTTTTGTGCAAAATCTCCAAATTGCATATTAGATCCTTTCCCCATCATTTTCTTTCCTTTTGCTATTCTTACTCTGCATTATAGGATCAACTACATTATGACTCGGATGGTTTTGTTGAATGAAAGGTGTCTGCTTTTACTAACCTTGCTACTATCCTAGGCCCTTGCATTGGGGAAGTTTCACTCAGCGTTTACAATTGCTTGGAGCAAATTCATCAGCACTGAGAAGTTCAAAAATATCTTCAGATGCTCTGCTGCAGTTGTCATCAGATACATGTAAAATTTTTTCTCGGGGATGCAGAATGAGTACACAACAGGAGTTCCATGCAGTCATGGCTTCTGGATCTATGACCTTTTCTGCAGGGCAGTGTTATTGGGCTAGTCAATCTTCAGTTTGGCTCCCTCTTGATCTGTTTCTAGAAGATTCTATGGATGGTTCCCAAGTTGCAGCAACAAGTGCAATTGAAACTCTTTCTGGTATGGGCCGTCTCTTTTACTCCAGTGCTTGAAATAAATATCCTTTGATATTGTTACTTTTCTCTCACTGGCCGCTTCATGTGGCTATGTCTATAGTATAACACTTTTTAATGTATACAGGTTTGGTAAAGTCTCTTCGAGCAGTTAACTGTGCAACCTGGCACAACGCATTTCTAGGTCTTTGGATAGCAGCTCTTCGCCATGTCCAAAGGGTATGAGTAATTATATGAACAGGATTGAACCTTTTTCTTTTCTTTCCCTTTCTCTTCTTCCCCCTTCCCCTCTTTTACCATAAGAACTCGCAATTTTTCTGTAGAGAACACTGATGTGGACCCCACGGCTGTGGTCCCCACTGTGTTCGTATGGCAGCACAGCATGTATTCTTTGTTAGTTGGTAGTTATTTCAGTTTGTTGTTACATCTTGTTATTTCAGCTTTATTATTAGTTTATTTGCCATGTAAGCAATAAGGGCAATTCAGCCTTTTTACAATTAGTAAACATATGAATATTAAGAGTGGGTCGGAAGATCATAACAATTCGACCCTCTCTCTCTCCTTTTCTAAAACCCTTCGTGTGCTTCTGCTTTTCTCCCTTATTTCTTCTTCTTTTCTCCTTCTGAAATCCTTTCTTTTTACTTTCGGATTCAAGACTGATTGTAGTCTTGATCGACTACTTGGTATCAGAGCAAGGATTAGGGTTTCTCADGTGAGTCTGATYCAGCCAACCACATGAGAGTTGCCTAGGGCTGGGAGACTAAGAAGGAGGATTGGCTGATTCTTGGAGGCTACTGGTAGTGTGCGGCTACTACTAAGAAGATTGTAGAAGGCTAGGAGAGTTCCAGTAGTCAGGAAGAATTAGAAAAGGCTTTGGATCCCCAAGATTAGGGTTTCACATCAGACAGAAGGCGGCGGCCAAAGATCTTCTTTCACAAAGCAAGTTTTTGCTTGAGAACAACCTTGAAAGAACCATCTTGGTCTATTCTGAGGGGTGCAGCTGAAACTTTTTTCTCTTTAGGGTTTTGAGAGAAAACCCTAAAATTCAGAACTGTCGATTGGTTTCAGATCAGATCTGAACTGGGTTCACCCTAAAAATTCAGAACTGTCGATTGGTTTCAGATCAGATCTGAACTGGGTTCACCCTAAAAATTCAGAAATGTCGATTGGTTTCAGATCAGATCTGAACTGGGTTCATACAGAATTCTGTTTTCCCCTTGTTTGTGGAAGACCTAGGCCGGCTGTTATCA
>NW_010729077.1:7303219-7328424 GCF_000365185.1 Nelumbo nucifera | reverse complement strand
GGGCAGGAGCAGTCGATGACCGAAAGTCTACTAGTGGGTATTGTGCCTTTGTAGGAGGAAACCTGGTCACATGGAGAAGTAAAAAACAAAGTGTGGTGGCTAGATCTAGTGCTGAAGCAGAATATAGAGCGATGTCTCATGGGGTTCCTGAAATCATGTGGATAAGAAATCTATTAGGTGAACTGGGTTTTGCAGTGAGCAATCCTATGTCACTCTACTATGACAATAAAGCTGCCATCAATATTGCTGCTAATCCAGCCCTGCATGATAGGACGAAACACAGTGAAGTGGACAAGCATTTTATTAGAGAGAAACTTGTAAATGGAGAAGTGTGTACTCCATATGTCAGCTCAGAAGAACAACTTGYARATWTYTTCACCAAAGGTCTTCATCATGTGCGGCACAATGATTTGTGTGACAAGTTGGGCATGATTGACATCTATGCTCCAACTTGAGGGGGAGTGTTGAAATAATTTAGTTATTTGTGTTAGGGTCTGTTTGGCTAGTTAAAGCATTTTTTATTTCTGTTATTTCTGTTATTGTACTCACTTACAGCAGGGGCTCAAGGGTCTTTTCCCTTCTTATTTCTGCCGCCCTATATAATATAATAAAAGCTGGCGCCGCCAGCACTGTTCAATTGCTCCAAACTTTTTCTTCTTCCTTTCTTCCTTTTCCTTTCTCTCTTCTTTCCTTCTCTTCTCTACTTCCTCATATTTCAATCGGATTTATTGTCAAGAGTTCCCTCTCCCCTTCCCGAAAATAACTCTTCATTGTTTGCCCTCCGTGTTGCCAATGCATCAGCGAGCCCATTAGTTGATTTGTGAAGCCATCTTACATTAATGCTTCTGTTTATTTTGAGTTCCTTTATCTCCTTCATTAAGTTCCTATACTTCCAAGGAACCATATCCTCATTCTGCAACCAACACACCACCACTTTTGTAGTTCCCTTCAATTTGCAAATTAGTGTAACTTGGGTCTTTAGCTAACCTTAAACCCCCGTGCATTCTTCTTCATAAAAATAAATGCATTCCTTCATTGTGGTGGTTTCTTCACCTCTTTCATTTTTCCCCATATCTTGTACATGTTTAATGTCATTGGAATGAGAACTGACTAGATAATACTACACATCCACCCTAGAACTAATTTAAGATAATTATGGAAGGAGCACAGGCATTTGGTGGTTTAATATTGCCTTTGTGGTCCAAA
Source organism: Nelumbo nucifera (assembly GCF_000365185.1). Next base: position 7,327,218 of record NW_010729077.1, on the reverse strand, counting down.
TTTTTGGCTATGCCATATCCAAGCTCTTACATGTTCATACAAGAAAGAATGGGCAATTCCCCTTCAACTATTGATTTGTACTTTTGTATTGATTAATCAGGTGCCAGATGCATTGTATGAAGTAAGCGTTATTCTTACATTCCCAGAGAGCATCAAAGCATCCTATATTTATCTGTCATTAGATATACACTTACCTTCTTTAATTATTGTTGCTATAGGAAAGAGATCCTATTGAGGGTCCTGTATCTCGCCTCGATACCCGCTTATGCTTGTTACTCTCTATAACAACTCTTGCAATTGCTGATATTATTGAGGAAGAGGAAACTGCACTAATTAATGAAGCTGGACAGAGTCCCAACAATCAACGGAAAGAGAAACAGGTTGCAGGAAAGCGTCGTAGGGATCTAGTCTCCAGCTTACAGATACTGGGTGATTATGAAGGGCTACTGACCCCACCACAGTCTGTTATCTCTGTAGCCAATCAGGCTGCTATGAAAGCCATGATGTTTGTTTCAGGTGCCACAGTTGGAAGTGGTTACTTTGAGTGCATTAGCAAAAGTGACATGCCAATGAGCTGTTGTAAGCAGTACTTCCTTTTCTTTTGACATTAGAGAATTGATTCAACAAGTAGGAGGGTCATCAGTGTGGGGAAAGTGTGGGCTAGCTGCTATATATATATATATGTATATATATGTGTATATATGTATATGTATATTACTTGCATGGATGGGAATGAGGTCCACTTTTCAATATGTCCGAACCAAGTGGAACATTTGCCCTGACTGAGGCACCACCATCTAAATATTTGGTGGATTTCATTGCATGAAAGATTCACTCCCATGTGTGTGCTACTTATCCCGGTACTTTATTTTGGTGGTATGTACCTGGGTTCTTCCCTGTGGCTAATATGAATTTCCCTTTCCAATACCTTGTGGCTTCTGTTACTTATTCTATTTGTTTTATTCTAATAATTATAGTTCATCTGATGCTATTCTTTTTTTTTTCTGTTAGGAATCATTGCTTATTCTTGCAGTATATCTCAATCTTATATATCTTTGACCCTGCTTGCAGTTGGAAACATGTGGCATCTGATAGTGGAGGCTTGTATTGCTAGAGATCTGCTAGACACATCAGCATATTTCTGGCCAGGCTATGTAAACAGATGCATCAATCAAGTACCTCATACTGTGCCTGGTCAAGCACCTGGTTGGTCATCATTGATGAAGGGCACTCCATTAACTCCATCAATGATAAATGTTTTGGTTTCATCTCCAGCTTCATGGTATGCCAGTACTTCTCCTTCAAGTGTTCATGTAAATGTTGATACATAATCTCTGCTTCCTGCTTCTAGATATAAATACCATGACCAAAAAGTATACTTCTCCTTGACCTATATCATACTTGGTGTCAGCATCCAACATTTTATGGAAGCCATCTTGGAGATATCAGGCCAAGAGTTGACCTTGTGCAATTATCCTATTCCTAACAATAATCCATGAAATCCTTCTGAAAAGTCTGGAATTATGACAGATGATTCAAATAGGAGGAAAAGGAACTAATGTTTCATGGATTGGAGAGTTGGAATCATCTAAGTAGATAAATTTTGGCTTTTGATATGTTCTATGTGAGACCCATTAAATTGGTGATTCTAACCTCCTGTGCACCTTGCATACTGCAGAGGAGGATATTCAAAGAAGTTTAGAGACATTTTTTTTGATAAATAAGTTCAGAGACATTGTTGTGCTTTTTGCAAATTCAATACCCAATCACCCAGACCTTTTAGTTATCTACATTTACTTTGGTGATATTAATCCTTCAGTTGTTCGTATTGTGACTAAATATCTTTGGTCACAATGGTGCAATGCGCTAAAGGAAAGAAAAACTTCAATAAGAGTGATCTTGGGATTAGCTTTCTGAGTTCTTTAACCTTGCTGTGGGACTCAATGATTTCCTGGTCTTCAGTTATACCCTATTTATTTCCTGAAGCCAGGTATATTAGATGCTGCTTTTTAGATTTCCTCTGGGGTAAAGCCACTGAATTTAAACTCATGAATTTGATGGAAGCCTAGCAGAACTCGAGAAAATATTTGGGGTTGCAGTCAATGGGTCAGATGATGAGAAGATATCTGCTGCTACCATTCTCTGTGGGGCATCTCTAATTCGAGGTTGGAATATACAGGTAATGAGGCACAAGTCCTTTCTATGGATTCAGCAAGGAACATTTGCATGAATTGATGAATATACTTTGTAGGGGTTACCTCTGTCTTTTTCCTCCTTTTGAAACCGTTCCAAGTAAATATTGGTTCTTTCTTGCAGGAACACACCATTCATTTTGTAATAAGGTTGCTGTCTCCTCCAGTTCCTGCAGATTATTCTGGGAGTGACAGTCATTTGATAGGTTATGCTCCAATGCTGAACACTCTTCTTGTTGGGATAGCGTCCTTTGACTGCATCCAAGTTATCTCATTACATGGTTTGGTAGGTTCAGCTTCTAATACCCCATTCCTTCTTGTAGGGCTCCTAAATATAATTTATGTGGTAAATGATCCTCTTATTGAGGTTTATGATACCCAGACACCTGTGCATGGATTTTATATTGTGTCTGGCACTTTATTGTGTAACTGTTTAAATTCCATTTCAGACCCCTTGTCAGGTCATGTCTTTACTGTATCTTGGTAACATGGATTGAGGGAAAATGAATTCCATGATTTATCAATCTTACGTAGTTCAAATGTTCTTTCACATGATTGAGGATATCACTTCTTTGTCCATAAGTACCCATACTTTTTGCACAGCCAAGTGTCTCCCAACCTTTGATTCAATGCACTGCACCTCTTGGATGTCCAAAAGGAATAACAATCAGAATATAAATGTTGGTTGGTGCATGTGTGCAATTTGATATGACTTATTGCTGTGCCCCAACCAAGATGTGGTCAATTGAAACCAAGTTCATCAGCCATATGTACAGAAAACCAATCTAGCAGTATTACTGAAAAAAAATGAAAATTACTGTGATGTCCATGGGTGATTGGGTGGTTATTCCATATTCGGTTGATGCCACTAATTTTCTTCAATTTTCTGCATTTACTATCAGGTTCCACAACTTGCGGGTGCATTGATGCCTATTTGTGAGGTTTTTGGTTCGTGTGTGCCCCACCTCTCATGGAGTCTCACAACAGGGGAGGAAATTTCTTCACATGCAGTTTTCTCAAATGCATTTACCCTTTTATTGAGGTTGTGGAGGTTCAACCATCCACCACTTGAACAGACAGTAGGAGACATGCCTCCGGTTGGGTCTCAGCTAACTCCTGAATACCTCTTGTTGGTTCGGAACTCCCAATTGGTATATTCTGGAAATACATCCAAGGATCGAAATAAAAGCAGGAGATTCTCAGCAGCCACAAGCCCATCATCTGTACAGCCAATCTTTGTTGACTCTTTCCCAAAATTAAAACTCTGGTACCGGCAGAATCAAGCTTGCATAGCTTCCACCCTCTCTGGTGTCGTTCATGAAACACCAGTCCATCAGATCGTTGATGGACTCCTAAACATGATGTTCAGAAAGATGAATAAAGGAAACCAGTCTTTAACTCCCGGAACCTCTGGCAGTAGTAGTTCTTCTGGTCCTGGAAATGATGAAGCACCTGCAAGACCTAAATTACCTGCATGGGATATCCTGGAAGCCATTCCCTTTGTGCTTGATGCTGCTCTTACAACCTGTTCACATGGAAGATTGTCTCCACGTGACCTGGCTATAGGTTTGTTCTGGTTGACTTAAGCAAGGTTACATATTTTGTCATAGGCAGTTCAATAGTTACGTGTAGGAAAGAAAGCAACTGGACTTGGTTTAGTGCAGGTGTTCCATTCTGAAATACTAGAGAATCTCTGAAGACACCTAAACAATAGTTAGACTTTTGCAGATGATTATAACTATTTGACTTTTTCCTTGTTTTTTCTTTTTTTTTTTTTTTTGGGTGATAGAGCAATCCATGGCAATAGCTTATATTTTATTCTTCCTTACTCCTGGCAATAACTAATTGTGTGTGTATTAAGTTGTAGTTTTGTGGGGTACCACTCTTTGATTTGAAATTTTAGTATGACTTAACATTTCTGATCTTGCATCTCAGGTCTAAGAGATCTATCTGATTTTCTTCCTGCCTCATTGGCAACTATTGTCAGCTACTTTTCTGCTGAAGTGACCCGTGGTATTTGGAAGCCTGCTTTTATGAATGGAACTGATTGGCCAAGCCCTGCTGCAAATCTGTCCAATATTGAAGAGCAGATCAAAAGGATTCTAGCTGCCACCGGAGTTGATGTTCCAAGCCTTGCTGCAGGTGCATAGTGTGCTTGAAAATGTGTTTGTTTGTTCTTGTTGGGTCTAAATAGAAGTCAACTTCCTGTTTCTGCAGAGGAAATAGAATGTATACCAGGAGCCTCAAGACATGTGAAATGGGTAGGGATGGGATCCATAAGGAACATATCCAAGCCAGACCCTTCTATGCTAAAGTAATATTTTGTAAGCCGTAGAACTTACATAAAACAAGAAAATTAATGGAAATTTGTTAGGATATTAAATTAACTCCACAGCTATGTCTCTGTACCCTAAAATTAGTAAAGGCAAGTATGGCACTTGGACCAATCTCATACCCAGGTTACATTTCTTTGGAGTAACCAGACAATATTTCCTCCCAGGCTTCCAGCTATGATATATTGGACAGCACTTGTGGGTTTGCAGGTGTTGGAAAGATATATCAGCAATAAGGTCAGACACACACAGATGTGTCTATCTTTAAACCCTTCTAGAATGTGCCTAGGGACACATATTCATACATTAAAAATTGTGTGACCTCCTCTATCTCTTATTTGATAACTGAGAAAATGCATGAAGTGGTCATTGCTCAATATAATGGTAAAATCTCAGTCTACCCCTCCCAAGACCAGACAGCTGGGACTGACATTGGCTAATGGCCTTTAGAACATGCATGAAGCATGTATATTATATATTTCTAATGTGGGCTCCATATTTGACAACTATCTTCCTGTTGTGAAGTGTGAACAACTACAAGGACCCACAACCTATATGCATTGGTGGTTGGATGGTAGTGGATTTATGGGCTGGTTGATTCTCTCAGTGCATGTTTCCATTTGGTCATGTCTATGTTGAAGCACAATAGTTAGTCTCCATGTCCATGTCTGTAGACTGTAGCTTCTTTTAATTGGATAACAAAGAGAATGATAAAAGACAAGGGATATCAAAGAGATTCTATTGACATGAACAGAGAGAGTGATGTGCAATATAAATATGAAATTAAACCCTCAAATTGAGCCTACATATTGATAGATCATTTTTGTTTGAAAGGTAAATTTGAGAAATTAATCATTTTACGAGTTTTCCACCATAGGATTTTGGGGGGGGGGGATGGGAAAAGGGCTCAGGCTATTTCTGAGCAAAACTGCCCCAACTAGAAGAGTCCAATCTGTGGATGGTTGAAAAAAATGTTACTGAAAGTTCATGAGGCAACATTAGCTGAAGATCTTCATCAGGGTAAGTGCTTGTATCCCGTCCCCCTGCAAATAGTATTAAAAATAAAAAACAAGAAGATTGTCCTATTATATATATATATGCTGCAGAAGTTATGCAGAGAAACTGATGTGTACAAAAAAATATCCCCTCTTTCTGAACATTGAGCATCTATTTATCATGGCTTAGTGAACTGGTTCTTTATCCTTATTCTGTTGGTTTTCTTATTGGCAGGAGGAAGCTCTGTGGCCACACTTCCGCTGCCCTTAGCTGCCTTTTTGAGCTTCACCATAACATTCAAACTTGATAGAGCATCAGAACGCTTCCTTAATCTGGTTGGTCCAGCCTTGGAATCCCTTGCAGTAAGTTGTCCATGGCCATGCATGCCTATTGTAGCCTCTCTATGGGCCCAGAAGGTGAAGAAATGGAGTGATTTCCTTGTTTTCTCTGCGTCTCGTACCGTCTTCCACCATAACAGTGATGCTGTAGTTCAGCTCTTAAAAACCTGCTTTACAGCAACACTTGGCCTTAACTCCTCGCCCCTCTCTAGCAATGGTGGGGTTGGAGCTCTTCTTGGTCATGGCTTTGGATCCCATTTCTATGGAGGGTTCTCCCCTGTTGCCCCTGGTATTCTTTACTTGCGAGTACACCGATCTATCAGAGACATCATGTTCATGACAGAAGAGATTCTCTCGCTTCTGATGTTCTATGTGAGAGAAATAGCAAGTGATGGGAAGTTGAGAGAAAGAACGGAGAAGCTGAACAAGAGCAAATATGGGATGAGATATGGACAAATTTCACTTGCTGCAGCAATGACACGGGTGAAGGTTGCAGCTTTACTTGGGGCTTCATTAGTTTGGTTATCTGGTGGCTTGGGTCTGGTTCAATCCTTGATCAAAGAAACTCTTCCTTCTTGGTTTCTGTCTGCACATGGGTCGGAGCAGGAAGGAGAAGGGAGTGAAGGGATTGTGGCAATGCTAAGAGGGTATGCACTTGCTTACTTTGCTGTGATTTGTGGCGCATTTGCTTGGGGTGTAGACTCGACAACATCTTCTTCAAAACGTCGGCCAAAAATCCTTCAGGCTCACATGGAATTCCTGGCAAGTGCACTTGATGGTAAGTTTTCACTTGGTTGTGATTGGGCCACTTGGCAGGCATACGTCTCAGCATTTGTGAACCTAATGGTTGAGTGCACACCGGTATGGGTGTTGGAGGTGGAGGTGGATGTATTGAAGAGATTAAGCAAGGGATTAAGGCAGTGGAACGAGGAGGAACTTGCTCTTGCTCTGCTTGGAAGTGGAGGGGTTGAGGCAATGGGAGCGGCTGCTGAACTAGTAGTGGAGAGTGAGATATGAATCTTCTTGTCACAACTGATATGACTGATAGCCACGATTTTTCCTTGCAGCCTTTCATTGTACACTAATACTGCTCATTAGAGGTGATGGAATTGTTTGTCTAATACTCGACAGGTTGGTTTGGCGTAATTGTTGAAGGAAACTGTATAGTAGCAGTAATTCGGTGCCTTGCTGGGGCAGAGGTCGGTAGAAGTAAAAGCATTGGCATCGTGGTCGTGGGCTCCTAGATCGACTAATAATCTGTCATGCTTGACTCAGCAGCAAGGACCAAGGAGGATCAAGTTAGTGTGGGGGAAGATACCAGGCCCCAGGAAAAGACTTGTAATTCTGTTGTTGCTTTATGAAGTAAATTCTGAATGAATTCATGTTAATACCAAAGCATAAAACTGGTTTAGTTTATAATTTTATGTTCTCTCTGTAGAATCATCATATATGTAAAATAAAGGAACAAATCCAAAAAGAAAAAAGAAGAAAAGGATTTGACACTTCATGATTGCAAAACATAGCTAAACGGTTGATTGTTTTTGCTTCTACTTGTAACATACAAGTGCTTTTGGGCTTTTGCATAAATGATGGATGGCTCTGACGGGAAAGCAGAGAGCCTCTTGGACTGAAATTTGCCATATGTTCGCTCGATGCATTGCTCAAAATGGCAACCATTTCTAGGTGAAAATGAAATAAAGCATTTTGATTTGAGCTTTGAAATGGCTGAAAACAGTAATCCACGATTTGAGCTTTGAAGTGGCAGAAGATGCCTTTTTCTTGGAAGAACGGTGCCCCATATGAAATCCATTTTTTAAGACCACACCTGGTTATGCGTTTTTCCATACCACGCCATGAAAATTGGAAAAGATGTAGTCTAAGAAACATCAAAATGTTTTTTCTTCTATGAAAATGACATAACAAAACAGCACTGTTTTATTAAAAAAGGGCATTGGTTCCATGATTCCATCCAAAAATGGCCTAAAATGGCATCGCCAAAATCAAATACTGACTTCTGTTTTTAATTTTTAGATGGTGACTGGTGAGTGAGGTTGGAGCTATGGGCACACGGATGAAGGATGGTCTCACTTTGAGACTTGGGTAAGCCCTGAATTGAACAGGTACTTACATTGGGATGAATCCATCCCAACTCCCAACTGCAATCCAATTCGTTATTCTGATGAAATCATCTCATCACAAAATAATTAATAATAAGGACCCAATGATCCCAGTGGGTTAACAGGATGAAGTATACTAGTTTTTCTTTCATTCATTCAGATTCTTATGAACAACAGATGACAAAGAAAACCAAACACAATTACAGACAGAAGAAAAAAAAACTTACAACAGTACAGTATATCTTAGAACAGTACTATAGAGATACATTATATAAAATGAAAAGTTGTACGAGCGAAACTGACTAACGGTCGTGAAGAGCCACGACGACGACGAGCCACCCAAGAGTCTCTCTCTCTCTCTCTCTCTCTCTCTCTCTCTCTCTCTCTCAGAGTTCTTCGTCTCGAGTTCTACCCAGACCAGCAATGTTATCCTTCACTTCTTTCGATTTCTGCTTGGCTGTGTCGTAGTTGGATGCAATGGTCTCCTTGGCACTCTCCAGAGTTTCTCCAGCCTTGTTTCTCGCTGCTTCGTAACCCTCCCTCGCCTTTTCCGTGGCTCCACGTTGCTGCTCTGCATCCACTGCTTTGTTTCTCACTTCCTCCATGCTTATGTTTCCCATGTTCACTGCTCTCTCCGCGCCGTGACGTGGTCTTCCCAACGCCGAATCCTTCATTTCTCCGGCCTTGTCTGCAACGTACTGTGCCGTCCCCTTCACCGCTTCCTTCAAATCTCCGGCCTTGTCCGCACCGTACTGTGTCGTTCCCTTGGTAGCTTCTCCGGCTTTGCTTGCACCGTATTTTGCGGTTTCCTTCAAATCTCCGGCTTTGTCTGCACCGTATTGTGCTGTTTGTTTCACAGTTTCCTTCAAATCTCCGGCCTTGTCTGCTCCGTAGTTTGCCGTTCCCTTGGTAGCTTCTCCGGTCTTGCCTGCGCCGTATTTTGCCGTTTCCTTCAAATCTCCGGCCTTGTCTGCACCATATTCTGCCGTTCGCTTGGCAGCTTCTCCGGTCTTGCCTGCACCATATTCTGCCGTTCGCTTGGCAGCTTCTCCGGTCTTGCCTGCACCATACTTCGCGGTTTCCTTCAAATCTCCGGCTTTGTCCGCACCATATTCTGCTGTTCGCTTGGCAGCTTCTCCGGTCTTGCCTGCACCGTATTTTGCCGTTTCCTTCAAATCGCCGGCCTTGTCCGCACCATATTCTGCCGTTCCCTCGGCAGCTTCTCCCGCCTTGCCTGCACCATACTTTGCCGTTTCCTTCAAATCTCCGGCCTTGTCCGCACTATAGTATGCCGTTCCCTTGGCAGCTTCTCCGGTCATGCCTGCACCGCACTTTGCCGCTTCCTTCAAATCACCGGCCTTGTCCGCAGCATAATTTGCTGTTCCCTTGGCAGCTTCTCCGGCCTTGCCTGCACCGCACTTCGTCGTTTCCTTCAAATCTCCGGCCTTGTCCGCAGTATACTCTGTCGTTCCCTTAGCAGCTGCTCCGGTCTTGCTAGCACTGTACTTCGCCGTTTCCTTCAAATCTCCGGCCTTATCTGCACCGTACTGTCCAGCGCTGCAAGCAGTATCCTGAACTGTCCTGGCAGTGTCTCCGGTTGCATCGTATGCCTGCTTAGCGGTCTCCTTGCCGTCGTCATGCTTGAGACCGAGGCCCTCGGAGATCTTGTCCTTAGCCCAGTTGGTCCATGAATCCGTCGTTTCTTTAGCCTCCCTCCCTGACTTCGCGTGTTCGTTCTCGTGGTGGTGACCCTCTTCACTTACACTACTGCTTCTGCAGGAGGCAATCAGCACAAGGACCAACACCAAAACAACTGACACGTTACAGTGGATAGGCCGAGCCATCTCCAGAGGTAATCAAGTTGATCCTTCTCCGACGTGAGAATTCAGAAAACTGAAAAATTAATGCAGAGATTCTGTGAATGAATTATCCAAATAAGCAGTGTGGAATCGATTGAGATGAAGGAAAACGTTGAGTTTTGGCTTTACTTTTTATAGTAAAGATGGTTGAAGATGCAGAGGACAGGTGTATTGCTACCTGGCGCACAAAGAGCAGCAGTTTCTGAGACGAGGGCGACAAGTGTCTCCCCCGAGCAGTCCAGGAGTCGCCCTTTCATTGCGCCTGCGACCACAAGTCCGAGCGTGTCTCATTACATGGCGCACTTCTCTCAAGCTTTTACGTTGCAGATTGGACAAACCGAATGACAGAAGACAGAGGTAGTTAATAAAACTAAGAATTCAGTTACCTTCCCTCCATTTTTCTTCAAAACCCATAAAACCAAATCAACTTCATGTCCATGTCCTGATGTCCATGGATATTGGGTGGATGCTCGCCTTCGCCCTCCTTCCTCCGTCTTGACTGCCATTTCCTTCTTCGTTCTCCATCCACCCGCAACTTCGGTTACGGCTCTTCTGTTCAATCACATTGACTCGTTTGTGGGGATTGACCAATTTAGCTTTTGAGGTCTGTCCTTGTATTCGATCGGATGGCCGAGTCCGGCCTTGGTTCCAATAATTTCACCTTCAAATTTTCTATTTTCAAGCTTGTGCCGACTCCACTGCATTTCCAAACAGATGCATGCATCTGCATGCATAATCAAGTGGGTCCAACCATCCAAGGTGTTGTTCAATCGAGGGGTGGATGGTGTTGTTCAATGAGCAGGAGGACAATCCCTGTATTTGGTTTCTGATGTGCATAACCACGTCACGAAACAAAACTAGGTGCAGCCTTTCGGTTTATCTTTATAAAACCTGGAAAGATTTTGATTTTGAAGAATATATGATACATGGCAATTACCTTTCTAAAATGAAGCTTGCCCCAACAGTCCTTAAAAAGAAACATTGCAGTAGGGAAAAAAAGCAGCAAATTCATCATGTTGGAGAGAGAGAGAGAGAGAGAGAGTGTCTGGTCTACCAGGAGAGAAAGAAGGAAAGTAGTTCCACAAGAAAAGGGATCTAATATGAAAGTTATTTATGAAATGGGTCCAAGTGAAGCTTCAAGGGGCTGACAAGAACATTATTGGTTAACTAAAATGAGCCTTAAGAGGGCTACAAGGCTTAAATAGAAATCCATCCTCACTAAATGATTAAATGGTTACAACAATTGTTGAATAGGAGTTCAAGTCAGAACATCTTAGTCGAAGAATTTGCGCTGCATCAGGCCTGGCCCTTCAAATGCCCAACCCAAGCCCACCCAAATTGCACAAGATAAGAGTGAACTAATGAAGAAGACAAGGTTCCATTTCTGTTTTGAAAATCTGTTACAGTTTCACAATTCTGTTTTGAAAATCTGTTACAGTTTCAACTCTAACACCTTTTTTATTTTTTGAAGGGCTACACAACGGGGGTACCCAGCCCCCGCGCCCCCCCAAAACGGTGCAGGCGGGATTGGATCCCAAGTGTCTGGTCGCATAGTAGATTTTAGAGGAAGCTTGTTGGGGTATATGGAAATTATGTACTATCCACAGTATAGCCTCATTTTTGTTCTTTGAGAAATCAATCTTTCGTTCTACCCTGATATTTATATATTTGTGGTATTGATCTCTAATTATACTCCATTTAGATCATCAGCTTCTTTACATGTTTGGTAGGTTTTCCAGTGCTCTTCTGTTTTCTAGTTTGGTCTTTGATGATAGAAGGGTATAACCACAACTTAGTTTACAATCAAGATTCTTTTGTTGTCTACTTGCTGGTTGCTGCTTAGAAAGGACAATAATGGTGCTTACTTGCTTGGACAAGGTGTTCTGAACTTGTCTTACCCCTGAATTGGCAAGCTTCTTTCTCGTTCTGCCTTCTATGTCTCTGTCAGTGTTTAGTCGTCTTCTCTGTCCTCTAACCATCCAAAAGGATGCAGTATAACAGATGGTTAACACCACCAGGTCAAGACAAATAGACAATAAAAGATGGACCCCTCATTCCCTTGATGTGTTCTATATATTTTTAGCAATTAGCAGGCAGGGGATGCTGACTTCCTACAATGGGCGTGGCGCTAAACAGAGCAGCATGGTGGAACAGGATTCATGTAGTTGACACCATATAGTTGGGACAAGGCTTTGTTAGGTTCGCAGTTGGAACAGGATCTGTTTGGTTCACAGTTGGAATTGAAATTGAAATCTCGGTGTGTGTGTGGGGGGGGGAGGAATGGCCATTCCCTCAAATGGAGGAATTCCATTCCACCAGGAATGCGAATGGGATTCCAATTCCACCCAACCAAACAGTTGTAATTGGAATGGTTCATTCTCATTCCAATTCCAGACCCCTATTCCCATGAACCAAACAGGCCTGAGTTGAGTTGAGTGGGGGGATGATAATTTTTCCTTCAGATCCTCTATCCTAATGAAAGTAAGAGGTTATCCGTGGCATTTTTATTTTGTTCTTTTAGGCAATTCCCTGGGGAGCAATTAGAAAGAAAGAAATATTTGCCATTCTTGCTGTTTATGTAACTTGTTCATACACTATTATGCTGACATATTTTACTCTGAATTTTCTCTTCTTTAAGTAAAAAAAAGAAAAAAAATTGTAAAAAAATTATACAAGATTATCTTGCTACATGCTTCCCCACCCACCTAAGCAAAGTGAAACATCTTTTGCAGACCCGATCAAGCAAATGTACCAAGCTTAGTAATCTATCAAAGTCCTTTAATTAAGAAAGCAACTCCTCAAAACTTATTTTGTTCTTTCAAATTCCATCCATGACATGGAAAAATGCCCTGTTGACTACTACACTCTTTAAAACCTTCCAATGATCCTATACTCAAAGAACCTTATGGTTTTGAGCTCTTTGGAGCTACAAGTCCTCCAGTGCCATTTCCACCCACATTACTACCCAAGCTTCCATCCAAAATCTTCAGTGGTATCTATTTAGGCTTAAGTATGAATTCATGAATTAGGAAATTTATTTAGTTCTCTGCTTTCTGTTAGATGTGAATTATGCATAACCATATAAACATAATACATTTGTCATAACCACATGTTCAATATAACAAACCAAAATCCCATCCACAGATGCAAGCAGATAAGGCATTTATTACACTTTTACGATATACCTAAAATGAACAATACTGTATTTCATCATGCAAAATGATCACTCGATGAGTTGCCAGCACTTGTGTAACAAGACTATCTTGCTGAGAAGCCTTCAGATTTAGATTGTCCGTACTAGCTTTTCTTTTGTCTTCTAAGGCTTCGAGCTTTGTTTCCTTATATCTCTGAAGATCTTTTCTGGTCTAGAAAGAACTCCATGGATGATGAAGACAACATCCGAAGCTGCAGCTTCCATGATGAATCAAGACCTGGGACTTACTGTTTGGAATCTTGAAGAGGTAGAGGTATAAGTAGGTGGGAGACTTTTAACTAAAGGGATTAAGGACTGCACAACATCAGTCATGAGGGGTCGGTAATCGGCTTCTGGTTGCACACAAACAGCAGCAATAGCAGCTACCTACAATACCAATTTGTTAGGAACAAACCATGGTTAGTTGCAATTTTGGCACAAGAAATGATGTGAAAGTGGAAAACTAACCTGAATCAGCTCCTTCTTCGAATACTGGCCTTTTAGAGTTGGATCAACCATTTGCACAACTTTCTCTCTGTTGGTCAACCTTGGAAGAGCCTGATGTGGAAAGAATATATATGAGCACCACTTCAAGGATTGGCTTATAAACCCAGAAGAAGGAAGGCAATTGAAGAAGCTACAATAATAACAGTTTCTGAAGGCCAAAGCAAGACTATTGATGGAAACTAGAGGATATACTAGAATTTTAAATTAAAATTTTGTACTAAGGTGGAAGCAGTAGATATTTTGAAAGATAATTGAACTGGACCACTCATACTGCTAAATAAATACTAAACGTGATGATGTGAGTTTCAAGCAAGGGAAACAAGAATATTTGGAAATTACACTGTAATGGATAATGGATGAGAGATCATAGGAAGGAGATATAAGAGCCCGTTTGATTTGCAGGAATAGGGCTTTTGGAATGGGCCATTCTCCAACTATTTGGTTGGGTGGAATCGGAATCTCATTCCCATTCTTGGTGGAATAGCATTCCCCCATTTGAGGGAATGGCCATTCCCTCCCCCTCCCTTGGGAATGAAATTCCATTCCAGCTGATTCCGGTTGCTGTACAAACCAAACAGGTTATGGGAATAGACCATTCCAATTCAAGGATTTTGATTCTGATTCCAATTCCGATTCTAACTGCAAAAGTATTGTGAACCGTTCAATGGGATGACATGATTGTTATAGCTTTTGTAATTCAAGTACCTTTATATTAATAAAACACATGGGGAACTTCGATATATTGAAAAAAAAAAAAGGATTAGAGTTGTTTAACAACTAACCCATGTGACAAGGAATTGTTCTCCAGGAGGGCGATTTGTATCGACAGGTATACGGCCTGTTAGAAGCTCTAGAAGAACCATCCCGTAATTAAAGACATCTGATTTTGCAGTTAGCTTACCAGTTGAAGCATACCTGCATTAACAAGACAAAAGAACTGACAATTAGATGACCAAGTTCTAGTTGAGTAATTCTTAATAGACTTCATTTAGCACTGAGAGAGTTGGACGTCCAAGAAGCTGAGTAATAAAGGAGAAAAGGGTGGAAAAATTAAAACATTAACAAGTTAACAGCAGTTTGATCCTAGTTATGCTTCCTTCTTTGCTTCTTCCTTCCCTAATTTTACAGGCAAAATTACCACCATTCCCCCGGAGTTGGAAAATGACTATCTGCCATGCTATTCTCATCATGAAACCTTGCAATCAAATCTCAAGTCATTTTCTTTGACGCCCATTTTTTGTCATATTGAAGTAGCTTTGAGTTGGGCAGCTGAAGATGGTCCCCTGCTTGCCTAAGACTTCTGGGTAGAGATCAACTCCAAAAAAAGGTAATCGATGTCCAGTGTCAAATGTACTAATTATGTAAAGGACCCAGACAATATAGAACTAATGGCTGCTAGCTAGCTAGTTGGAGGTAGGCAACTAATTAATGAACTCAGCAAGGACTAGAGTGTCGGGTGGGATACCTACAAAATGAAAACTGCTGCTAATGGACTCAGGCTGCTCAGCTCAGCATTTGAAAGGTCCTTCTAAGTTGTCTAGCTAGGCCACATTTGAAAATTGAAAGGTCCAATTTAGTCATGGTTGATTGCATTTGCGTAGTAGTAGAAGACTCACTCAGGCGGGAAGAAGAAGCCTGTTGTCCCTAGCTCGCCTGTCGTAATCTGACCATTGGTCCTGTCGGAACCTATCCTGGCCGACCCAAAATCTGAAACCTTGGCCCTGAAGTTATGGTCGAGTAGAATGTTGCTGGACCTGAAATTCCGGTGGATGACAGTTGGGATTGCACGCTCATGGAGGAACTCGAGAGCTCTGGCGCATTCAAGCGCAATCCTTAGCCTGGTAGCCCAGTCCAACGGCTGATCTTGCTTGTTTATGCGGTGGATGTGGTGATGGAGACCGCCGTTGGGCATGTATTCGAATATGAGAAGCCGATGCTGTTGGTCAGCACAGTAGCCTAGTAGCTGCACCAAGTAGGGCGAATGCAGCCGGCTCAATAAGTCCACCTGCACATTAATCCATTCAAAACCCATTATTTTATTCCCCATTTACAAGTTATAGAAGCTCTTATAGACAGGTAATATCTGAGAGAATATTAGAGAGAGAGAGAGAGAGAGAGAGAGAGCAGAGAGCAGAGATAATACATTTGAATTTTGAAGTTTGGTCATTTACCAGAAAAAGAAGTCTGGTTTACGTACCTAGATGTATAACAAAGACAAGGAGAGATTTATTTTCTAAGCTGTACTTTCCAGTATTATTAATTGATTTTCTACTTTCTTTAGATTAGAATATAAGCATAGGCTCATGTTCAGTGTGAAAGAGAACAAAAGCACAAAAGTAAGAAATGAACTCAGTCACACACACCTCAATCCTGAACTCACGCTCCCCTTGTCTTCCTTCTCTGTGCACCAATTTGATTGCTGCTACAGTCCCATCACTCAATGTCCCTCTGTAAACCACCCCACGCCCTCCTTTGCCAATCACATTTGCCTCGCTAAATCCACCTGTGGCCAATTCAAGCTCTCTGTAGGTGAAGACTTGAACTCCTTTAAATTTAGTTAAAGGCAGACGGCTTGAATTCCCTCCATAAAAGCAACGACTCTTCATATCTGCTTTAACATCAAATACACCCAAATGAAACAAGAATCCATAATGCCGAGAGAATATAAATTTGGAACCCATTTTTCCTTTGCTTAGAGAGTGCAGAGGGGTGCAATTGAGAAACCCAGAAGCATGTAAAGCTTGAACTGGGTAGTATTAGTTACCTGGGCTGGAATTGAAAGTAGTCCTGGAATTATGAACATTGAACCTGCAAAGTCCATCGCTGTTGTTGATGATTTTGCCGGTGACATTGGTTTTCCTGGATTTGAGTCTGCGGAGAAGTATTATAAGCAGACATAGTGCGAAAACCAGAAGGATTGAGATGATGGGTACGATGATCATGAGAATGGAGTCCCGAGAGGGAACTCCATGGTTGTCTTCTTGGGCTTGAGTGTCCGAGATATGATGATGGTGGGCATAGCGACGTGCAGTAAGACTGGGTGGTCCTGAGGGAGCGTCTTCGGGGAGAAAATCCATGAGCTCTCAAGTATGAAGAGGAGAAGAAACAATGGAAATTGTAGAGAGAAGCAACTGAAGGAGGAGAAAGAAAGATTATGTCTGCATCAACTTAAAGAGGCTGAGTGTGAACATATGTCCTCGTTGTGGAGGTAATGTTTTCTTCCCGCGAGATCAATTTGCCTTCATCGCCACATGAATCCATACTTGTTTCACATGCTCTCTCTCTCTCTCTCTAGACCTTCTGTACTTAACTCTTCTCCAGAATATCTTTTGTAATTTGTATTATTTATGGGTGTTGTCTTTGTCTTCTTATCAGAATTCAGAAGAGCTTATTGGAAGCTTTTGCACCCATCTCATATTTTGAATTTGAAAGAAAACCAGCAATTAACTGGTAATCAATGTGGGTAAAAAACATCTGTTTTCCTCCCTTTCAATGAAATCAAACATTTCAGTTGGTAATGGAGTCGATGATCAGTAGGAACACAGAAATGGACCATTTGACTCAATCCAGCTTTCCCACTTTTGCAGTGGTTCTGACTTCTGAGGGCCATCAGCCGGTCAGCCCATCAGATCAGTTAGGTAGGTTGAGCCGGTCCCCAGCATTCTAAAATCTAACTTCTAAGCAAGCTAAAACGACGTACAGTAGCAGGAGACTAGAAGACGTGGCACGTTGATCCCAATGCTCGATTCGACAGTCGACACTTACCACTGAAGTAGAACGAATTTGTCATTTACCAGAATGAGAGTTTAGACAAAGATCTGCTGATGATGTTGGGTCAAATTCGTGGCCATGTGACACATCAGAACCGCTCATTTCGAAGCTTGTTCTCTGAATAGACCTCCTTTAAATTTTGGGCCCAATTGGATGTCAGTACACGCTCCAACCCAAAATTTGGTAAATGTGTCCATGCAATATTTAAGCCAACAGGAACTGTTGGGCCAACCGTTCCGATTCAACCACGTCGGATGACTCGGATCACAGGTAAGTGTATCTAACTCTTAAGGTCCTGTTCGTTTTTATCTGGGTAAGTGAATTTATCCAACAAGTGTTTCTCAGATAAAATTAGAGTGCTATTGACGTGCGGGTGAATTATTTATATACCCTCTGGGAAATACTCTCTAACATTTTTACTTGCTGTGAAACGTTTCACAATATATTAACAGCAAATGAACAGAGAATCGTAACTTACCCCCACTAAATACTGGCAATTAAACGGGGCCTAAATTTTATCTTATTTTTTGCTTCAAAACGAGACAAAACTGGTGAAAGTTAAGCTGCAAAGTTGGGAATTGGAATACCCAATAACCGTACTAAGTGTTCATCTCATCTATAATTCCTGGAATATAATTAATATTTCTTTTGTTTTTAATTCTGTACCTCTGTTCATTGTAAATGCCAAAGCAGTTCATTTATTATGTGTTTTCAGTTGCATTTATTTGTTTGTGTTCCTTCTACTCTTCCTCTATAACTGTTTGTTGGGACTGGATCCGGTCAGACCGGTCTTGGGGAAGGGGACCTAGGCCTGCTGAAGATTGTGTACTTCATTTTCAGCCAATCGGTTCCATTTTACCCCAAACCCAGTTTTTGATAAAAAAATCAACAGCCTGTTAACCCGGGTAGTTGAACTGTCAATCTGTTCAATAGTTTTGACCATTTTTTATTTTTAATTTTTTTAATTTATTTGTCAGAATGGGTCATTTGTTTGAACCGAATGATCGGACCATCAATCCAGAAACCGGTGACCAGAATGGTTCCATTTACGAGTCGTTTTTTAAAATGTTACTCAAATAACTTATTTATTTGAATAATAATACCCTGAAATTTGGATAAACAACTTCCTTATCCATGCAAAAAATTGATAATGCAATAAAACAATATTATCCCTTTAATAATGAATATGGTCACTATATAACTTTAGGGAAATAAGAGAACACTAATAAATGCATTTATTAGGACAAGTATTTCTCAGGAAACATTTGTCTAAAGAAATACTCAGGTAAATGACTTGCTGAAAAACAAACGAAGCCTAAAAACCTGGAAACTTCGGATTCCATGGAAAATACCTCTCCTCAGTTCCTTTTAGGTCGCAATCGAGCATAATGCAACAATAAGTCAATAACTTTTTTACTAAAACAAACAATTAGAAAGGATTCGCTTGCAATAAATTGAAAATGACAACGGATTGACAATCCAAATAGACATTTCACTGTTCTTGTAAGTCTCTCTTTCACACACACAAACGAGTCAACCTATCTCCACTGCTAAGAAAGAGATGTTCCATCTGCTCTAACAGCTCAAGTGGCCGCGACATTACGTTTGGTACACAACTGATGAGAAGAATGCATATGAATTTAAACAAAGCGTGGTCCCTAAATAATTTCAAATCTATTCAAGTGAATCTTCACACCTGCTTGGGCGAAAAAAAAGGTGAATCTTGACATCTCTCAGCAAGCCAGTGTGCCCTTGTTCTGCTAAAAAGCATCTGCTCTTATGACAATACCCCAGAACCAGAATGCAGTAGAAGCCCCGTGAAAAGTTAAAAACCACTTTCTGGATCTTTTCCTTTTTTATTTCCCTAGAGAGTTGACGGAGTAGATCCCCCTATATAGTTAAAATAATAGTTTTAATTGGAACCTTTTCATCACAGTGGACTGCAGTTTATATTAAAAATTGAATTGCTCTTCTGGGTACCAGAAAATCAAAACCGCATCAGTTTTAATGGTGTAAGTGCCATTAATTGCTGTAGAAGTGCCTTTTCACTTTAACTCACGGGAATCGGCAAGTTTCAGCGGTTCAGCTGACAAGTTACAAAAACATTTACTGCAACTTCCAAAATAACACCCGTTTCCGCGTGAGTACAGAAGTATTAGAGGAGAGGTATTAAAAAAAATCACAAGTACTAACGAGTGCTGGACAAACAAGCTAAATGAAAAGAGGTGTTAGTGTTACTGTCATCCTACTCACTCAGTTAACTTAAAATCGATGAAACAAAGTTATAAAGGTAAGTTCATTTAAATAGATAAATGCAAGGTACACAGCCAGACATCAGATGTTTGTCTAGACACCAGACGGTCATTCCTTCCAAATGGAATACTAACAGATGGGAGGACAGCCTAAATTTCTTGCAGGAGCAACTCCATCCCAAGTCGAACAAACGCTCACCACATACACATATATGCACAAGCACATCAAAGAAACAAAGGCACCTAAGCAAGACTTGAGGACACTACAAGAGTATGTGGTTTGACACATTCACACATCCAGGAGAGGTATGATTGGAATGTAAATCTTGTTAAAGGTATGACAAAGGCGAATGCGTTTGGTGGCATGGGGTCTAAAATCTCATTTGATTAACGAGAACATTATAAGAAAGCTAAGCATACAACAAAATAATATCTCCATTTGCAATTTTGCATATTTATTCATGTTGATTCTGTTTATCCATTCAGTTTTGACAATCAGACATTATACACAAACAAGGTTTGCTATATCATCTGGGCAGGGATCTCTCGTCAGTTTGTGGGCTTAACAAAATTGTAAATCTTCTGAGAGAAATATCAATGGAACAGTAACTTGGAGAGAAAAACGGGGATGTGGCAGAAGAAACAGATTTAACTGACCAACGACACGAATCAAATCCAAAAATCAGCGATGATCTCCACCACCATCAAGAGTCAGACTGGCCAGACCCCTGGAAAGCAAATCTGTTAATTTAACTGCATTATTTATTCTACAGAGAAATACAAAAAAGTTACCACCAAACAAACAAAATATAAGACAAAAAGTTAACTGTACTTTGTCACGAACTAGCAGGTATCTCAACATCAAGAATACCAGACCAAAATGTATGTATGCAGGTAGGTGAAAAAGATTACCAAATCAGGTAAATAGGGAGCTTCCCTAGACAACACCACCTATTCCTGCCACATGGAGAAATCACAAGGCCAATCAGGACTGCCTATCGGATAGGAAACCCATTGTATTGGCCATTTTCTCATCATATAGTCCACGTTAGCCCAATAGCCAACCTAATATTGGAGTTGTTCCCATTTCTCAATCAATCATAGCCTTCCAAGCTTTTGAGTTTTTTTAGTAAATAAAAATTGGCCATCAAAGAGGCCTTATGAGCTGTCAATGACCTTATTTCTTTTTCATTTGGAAAGCTAGTCTCTTGGGTTTTGACTGCAAAGGGGGCTTGCGACTTCTGTTCAAGAGGCTCTGTTGAGGTCTAGGAGCTTATGGGAGTTGTAATGTTGTTAAGTGGTGGCTGATCCCTGTTCAAGGTGCTATCCTTGGGGGATCTGTTGTACTCTATCTGTTTTTTAATAAAATTACTTCATCTTTTCTCAAAAGAATTCTGGACTGAAATCTTATCCATGAATAAGTGGTTAAGAGAAGAATACAGGGACTCCTTTTAAGTTACTATGTGGAAAATAACTGAGTTGTTCAGGGGAACTCACTTGAAAACCAGATTAGAAAACCCACTCCCTACACACGTACACATGAAACAAATATATGTATAGGTGTACCACTTTAAGGTACTGTTTCATGGTAAACTCCCCCACTAGTGGAATGACTCTCCAATATATGTATAGGTGGCTGGTGAAAGTCTCTTCTAAGATACAATACCCAAAGAATTAGTTCAATGAATTCAGAGGCTATAATCCTAAGATCCATGGTAAATTGGATATCCGAAAACATGTTAAAAGTAATATAGGATTCCCCAAGGTACGGACATCCATTAAATGGACAGACCCCTGAAATTAACAATTGTAAAACAGTACTGTTTTACCGTAAACTCCCCCACTAGTGGAATGATTCTCCAATATATGTATAGGTGACTGGTGAAAGTCTCTCCCTAAGATACAATGCCCAAAGAATTAGTTAAATGGATTCAGAGGTTGTAATCCTAAGATACATGGTAAATTGGATATCCAAAAACATGTAAGAAGTAATATAAGGCTTCCCAAGGTACAAACAGCCATTGGATGGCCAGACCCCTGGAAATTAACAATTGTAAAATTTAACTGTATTATTGTCCTACAAAAAAATTACACTACTACCATCAAGCATTAAGTAAACAAAATATGACCCCCCCCCCGAAAAAAAAAAGGTTTTCACTCTGTCATTTACAAGTGGGTCTCAACATCAAGAATTTCAGACAAAAATATCATTATCATTGTACACAGAAATCAGGACTGCACGCATGGAATGCATGCATGTATGTGGAAAAAGATGGAGCTATCCTACACGACTGCACCTAATGTCTACCATGCGGAGAAATCATGGGGCCAAGCAGGACATCTATCAGATATGGGAACCACTTATTGGCCACTTGTCAAATAACAGTCCACAATACCCCTGTGCCTAACCTTGTATTGGAGTTATTCCCAGTCAATTGTAGATATGCAAGCTTTTAATTTTTAATATAAAAGTTTCTCATAAAAAAGGCCTTATACTGAGCACTTGGAAGAGAATTATGGGTTGAAACCTTTTCCATTAGTAGGGGGTAGAAATAGGAATACAGGGACCTCTTTTGAGCCTCGAACTAAGTTACCAGCTCAAAGATCCTGAGTCAATCAGGAAAGCTCACTAAATGATCCAATAGCAATCACATTCCCTATATGCAGAGACATACACACACAATTGATTCTTACAACTGTTCAAATGAATACAATAGATATGATATCCATGAACATCCAATTGGACTTGATTATTGACCAGGATCCCACCAAAACCCTCTCTACCAATTCTCAAGTTCAATCAAATTTGAGGATGCTAGATTGCTGATTTTTTGTCAGTACTGCATTTGGTAAGAGTCCAAATGCAGAATAAGCAAATTTGCACTCCAGTTCAGTTTTTCATGTGTTTGGTAAGAATGCATTTTTGTACTAAAAAAAGTAAATTTATTTTTTCAACCATATTTGGATTCAAGATGGGAGCAAATTGTTTTTTAATCAACAACAGAAAATTTTATTAAATAGAACTCATCAAGGCGTACAGAGATATATAATGCGTACAATCATTTAGAGATACAGGCTCTTATCTCTACCCTAGTTCCATTTTATTAGTTATGCCCAAAATATTTGATCTCTCCCCATCAGCCATCCTGTTGGCTGCCCCTTGCCCATTGGTTCCTCACTTTCATCTCTCTAGTTTTCCATCTAAACTTTTTAACTTCATTCTTGTAGGCCCATAAAGTATCCTCTCCATTCTGCATCCACCCTGTTTACCAGTTTTGAATCTCCTTCATTCACCAACTTGTCAATGTTCAGCTTGTTAGCTCACACCCTCCATTACCGCCATAGTTTCTACTCTTAATCTTCACCAATTGGACCAGAATAGAATCCAACAATGTATCCCTCTTCATTTCTAAAAATGCCACCCACTGCTGAGGATCCTGGATTCCACCTTCTTATAATATAACATCATGTCATTATCCACTGTAAAGACTGAGAAGATCTCCACATATTTGGTCCAATGAGCCACCCTAATAAAATTGCATTCAATTATTGCCTCCTTGTTTCTTTCTTTCCATTCAAACATTTGTGAATTTTTTTTCCTCACATATGGTCCAAATAATTGCAGCCCTAGTGCATCTCCACATTTTTTTGTATATAAAATAAATTTTTTATTAAAAGAAAAACTAGTCACACAAGAATAGAAATACAATCTTATAACCACCAAAGAGAACAAAAAGTTCCTAAAACTCAAACCAATCTCGGCCCCAACAGACCAACTTCCAATACTCAAAGAGCAACAACACCCCGGACTCAAAGATGGCTACAACAAAAAACAAACTTCAAACCTGTTCCACTTATAACCACCTAACTGGTGCATCACCACATTATCCATCCCCTCTTCTTCTTCCAAGCAAACATTGCAGGAGAAAACAGGCCTTGCATGTTGTTTGGAGTATTCCATCTGTCACCCAAAGAGAGAAAAACCAAACCCAAATGCAAGAAACAAATGGACAGAAGATTATCAAGTGATAGCAGGACCACCTTAAATCTCTTTTACAAGAAAAAAGTTGCACCAATGATGAGGGTTGGATCAAAAAATTAAAGGAAGCACAACAGAAGATACCAAAAGGAGAAGGAATCCAAATACAACAATTAGACTTTAATGGGTCCAAGAAAACACCTTCAAGGATTTATAGAAGTGCAAACACACAAGGAACTCCACAATCCCTTAAACCTCTTCTAAAATCCAGTAGAAGATCAAGACTGTAATCAGTCTTGAATCCTAATAGGTTTTAGGTTTACAAAACAGAAGAAAAGTGAGAGAAAGGAGAGAGAATAGAAGAGAAACAGGAGAACACAAGTGGTTGAAAGGAGGGACAGATTCAAAACTAATCTGCTGCCGCCACTCTCTTAATATTTATAGGTTATGTTTAGTACATAA
>NW_010729077.1:7254276-7297422 GCF_000365185.1 Nelumbo nucifera | reverse complement strand
TAGGTTATGTTTAGTACATAATGGAAAGGACACATCTGCCCTTAGTACTTACATAATAAATAAAGTAAATAAAAGCTGAAATAAATAACAACTGAATTAGCAAACTGACTCAAACTGACACTACTATAACTGAAACAAATAACTACACATGCTGTCCTACGAACACAGTGGGGACCACTGCAGTGGGGCCCACATCTGTGTTCTCTACAAATCCAAACACCACTCAAAGTCAATGTTTGAAGAAGAAGGATTTAGCTTTGAGACCAATCCCCTTTTAAATGAGCAAAGAGTAAACAAAGAAGGGAATTGATTTTTAAAGTAGATTGCCCCACCCAAAGATGTTTCTGGAACTTGATTTAATCACTTGTATAGACATTATATTCGATGCAAGGAAGGAATAGAAGAAGAATTACAACAGGAAAATTCATTGGTAATGTCCTGGCTGGTTTGCTCTATGCAACCTCATATAGCTTGTAACTATATGTTCCTCTCCACTACCAAGGATATTTGGGATAGAGTTACTGCTACCTATTCCCAAACAAGAAATACAGCTAGAGTATATCAGATTCGGAGTCAGAGAGAGGCTTGCAGTATGCATCATGGGGAGAGGATAGTGGCCATGTATTTCTCTTCTCTACAATCACTTTAGGAAGAAATGGATCACTTAGAAGCCCTGGAATGGAAGGGCCCTGAATATGGTGAGCAGTATAGGAAGTATTATTGAGAAGAACATAGTCTTTGATTTCTTGGCCGGATTGAATCCTGAATTTGACTTTACTAGACAACATATTCTTAGTGCTGACATTGTCTCCCTTGCAACTGCTTACTCCCTAGTGCAAGGAGAGAAGAATAGGAGAGCTGCTATGATGCAACCCCCTGTGACTGATCATTTGGCATTTTTGGGTTCTAAACCTAAGCAGAGTACAAGTAAGTACATAGCCAACGAGAGGGCTCAAGTAATTTGTGAGTATTGTAAAACACCCAAACATACAAAGGAAGATGTTAGAAATTGAATCCACTTAAAGCCTAAAAAGTTAAAGAGAGTAATGTCCATTTGGCCACTGTTGGTGATGTTCAGCCCTCTGGAAGTCCGCCCTCTCCTCATGACTCCTTTGATGCAACGGATAAACTTAGGAGTCTCTTGCTGCATTTGGAAAAGAGTGGGACATCTGCTTCTACTGGGTCTAGTAATCCCTCCACTGCCTTTGCTAAATCAGGTACTACACTTGCTTTTTCTCTGTCCCTGGATAGTTCCTAGATTGTCCCTTTTTCCTTCATGTTTCACTTCATACAAGTTAGCTCTAGGGAAGGGTAAGACTACAATTATTAATGGATCTCAGATTCAAATTTCTAGTTTGGGTGAAGTCAAGCTTACCCACAACCTTTCCCTGGGATCTGATTGTGTTTTTTAGGACCCAAGGATAGGAAGGATGATTGGAAATGGGCATGAAGCTGATGAAGTCTATATTTTTGACAAAGATATTGAGCAGGGATTTCTATGCCAAATTGAATCTTGTCAAAATGAGAGATTCATCAGAGCTCATGTACTCATGCTCCATAACAGAATGGAGTTACAGAGAGAGAGGATAGACATGTGATAGAAGTTGCTAGAGGGCTATTGTTCCAGATGCATGTTCCCACTCGTTTCTAGGGACATATTGAAGCAGTTGTTCATCTCATTAACAAACTCCCATCTAAAACTCTCAATCTCCGGTCCCCTCATCAACTTCTTTTCCCTGTTGTACTAACTTTCAATTTATCTCTTAGGGTATTTTAGTTATGCTTGCTTTGTTCATGATAAGCCCTTTCAGGCATAAGTTTGATCCTAAGTCTATAAAGTGTGTCTTTCTTGATTATTGCCCTATCCAGAAGGGATACAGATGCTTAATCCTCATTTTGGAAGAAGATATGTATCTAAAGATGTCACCTTTCTTGAGTCTTCTTCTTTCTTTCAATCACCTATCCTTATCTTTAGGAGGAGAGTGTTAGTGAAGATCGGACACCCTCTTGTCTTCCTTTTCCTATTCCTGTGAGCTCTTACCCATCTTCTTCTTCTCCTATGTGAAATATTCCTTCACCTCCTCCTCCTCCTCCTCTTCCTGTGTATCAGCCTCAGCCTTGGCAGCAATTCTTCATCAAGTGAAGTAAAAGGGTGACTCCTGAAGCCGAATATGCCTTTGACCTTGATCTCCCCATTGCTATTTCGAAAGATAAAAAAGGAGATGTACCAACTACCCCATTACTAATAATGTTTCTTATGATGCATTTATCAAAAAAAAAAAAGATTATGTTTCTTATGATGCTCTCTCACCCTCATATTGTGTGCCTATATTTCTGCCTTTTCTTCTATTTTTGTTCCTCGCAATGTTGTAGAAGCAGTGCAATCACCTCAATGGAAGGAGGCTATGAACCTAGAGATGGAATCCCTCATAAAGAACCAAACTTGGGAAATTGCTCCTCTTCCCAAGGATAAGGTTTCGGTTGGATGCAAGTGGGTGTACAATATTAAACACAAGGTTGATGGTTCAATCGAGAGATATAAGGCTCATTTGGTGGCGAAAGGGCATACTCAAACCTATGGCATTGACTACCAAGAGACATTTGCTCCTGTGGCTAAAATGAATTGTAATAGGGTGATTATGTCCCTTGTTACCTGTTGGAGGTTATAGGGGTATATTTGTAATGTTGATAAATTTTGAAGAGTTGTATGTATTTATGAGGGGCCTATGTGAAATTCTGATAGACTTAGGTCTTTTGCTTATTTAATCCATTTGTTGTGTGGGATTAAGGTTGAGTGAGAGTGGATATTTTGTTGTGAGTCTGTAGAGAGGTCAGCCATGCATCTTTTGTTCTCATAGTAGATATTTTTCCCTCTCTTCTTATGGATGTAGGCTATTGAGCCAAACCACATTAAATCTTGGTCTTTTCTCTATTTCTTCTTATTTTCTTCTTGATTTGCTATTCTATTTAATGTTAGTTGACATGGTACCAAAGCAAGTTTAGTGTGGGAATTAGTTTGGTGAACTAAGGAAGACTAGCAATCGAGTACTGTTCACGGTTACTATTCACGTTACTGATCATGGCTATTGTTCATGCGAGGTCTGTGGTGCTTGAATCTATGAAACAATCTGTTAGGGACTTTTACCATTCAATGAAGAACACTTGTGAGTATTTTTCATCATTTTTCTAGAATTTTACTAGACCCCAAAAGGGGTGATATTGCTTCTCGTTGCTTCTTTCAGAAACCAGGAAAAAAGTAACATCAGATTTGGATTTTCTTTCAGTTCTCTCATACCTAGTGGAATCTAGACTTGAGCTTTTAGAGTTCAGGTTGTTTTATGTGAAAAAGAAGATCAAAGAGTTATTTGGGCAAGGAAATCTGATCTAGTTGGTATATTAGGGCATCTTCCAATCCTTATTTTTAACGCTATTAAAGCTTTTTTTTTTTGGATTTCAGTTCTCTCATACCTGGTGGAATCTAGACTTGAGCTTTTAGAGTTCAGGTTGTTTTATGTGAAAAAAAAGATCAAAGAGTTATTTGGGCAAGGAAATCTGATCTAGTTGGTATATTAGGGCATTTTCCAATCCTTATTTTTAACGCTATTAAAGCTTTTTTTTTTGGATTTCTCTTTTGTTGGCTCTCTGGAAGGATCCCTTCTATGGAAGGATTTATATTTTCCCTCCTCGTCCTGTGGGTTATGCTTCCTAGCATCTGAACTAGTTCATATCTTCAAGCAAATTCTGGTTTCTATGTTGCATATCAATTGTTTGGTTTATTTTCTAAAAGGTTGGTTGGTGGTCATTTAGCTAAGTTTGGTGTTTCTTTGGGAGTTCTAATTTTTCGAAGAAGTATTATAGAAGCTTTGCAACTCCTCTAGTCTATTTATGATCATCAATATCAGCATGTGATACTAGATCTCAAGGTGATTATTGGTGTTCGAGAAAATGTCTCGATGGTGCAAAATTTCTACAATGGTTCTCCATTGTTATGATCGATTCTGATCTAATATTGTTTGTGGCTTGGTTTGATATTTGGACTATTTTGGTGAATGATGGATCTATTATCATCAGTCGATATTTGGTTTGTTTACCTCATACATGTTTTGCATGGAAGATGTTTGACAAAATGTTTCAACAATGATCCTTTTATTATACTCATCAGTTCTGAGTTATTATTGAAGAAATCCTTGGAGTTTTGATCTCCTTCGGTGACATGGGATTTTGATTCACTTTATCTGGTTGGCTTTCCAATTGGCCAACTCCGATTCTTCAAATTGGTTTATGGAGTTCATAGTTGGCTTCCCGTTGATCAACTTTGAATCTTTGCTCTGGTTTATGGATTTCAACATAGTTGGCTTTCCGCTAGCCAACTCTGTATTGGTAATTCTGTTGGCATTTTTGATGATCTAGTTGTTTGACATGGGTGGTTCTTTAGTTCAGTCATTTTGATTGGCCTTTTGATGGCTAAATTTGATTTTTGGCATGTTATGTGTTGGCTTTCCTTTGGCCAACTTCAGTTTGGTGATTACTAGATCAGGGCTTTGCTTTACTCTGACTTTCCAACACGAGTTCATTTAGCTTTCTAACATCCAACTTTGGTTTCTAAGAGGCCCCTTCAACATCTCAAGTTTCATGGTTGTTGCTTCAACAATACACCTATTTTCACGAAAATTGCTTCGACATCCTTACTTGTAAACTCAAGCTGGTTTCCCCACCTTGAGTTTGAGGGAGGATGTAGAGAGATATATTGTATTTGGTCGTCTTTGGGTTTTCTTTCAGGGAGGGTGTTGGAGGTTATAGGGATATATTTGTAGTGTTGATAAATTTTGGAGACTTGTATGTATTTATGGGATGAAGAGGGGCCTATGTGAAATTATGATCTAATTACGTCTTTTGCTTGTTTAATCCATTGGTTGTGTGGGATTAAGGTTGAGTGAGAGTGGATATTTTGTTGTAAATCTATAGAAAGGTCATCCATGTATCTCTTGTTCTCATAGTAGATATTTTTCCCTCTCTTCCCGTGGATGTAGGCTATCGAGTCGAACCACGTTAAATCTTGTTCTTTTCTCTATTTCTTATTTTCTTCTTGATTTGCTAATCTATTTTATGTTAGTTGACACTGCCCACTATTCTTGGCCCCTGTATCAAATGGATGTGAATAATGCATTCCTTAATGGGGATTTCAAAAAGGAAATTTACATGGACCTACCTCCAAGAGTGAGTCTTCTTAATAGTGAAGGGAAAGTATGCCGTTTCAAGAAGCCTTTGTATGGGCTCAAATAGTCACCTAGAGCTTGGTTTGATAGATTCATAAGGAAAGGTGATAACCGAGTGATTATGCTAATAGTGTATGTTGATGACATTGTTGTCACTAGGAATGACCTTTCAGGAATTACTCAATTAAAGTCCTTTCTCGATTCTGAATTTGAGATCAAGGACCTAGTTGACCTCAATTCGCTTCCCCTTTAGAGCGACTACCCGAAGATTTTGTGCCACACCTCAACAAAGGAGAGCGTTGCGTGACCTCTCACGTCGCTTTGTCATGCTAGGGGACGTTTTGTACAAGCGATACTTCATAGGAGTTGAAGTTGCAAAATCAAAGAAAGGAATTTTTAGTTCATAGAGAAAATATGTTCTTGACTTGCTCCAAGAAGTGAGAAAATTGGGGTGCAAGCCAATTGAGACCCCAATTGACCCCAATCATAAGCTAAGTGTTGTTGATGGAGACCCTTTTCTAGATAGAGGGATGTATCAAAGACCGGTTGGTCACCTTCATTACTTGTGCTTGACTAGGCTAGATATATTCTATGCAGTTGATGTGGTGAGTTAATATATGCATGAACCTATAACCTCTCATATGCAAGCTGCCAATAGGATTCTTGCCTATTTGAAGGGATATCTTGGTAGGGAATGTTATACTCCAACCATGGGCATATGAATATTAAAGCTTACACAGATGCAAACTGGGCAGGGTCTATTGATGATAGGAGGTCTACATCTGGCTATTGTGCTTTGATAGGAGCAATGTGGTATCATGGAGAGGTAAAAAACAATCAATTGTTGCTCATTTTAGTGTAGAGGTAGAATACCAGGCAATGGCCCATGGGGTATCTGAATTGTTATGGTTAAAAACCTTATTAATTGAGATGAGTCTTCACACTAAAATCCCAATGAGACTATTGTGACAACCAAGCAGCTATAAATATCGCCCATAATCATGTATAGCATGCCCATACAAAACGCATTGAAGTGGACAAACATTTCATTAGAAAGAAGATAGCCAATGAAGAAATATGCTTACCCTTTGTGAGATCAAAAGACCAACTTGTTGATTGTCTTACTAAGGGGGTTCCTAAGTCAAAATTTAATAGTAATTTAGGCAAATTGGCATGAATGCATGATAGATATCTATGATCAGCTTGAGGGGGAGTGTTAAGAATATTTATGTGAAAGAGTATTGTTAGTGTCAAATAAACGGGGGTAATTTAGTCTTTGTATGTCTCTTAGATAGACAGGGGCATTTCTATTTTTGTATGCCTATTTACTAATTCAAAATGAATGGTCGACTATGTAGGACTTTTGGACTACTCAGTTCAACACTGTTCTTCTTCCTCCTTCTTCTTCTCTCCTCTCTCTCTCTCTTCTCTCTTCTCAGTTCGGCTAAATACAAACATGGTATCAGAGCACCACTGATAAAGGTCGGTTGCAGCCTTCTTCGTTCTCCCTTCCTTCTTCTTTCTTCGTTTTTTTTCTTCTTTTTTTCTGGTGTGCGAAATCTGAGTTAGAAGACTACGGCAAACCCAGGTTTCTGCTACAACTTCTAGGGTTTCAGTGGGTTGACCTCTGGTGACAGTGGATAAGTGCAACAGTTGGGTGAATAGAGAAAAAAAAAGAGTTTTTTCGTGTGGACTGCTGTCACCATGCATGACAGCTATGGTGGACGAGTAGGTGTAGTGGTAGTAGTCTGAACTTTCGAATGAGCAGTTTCAAGGGGGATTTTCTGTGTTTTTTTTAATCTGCCTGTTCGCAGTACAGTAGTGTTCAAAGTTGTCGAATGCATGTTAGGGCAAACTCGTGGTGACTATTAGTGTGCTGGTGTGGTTGTTGAAGAACAGTAGTGCTATGGTTGGAACCTCTTCTTGTGTGTGTGATGGGCAGAACCAGTTTCGTAGACTGAAATGGCGTCGGCGGGTGATTTGAGTGGTGACCAGAAATCGAGTGTAATGATCTCCTCTAATTTTTTGAGTGTCCAGAGGACATCCATCAAACTCAATGGTGAAAACTATGTTCCGTGGGCCAAGTTGGTGGAAGTGTTTTTGAAGACTAAGAAGAAAGTGCAACATGTACGAGAGGAGAAACCGAGTGCTGAATCCCCGGGTTTTAGTGATTGGGAGCAAGAGGATGATCAGATCATGACGTGGCTATGGAACAGTATGGAGCCTAAAATCAGTACTAATTTCATGTTTTTAGATACAGCAAGGGATATATGGGAACATGCCAAGAAACTCTATTCTGGACAAGACAACACTACAAGGGTTTATCAGCTTTATCAGGAATACTTCAATTTGTAGCAAGGAAATCAGACTCTTGAAGAATATTATGCCAGTATGAAAAATCTTTGGAATGAACTTAACGTCTATCATCCCTTAACTCCAGACGTCAAAGTTCAGCAGCAACAAAGGGAACAACTAGATGTTACACGGTTCTTGGTGGGACTCAAAGCAGAATATGAAACTATCAGAGCACAGATATTGGGGCGATCTGCTCTCCCTACTCTAGAGGAAGTGTTTGTCAGTCTTCGCAAGATATCTCTTAGACCCACAGAGAGTAACATAACTTCTGACAGATCAGCATTTGTTAGCTCTCGAGGTGGTTCTTATGGGCACAGAGGAGGTGGCCATATAGTTAAGGGAGGTCATGGTAACCCTATGGGTTGTCGTACCAGGAGGAGATCGTGATTCAGGGGGAGGCCGTGGCAAAGGAAGGGGGAGCACAACTAGGAAGTGCACACATTGTGGGAGAGAAGGGCACACGGTTAACTTCTGCTATGATCTGCATGGCCCACCATCCACATGGGCTAATCATGCAGTTGTTGGTGGTAGTGAAGTCAGTGATACTCAACCAGTTGATCCAGTATCTTCTACAGTCACAACTACTTCTGGGAAGGAGATGATGAGTATGCCAAGAGAGGAGTATGAGAGATTCCTTCAGGCCACTTCACATCAGAACACCGCCACCCTCACTCATTCAGGTATAGCTTGCCTAGCATCCAAACCCTCACCCTGGATAATTGACTCTAGAGCCTCTGATCACATGACCGGGACTCCAAGTGTGTTTTCCTCTCTTTTACCAATCTCTACATCAAATAATGTTACCCTTGCCAATGGATCTACTTCCCCCATTTACAGTGTTGGTAATGTGACCACATCATCTCTTTCTTTATCTTTTGTTTTATACGTTCCCAAGTTTCCTTTTAATCTTATATTTGTTAGTAAACTAACCAAATCCCTCAATTGTTCTATCACATTTTACCATTCCTCTTGTGTTTTTCAGGATCTAACGACGGGGAAGAAGATTGGTGGAGGGCATGAAGCTAGCGGATTGTATTATCTTGATAGGGGTGGATCTACGGTTGCACTTCAAACTTCTTTGGCTCCTCTTCAGTGGCATTGTAGACTCGGCAATCCATCTCTTAAAGCTCTCAAGCTTCTTGTTCTGTCATTGAGTTGTCTGTCGTCTTTACAGTGTGAGTCATGTCAGTATGGGAAACACCACCGGGTTTCCTTCCATCCTAGAGTTGATAGTCGTATGTTGAGTCCTTTTGAGTTAGTTCATTCAGATGTTTAGGGTCCAATTAAACTTGAGTCGTACAATGGTTACGAATATTTTGTTTTCATTGTTGATGACTATTCAAGAATGATATGGCTTTATTTAATGAAAGAAAGAAGTGAATTATTTTCCATTTTCTAAAAATTTCATGCTGAAGTGCGTACACAATTTGGTGTTTCACTTGAAATTCTTCGTTCTGACAATGGCAGAGAGTATTTTCTTTCTTCATTTCAGCAACACTTGGAACACCATGGTATTATTCATCAGACATCTTGTGCCCACACCCCTCAGCAAAATGGGGTGGCTGAGAGGAAGAACTGACATCTACTTGAAACAACTCGGTCTCTTCTTCATCATATGAATGTTCCTAAACGGTTCTGGAGTGATGCAGTACTTACTGCTTGTTTTCTTATTAATCGCATGCCCACGTTCATTCTTGATGGTTGTTCTCCGTTCTCTACCTTATTTCCCACTTTGTCTCCATATCCCCTGACTCCCAGGATCTTTGGGTGTGTGTGCTTTGTTCAGAATCTTGGTCCTGGTTTAGATAAGTTGGATGCTCGCTCCATTAAATGCATCTTCTTTGACTACTCTAGGACTCAGAAAGGGTATAAATGCTACAATCCTATTACTCGAAAATCCTTTGTTTGTCCTGATGTTACATTTTTCGAATCGGTGCCATACTTCTCAGGTTCTAATATCTCTCCTTCACCTACAGAGGTTCCTCTTCCTCTTCTAGTTGATACTTCCCTTCCGGTGGTTTCCATTATGCCTAAGTCTCCACCTTTCCCAATGCGGGAGCGTACTGAAAGACCACCAAGTCGTCAAGTGTATACTCATCGACAAAAACCAGCACCTCCACCATCTTCTACTCCGGCGGTAGATCCATCTCCCTCCACAACCGGATTGCCTTCTAATCTTGACATTCCTATTGCATTGTGGAAAGGTAAATGTAGTTGCACACTACATCCCATATCCAATTATGTTTCTGTATCTAACCTTTCTGCTTCCCATCGTAAGTTTATTACCCTATTGTCCTTTGTATCCATACCTAAGGATGTTCAGGAGGCTCTTACCTCGCCAGGGTGGAAAAAAGCTATGGAAGAGGAACTCTTTGCTCTTCATCACAATCATACATGGGAACTCACCAATCTTCCCCCAGGTAAGCATGTTGTTGGTTGTAAATGGGTGTATGTTGTTAAGTATCTACCAGATGGGAGAGTTGAACGTCTGAAAGCCCGTTTAGTTGCAAAAGGGTACTCTCAACTTTATGGTGTAGACTATGTCGAAACCTTTTCTCCAGTTGCAAAGATTGGCTCAGTACGTGTGTTGATTTCCATAGTTGTCATGCATGATTGGCCTTTATTTCAGCTTGATATTAAAAATGCCTTTCTCCATGGTGATCTCCTTGGTATAGAAGTTGCTAGATCAAAGTAAGGTATAAACCTTTGTCACGGAAATATGTCCTTCACCTATTGGAAGAAGCAGGATTGACAGGTGCTAAACCAGCTGAAACTCCCATGGAATTGAATGTGAAGTTGGGAAGTGGCACAGGTGAATTGTTAGATAATCCTGGAAGGTATAGAAGGCTAGTGGGAAAACTGAATTGTCTAACTATCACTAGGCCTGATATCTCATTTGTTGTCGGTGTGGTAAGCCAATTTATGCAAAGTCCTCGGGTACCTCACTGGGATGCAGTTCTTAGGATTGTGCGGTATTTGAAAGGGGCTCCAAGTCATGGATTATTGTACAAGCCAAGAGGTGATCTTGAAATAGTTGGATACACTGATGCTGACTGGACTGGCTCTGTATCAGACAGAAGATCCACTACAAGTTATTGCACCTTTCTTGGAGGAAACCTTGTGATATGGAAGAGCAAGAAGCAGACTATGATAGCAAGGAGCAGTGCAGAAGCAGAATATGGGGCCATGGCACACACTGCATGTGAACTAGTGTGGTTGAAAAATCTATTGCAAGAAATCGGGTTCTTAATAAGCAAAACCATGAAGCTATACTGTGACAACCAGGCTGCAATTCACATCTCATTCAATCCAGTGTTTCACGAGAAAACTAAGACATAGAGGTAGATTGCTACTTTGTAAGGGAAAAGGTCATCAATGGTGTGATAAGAGTAGAGCATGTGAGAACAGATGATCAATGGGCAGATCTATTCACAAAAGGGTTAAGTTCAGGAAGAGTGAGCTATACATGTAACAAGATGGGATTATATGATATATACTCTCCAGTTTGAGGGGTGGTGTTAGAGTTGAATAAACATGGGTAATTTAGTCTTTGTATGTCTCTTACATAGACAGGGGCATTTCTGTCTTTGTATGTCTGTTTACTAATTCAAAATGAATGGTCGACTGTGTAGGACTTTTGGACTACTCAGTTCGACATTGTTCTTCTCCATCCTCCTTCTTCTTCTTCTCTCCTCTCTCTCTCTCTTCTTTCTTCTCAATTCTGCTGAATATAAACAAGTATTATTGTATTTTACGTATATTTGTATTTGGGTGCCCAAGTAGGGGCATACTTGTAATATTTTTCAGCAAGATATATTTTTTAGTTTTGAGGGTGTGAACAATGACACACCACTCTTCTAAGACAAATCTCTTTCTTCTTCTTCCTCTTCTTCCTCTTCTTCCTCTTCTCTCCCTTCCCCCATCCCTATACTTCCTACTATATTAAGTTCTATCAAGGGCCGGCTGTCAAATCCAGACTCAGTTGTTTGGAGTTATAGGGATCTCATCAAAAAAGTTAAATGTTTAACAAGGCACATAACATGTAGATATCAGTGGGTGGGTAGGGTGGCAAATGCTTTGGCTGATCATCTTGCTAAACAGGGGTCTACTAGGGACCATTTATTCTGGGCAGCATTGTAATTTTATTTCTGATCTTTTGTAACGGCTAGGGGAGGCTGCATCTCGTGCCTCTCCAATGGATTCTTGT
The DNA here is from genome assembly GCF_000365185.1 of Nelumbo nucifera. Next base: position 7,285,644 of record NW_010729077.1, on the reverse strand, counting down.
AAAATCTTGTTCCTATTATTTAATGAAATCGTTTTCAATTATCAAAAAAAAAAAAGTTCTATCAAGGGCAACTTGTTTTGAAGTACCTCACTAAAAATTTATTTATTTATGTTATTTAAGAACATATATTGAGTTTATTTTCCATCACTAGTTCACCTATTCACCAACCAGGTTTTGTCTGAGTCTAACACTAGTTGATACATTTAGACAAATCAACTTTGACAGGTATACATGATGTTTAGGGTTTAAATAGGTTAGCCTATGTAGAACTTGAACATACAAGGTTAAAACTTTGATGTTAGTAACACAATAGTCTACCTAGTTGAGCTCTAATAGGCTTTTCAAGTGTTCTATTCCTTTCAAAATTTAGATTTGTAAATACTTTTATATTAACTTTGAATTTTTCCAAAAGTGGTGTCTCACTTCATTCAAGCGTGAGCCTATCCTTACACCTTGTGCTTCAGTCTCTAGAAATACATTTTTAATCAATAAATGATAATTCTTTTATTAAAGATATAGGCTCTTGGACCTTTGCACTTTAGTTGTGTTTCTCGCTTTTAAAACATTGGACCAGTCTTAAGATTTTTTCTAGAGACATGTTCTATAAAGATCTGACAAGAAGCTTCTTGGTTAGATATTCCAGAAGAGTTTAACAGACAATGTATGCATGCTAGACATAGCTAAGAGAGAGGGAGATCTAATAAAGCCCATCCAAGCATTGCTTTTAGATGAAATCCAACATGAAAAATATGACCCAATGGGCAAGTGGAACATTACTTAAATATGCCTACTAGTGGAGGGAAAAGGCAGTTAAATTCAGAAATCCTCCCTTGAAGGATTATATGGTTAGTGCCAAAAGTTCAGCTGTTAGAATTAAGCCTTTGATGGAGTGGAAACCTCCTAAATAAGGTAATATTAAATTAAATTTTGATGGCAACAGCCTATGTAATCCAGGGCTTTGTGAAATTCGGGGAGTTTTCAGAAATGCTGAGGGCCAGATCTTAGCTTTATATTCTGGTCCAACAGCCTACGTAATCCAGGACTTTGTGAAATTCGGGGAGTTTTCAGAAATGCTGAGGGCCAGATCTTAGCTTTATATTCTGGTCCTATTCGTTGGGAGATTCAGTTAATTCAGAAGTCCAGGAAGTTCTAAAAGGAGTAGAGATTGCTAAGGAGATGGCAATGGAACACTTAATCAGTGAAGGCAACTCTAAACTAGTTTTTGGGTGGTTAAAGAGCCGAAGATGGCAGCATGGTCCTATAGAGGGGCTTTGAGAATGTTCAGATGGTTAACATCAAATACATCAGTCACAATTCAATGGGAAATAAGATCGATCAAATGGGTTGGCAGATTCTTTAGCCAAACAAGGGGTACATAGGAATCAGTTTTTTTTGGGCTCATTTGTAAGCTTTATGATATAGTTAAAGGTGGCATCTCGCACCTCTTTGTGGGGATTATGTAATATGTATCCTTTGTGCTTTATTAATAAAATAACCTTTATCTATAAAAAAGGATTATATGGTTAGAGCATTGGTGTACATAGTCGATGAATATGTAATTTCTTTTTCCCAGTATTGAAAACTTTACCCTTTCTAAAAAAAAAGGATGATATTGTCAGATCTTTCCTTCTAACTCTAAATGATCCATGTTATACTCTCCTAAATTCCTGAAAGATTCCAATGAGATTGCTAAGAGCGGCAACAGTAGAAGCAACAATGAGACATAGGAAACATACTAATTTGACTGGAAATTCATAAAATAGTGTCTGAAAGAGATTATCAAGTAGTATCAAGGATGCTCTCTTCATATGATGACACAAGGAACCGAATTCAGATTTCAATTGGATGTTGAATAGCATTAATGAATTAAACTAAAAATAATCACAATATTATATATTATTCATAAAATTAACTAAATATTACTTTGATAGTGTATAACATGAACAAAATATATTGAAAAAAAAGCCTTATAAAACTTGAACCGATGACTCTTCAGTAAAAGCACAACATTCAATTCAAACAGACTTTATTTTCAGTTAAAGCATGACTCCTAGCCAACTTTATTAATAGATAGAGTATAAATTTTTTTAAGTGTATATAAGCATATGCATTTAAATCGGATCAAATAGGATTATACTGGATCAGATAGGAGTAGATCTATATTGGATCCAATTATAGATGGATTGGATTCAAACAAACAAATACCATTTGCAGCCCTACTGTGGTAACTCTGGTTTTTTATGTGACGCAACACAAACAGCTGCAAAACTTCCCTTCCTCTTACTTATTAGTTTCCCTATCCCCCACCCCGGCTTTGAAATCAAATAACCAAGCTAAATGACTTCCATTGTTAAGCTGATAAAGTTGTTGGCAGCCAAGGTTTCAATAGTTCTTCAAGTATGAATAAGGTGTCTAAATCTATGTGGCCAAGATATGACAAGCATGCAAAAAATTGTTATGACAATATAAGTAAAATAACAAGAAGATATTTAAATCTAACCATATAAAGAAAACAATAGCAGATTAAGGTAGTCATGGTAGTAGGTTCTCCGTTCTCCAACAACTGACTCATAAATGACTTCATGGATTATGTATAACCTATTATCATATTACAAAGGAACAAATAAAAAACAAAATCAGAACTACTTGTTGGATTGTTAGACCATAAATGTAGGACATCTTAAATCAATTTTCCATCCAGAGACTGTCTACACAAAACATCCCATCTTATAGCAACATTGAAATAAACCAACAACGACTCCATGTTACAAGGAACATTTCAATAATCTAAACTGAATCTATTTACCACGATACTCAAAAAGAAAATTGCGATAATGACCAGACCAGAAAGAAACCTATAAACAAGTTAACTGGCGAGCATTCCCTTCAATTTCAAGGGAAAACGAGGAAAAAATAAAATAGGGAGAACTCGAGTATAATGGCAAAAGCTGAAATTTGCAATGTCGGTGATGAAAGTACGGAACTCACTTCTTGTGTTTCCGACCTCTCTTCGGTCCCCACGCTTCCAGCTTTGCGACGGGACACCCGCACTTAACCCGAAACAGCAGCACCGCCCGTCCATTGGGCGGGGCCATCTTCCTCAGCTCAGATCTCAGGCATTCGTAATCCGGATTGCCTTCCGATCCTCCTTTCCACGGTAGATTATCGATCTCCTTGGAGGAAGATTTCAAACACTCCTCCGTCTGCAACTGTATATCATACTCCCTGGCCTTCTTCAACCCCTTGCATCCCGGATTCTCGCATTTCCTCGACCTGTAGCTGCAGCAGATCTCAACGGCGATCAATGACAGAACGAAGAAAACCAAAAACCCTGCAATGTAAGGGAGCGGGGACTCTTGGAAGGAATCCGAATGAGAGACGGAGAGAGACGGGAGGATTTGAGAGAGGGATTGGAAGATGTACGAGAGGCATGAGGTGACGAGGAAGGCGCACGAAAAGAGAACAAGAATGAGGATGAGAATGTCAAGGGTTGCAGAGGGAGAGTGCTTGCAGGGGAGAGAATTAGGGTTTGAGGAGAGTCTCTTGGGCTTCTGAGAAGGCGAGGAGGAGGCGGGCATGGCGGTGATGGAGTAAAGATGACGGTGGAGCATGTTATGTTTGTTTGGTTTGGAGTCTTTGCGCCACTCGCTGCTCTAAAGACGAAGCGACGAGACGACGCAAGCGCAAGTTAAGGCCAGAGGGGAATAGAGAGAAGGATAATAAAGGTGGTGGTCACTGGTCGTCGTAAAATGCCCGGCACTGGTCGTCGTAAAATGCCCGGGTGCGTTGATCGCCAACTCTTTACACTTGGCGGCTGAAGTGGCACTCCGTGATAGCTCCACGTGTCATGCTGACCATTGTATGTGCCAAAGTACAGGGCAGAGATCGTTTCGCCACGTGGCAAGATAGTCACTTGTCCTTAGCTTTCTACCTCTACCTACCTTACATTATGATTTATGAAATGTGTGACACTGACGGTGGCGGACTGACGTCGGACAAGATAGTCACTTGTCCGTTTATTTGCAACTTCTCACTCACGCTTTTGTGAAATTACATTCTTCTCTGCCTTTCTTCTTATTCCGTGTTTGGGAGTATTTTGTCTAAGGAATATTTTGAAAAAAAGCACTTTTTTTTTTAATATTTGTCGCATCACCGACTTTTTTTTGTTAAAATAGGGAGTCCATCAGTCCGGATGTGCTGGATTGGCCTCGCTCATCCAGCCGCACTTTTTTTAAAATCGGTGATGTAAATACAACCGATGTTCCAGATGTGCGGCTGGATGAAAGTGACCAGCAATGTGGTCAACGGATCCAAACTCTAAAAAATAGCCTCTTGTAAGTGAAAAAAAGTTAAATTGAAGATATTTATGTTTTGAAACAGGCTTTGTCACCTGGCCAGCTAAGATTCAATGTCCGGTTTGATTAAAACACAAAATTTATTCAAAACCCGTTGATTTGGTAAAAAACATTTGACCCGAGTAGTTGAATCGTTAACCTGTTCGATCCGATTACTAAATCACGGATTCTTCACTAAATGCGAAATCCATAACTTGTATGTTCAATTAAAGTGATTTTTTTTTTAATTTAGATAATTTTCAATATATCTTTTTAGTTTTTAGCCTTACACAGTTACACTCACTCAATGCATGTGCAAACCCAACCTTAAATCCTTTGGTCTTGCGTCGGTAGTCTTGTTTTGTATTTCTACTTTTATCATGAAATTTGTTTGTTTCTACTTTTTATCATAAAATGTAGAGTGTTTTCCACGTGCTAGCATTTGCCTTGTTTCAAATCAAAGAGGAGAGAGAAGTAGGAAGAATTTGAATAGGGATAGGGAATTTGTTGGTTTCTTAAATGCATCCACCCTAGTAAGGACGGATTAGTGTTTGGCAATTTGATATGCCACATGGGTTGTCCTAAACACATGATGCATGAGATTACTTATCAGTTAGACCACATGGGATGATGTGATGTGATGTGAATGACGTTCCATTTGATTCCGCATAATAAGTCCAGATCTGTTTCTCACAAAGTGCGCTTTACACGATCTCACAGCATGTCCTAGTCATTCATCAAGAATATTTTCTGTATTTATATTTATTATTGATGAAAAAATATTCTCAATACAAGATTAAATGTGGCTGTGATATTGGTGTAGGCACGCTATGGGAGGAGGATATCCCAATTCTTACAAAATAGGATAAAAAATGGATGACTGGTGGGTATGGATAGCTCTTTCAGTCAATTCCTTTTGGATTGGGAGTTGGGACTTTGTTTTCAGTGTGAATGTGTGATGTTATTGAATTGAGGCAGTGTATAAATGAATGAAGGATAGTAGCTTCTTCATATGGAGATTATATTTAAGGATTAAAATATCTTATACTCCACCATGGGTATTGGTGGGCATTGATATGGACCGTTACTTTTTTTATTTTTTTGATATATTAACTTTATAATAATGAGATGGTCTAAGAAAAGATTTGAAACCCCTTAAACTTTTAAAAATATTTGTGTATCAGTGTATAGTGTATTCGTGTATTTGGGATACACCGATACCGATATATACTTTAATCCTTATTATATTATTTTAATAAGGATCATTTACTAATAAGCCACCTCCTAAGTTTTGTGAATTTATTAAAACCTAGGTTTAATTGATTTACTTAATCGATCTTCTGTTAGATAATTGTAGAAAATGGCATTTGATCATAATGTCCATTTCAATAAATTTAATCAAAAGAATAAAAAAATGAAAATATCATAGACATTGACAACTACTATATTTGATCCTATCGGATCAATTTTTTTTTCTATGTGAAGAAGTATTAGGGATACTTTTGGAATAAAAAATCATGGGCCCATGCCCTTTAATATTTTCCAATTAAGTAAATAAATTGCAAGTTATAGGAAGTATTTAGTAAATGACCCTTCCAAAGTTCCAATGAATCACCATTCTTGCACCCATAGAGTCATAATCCAATGGCTATATGCATATATTTAGACGATAGATTCAGTATATTTTTGAAATTACTAACTTGCCCTACAAAACTTTTCCATGCTACCCTTGGGATTGTTGTAAAGAGAACAAAGAATAATAAAGTAAGATTAAGGCCAATAAGATGAGAAAAAAAAAAGAAAAAGAAAAAGAAAAGAAAAGAAACAGTTTTACATGGTTCAGCATATCAAGTTTACATCAACAAACGGTCCATATTAAGTTTCACTAATTCCAATCAATCTTGCAACTTTAGCAAAAAGCTGGTTTATACTTTTGAACTAAAGGTTTAATGTTGCTGATGCCCTAATTCAATTTCAATTGACCAAAATACCATTCATGAACATTGTGAGTTGAAATCAGCCCCCCACAAGATAGTTTCCCACAATGTCACACAGCATATTTCTGTGAATTGAAATCAGCCCCCCACAAGATAGTTTCCCACAACGTCACACAGCATATTTCCGCTGTGTATTATTGGAAATATCTCCCAATGATACCTTATCATTTCTGGTACTTATCATCGGGAGATGTTTTCAATACACAGTGGAGATATGCTGTAGAATATTATGGGAAACTATCTTGTAGGAGGCTGATTTCAACTCGAACATTGTACATAGCGTTTGAGCCTTTTTTTTTCAACCATCTCAAGCTGCAATTTGGGCAGGCCCAACCTTGGGTGGGGCCTTTCAGGTTGCAGGTTAGGCTAGGTCAGAAAACTTGAGTATAATCAAAACTTGGGTTGGGTTGGGTTTGAGCTGAGGGCATTAAGTATTAAATAGCCCAATTCCGGTTAGATCCAACCCGAGTCTGTCTGAGCAAATACACATGTACATCCATTTTATTTACATAAAATATCCTCCATCTCTCTCTCTCTCTCTCTCTAACCCTCCCCCTTGGACACATCAGCAACACTCTATAATAAGTTTACAGAGTCTGGATCTCCTACCAACAAAAACTCAGTCCATGTCTACCCACGTAATATTGCAGCCACACATGGGGAACATTTCATCCTCTACATAGTATTGTGGATGAGGAGATGTTCCCAATGCATAAAGGTAGTGTGTTGTGGGTAGATGTATGCAAAGTTCTTATGGGCAGGAGATCCGGAGTCAAATTTACAACCTCTTTAAAATCTCTCTCTCTCTCTCTTTCACTCACTCACCTCACGTTAGAGGCCCTCTTTTCTCTCCTATACCCCTCTAAATTTTCTCCTTTTGGCTGCATTTAGCATTTCTTATTTTAAGGACTTCTCTCCTTTTTGCAGTTAAAATGCCTCCATGAACACTCAATTTTTAACTGCAAAACAGAAAATAAGTCCTCAAAATAAGGAATGCCAAATTCAGCCTTAATATTCTTCTCATGGTTTTCAAAACCAGACCAGATTGGACTGTCAGATCGAAAAAACCAGGAATCGATCCGTTTTACCCCAAAATCGTTATTTCGCCAAAAACTGTTGGTTTGGTCAGAAAATCGTTGACCCATGTGGTCAAACTATTCGAACTGCTTAACAGTTTTGGCCGTTTTTTTTTATTTTTTAATTTTTTGTCAGAACAAACCATCCATTCGATTCAAATGGTCAAACCGTTTGACCCGAGAACCAGACCCCTGACCGGTTCATTGCCCAATTCAGCTTTAAAAACCTAGATTCTTCTTTCTTTTCTCAAACCCTCATCTCTCTCTATCTCTCTCCCCCCGACATCTAATCCCATGTCACAAACAAGCCACTTTTGCTACGCTAAAACAAATATCAAAGGTGTGGATGCATCGTCATGGCCCTAGCTTGAATGATGTTCTAGCGGGGCCACAACAATACATCTAAGGCCATAAGGCCATGATTCTCAATTTTACGCCTACACTAAAACTATGTTGTAAAAAAGTGAACCCCATCCTAGGCCCTCTTTTACCTCTTGTACCTGCCCTAAATTTTGTCTTTTTTTTTTCTAATAAGTAACAACATGAAAGCCTTTAAAAAAATAGAAAATGATTAAATAATTCAAAATTGATTGAATAAATAATATGATAATTAGATAAGTAATAAAATGGTAAGATAATAAAAATAAATAAATGGATAAAAGGAATATAAATTGTTCAAACAATTAAAAACTGATTACTAAAATGATTTATATAACCTAACTAACTAAAATAATTAACTTAGCTTAGTAATAGGAGTGAAGATGAAAATAATAGGGGAATTACTTGCCAAAAAATAATAGGAATGAAAATGATTAAATCATTAAAAATTGATTTATAATTTAAAATTATCAATAACTAATACAATAATTAAATAAATAATAAAATGGTTAAAAAATAAAAATGGCAACCTATAATTAAATGGTAAATAGAGAAATTTCAAACATTTAATTGGGGCTAAGGGTGTAGGTGATATTAAGATTGATCTCAATCACAACAATCATCAAGATTAAAAGGGTTGCAGTCAAATCAAATCTCAACGGCAATGCGATTAGTTTCTTCATCAAGGATTTGGTTCTTGCCTTTAATATCAAACCCTCCAAGTTTAAGGTTGTTGAAAGAAGTATAGTTTGTGTAGATTTTGTTGGTGGTTGGAAGATCATCACCATTTGAATTAATAAATAATAGTAATTTATATATTAAAGTTACAATTAATTAGAATTGTTCATGGGCCAGGTAGCTTGATGGGCTTGCCCACTAGGTCCGGCTTTTGTAAATAAGCCCAACCCCTAATAATATCATATAATAAAAATATACATTAATAATATATAACAAATTTTGATTGGCTCTCAAATTTACATTTACTTCCTATTCAGATCAGCCTTTAGGCTTGGAATCAGGCTTTGAGCTTTGTACAAGGTTGGGCTTCAGCTTAGGCTTAGATATTTTCTATTGATAAGTGGTAAAGTCTGGCCCGATTTCGGCTTGTGAACAAGTCATAAAGTGTATTATTAAAAAATAGTTGCACTTAATTAACTTATAACATGGGAATTAAAATTACAATTACTTCCATCTAAATTGATTAAGTTAAAATAATTAAAATAGAAAAGTAATTACGTTGAAGTTAACTTAAACTCTAGTATTTACACTAACTTGACTTTTAAATTTAGTTAGAGTAAAAGTAATTATTAATAACTATTATAAATTAAATTATTTAATTATTGTTCATGTAAATATACGCATGAGATTGGGACTTTCACTATCACATGGTTATTCATGCCCAACATCTAGATGTAATTAATTTTAGTTTCTGCCAATAAAGCCATAAATCATCATTCAGATATTCATCTTCAGAATATCGACACAGGCCGATATGCCGTGTGTCGATACTTTTTTTTTTTTTTTTTTTTAAGTTTCATTTGTTTTTTGTTTTGAAACCAGTTCAGAGGGACCCGGCTACCCTCTGAACCTGTGGCTGACCCGATACAACCCCTGGAGGGGCGTATCGGTAAGTCATTGGCACGATACGGGCTGATAAATATCAATACTTTGAACATTGATTTTCCTAAATATGAAAAACACATGAACATTAGAGAGTTCCTTCTATTTCAGTTTTACATAACAAAACCTGCACACCGTCCAAGGCCCAGCTAGTATATTCATAAATTCTTTCAAACCTGACCAACCCGCCCAAGCTCAACTCTAGTCCAAGTGTGTGTTGGGTTGACCTCAAGTTGGGCCAGCCTTGAACCTAACACTTATCCAGGGCCTTGGGTTAACCTTTTCAATTTTGAACTCCATTCTCTGATTTAAAACATTATAAAAAGAAGTGACAGACATATCAACTTCTGAACAATTGTCATGACAATGAAGAAAACATCAAGATTGTAGTCCTGTTTTGAGGGGTTGAACTAAATGAATAAAATTCAGAGAAAGTTAAAGATGCAAGATAGCATCTGACCAATACTGCAAGTAAAGTTAGGGGTTCAACTTGGGCGGGCTCGGGTTGATTTTGTCAAAACCTGCAGAGAGTGAAAGCTAACCATAGATTGTGATAATGACATTTGGAATAAAAAAACGTAGGGATAATAAGCAAAACCCACAAAAACAATCTTCACAGCCCATCCATTGTGGTGACATGAATTTAATCCCTCATTCTGGTCCTTAAGTTAATCATCATGGAAATATTGCAGAAAAATAATTAAGAAATTTACCAAACTGACATAAAGGATCACATTTGTTTGAAGCCACTTCTTTCAGGGAATGTGAGAAAAAGTATTTATCCCTGCAAACAGAAAACAAAAATAAGATTCTCTTCATTAACCAATTGGACACTGTCCGCAATCAATCCAATATTACTACACCAGTGTCGAGGAAGTCTTAATCAAGAATTCTCTTTAATCGATAAAAAACAGTCAGAATTTAAGCACAATGATATACACTGGCATGGCTGCTTGATCAAACCCATTGGCATTTTCTTTTCTTATGCTCTTTTTAATGACCTTTTGTTTTGAGAAACAACAAAGAAAAAATTTGTTGACATAAATAAGGGATTTTAACAAGGGCTACGGAATCTTTAATACTGGAAGAGCATTGGAACTCACATACAAGATACAACCTACTTCATTGTAATTCTATACTGCTTATATATTTATATTAATTTCAACCAACTAGACTCCGAGCTTCAAATAGAGCACAACTGTGAGCCTTCATTTCATAAGCTATCAATCCTTGCATCTGCTCAAGAACAGGGTCACCATCATTTGAGAAAAATCCTGGAAATGGAAGGGCTGTGTCCACCAAACGAAGCCACACCATCCCTTCTGAAGGTGAAGGCAGAATAACACCCTCTGAATGTCCTCCAGCATTGAAGGCAATAAACAAGTCACCCCTGATTTGAGAAGAATCTGAGTCAGACTGGCTGTTATCTATGTCTGACTTCAATCTCAGGGCCAGGAATTTGCTTGATGGGTCTTCCCATCTTGGCTGAGACTGGTTGCTTCCATACCACTCTATATTTTCTACCTTCAGGAAGTTCCTCTTTTGAAGGAGATCACTTCTCCTTGTTCTAAGTGAACTAAGAAAAGCAATAAACTCCGTTGTTTGAATAGCAAAACCTGTCCTTAGAGCAGTCCAATCAAAAGGCTTCCTGTCACCATATGAAGTAGAGCCACTGGAAGATTGACCACACTCGTCACCCATATTAAGAATAGGAACACCAAATGAGATGTACAAAATGAAGAGAAAATTGCGGATCTGTTTTAGACGTCTTTCAAGGACAACAGTATTATTTGTTGCACCTTCTTCGCCACAGTTCCAACTCAACTCTGAAGAAACTTCATTGCCACTGAAGCTGACCAAGTCCACGAGAGGAAGTCCAAAGTTCCTTGCAATAAAATTAAAAGAGAATGCAGGTCCCCGTCCATCCAAAAAGATGTCTCCACTCCCACACAGTCGAGTTGCTAGGTCACTAAGGAGACCCTCACCCCTCAAAAATTTTCTTATATCATGACAAAATCTATTATTAACTTCTGCCCATCTCTTCCAATGAGGGAAACGGATGTCCCTTGTTACCATTTCACATGGGTCCCAGCAGTCTGCTATAATCTTTGTCTTAGAGAGTAGTGGATCAAAAGCAATGGCCTCAACCAAAGGAGGCCGAGATAAGTACTCACCATTTAGCCCTCTCAAAAGAGAAGAAGCATTCATAAAGCAGAATCCATCTATGTGAAATTCTGTAACCCAATACTGAAGGATATCCAGAATCATCCGTTGGACAATAGGATTGTTGCAGTTCAAAGCATTTCTGGTACCCAATTGTGTGTCTCCATTAAGTATATAATAAGAAGAATTATCAATTCCTCGGAATGATATTGTTTGAAAAGAAGAATCACCACCTTCTGCAGCATGAGTGAAAACAACTTCAAGTAAAACCTCTATGCCATTGGCATGCAGTCTTTTTATCATCTCCTTCATAGAATTAATGGTAGATACATTATCATAGGAGGGCCCATATAAGTCTGATGCTGAAAAGAAATGGTATGGAAAATAGGGCCCGTTTTGCTCACCAAAGGAGAACACTGGCTCTAATAAGACTGCATTCACACCGAGACTTTTAAAGTGGTGTAATTTCTCAATCAGACCAGAAAAGGTGCCTAAAACATCAGCAGGTAACTGGCAGGACTTGTCCTCAGTGAAACGTCTCACATTTAACCGATAAACCACTAGTTCTTCTATTTCCAAGCAAGGGCGGATATCACCACTCCAATCAAAAGTTGGTATCTTGCATAAGTGTCCAAGACGTTTCGGAGGTGAATGGGTCTCTGAATGATTTGGAAGTGAGCTTGAAAGAATCTTAGCATATGGGTCTAAAAGAACATTGCGGGCATCAAATCTATCTCCTTTTTTCAAATGAATATCTCCTTTGCATCGATAACCATAGCTGACATATGGAGCCACACTTTCCATTGAGACATGCCAAATATTGCCTGTTCGATTAATGTATGGATCTAAATCAATCTCTAGGGAAGGTTGGTCTGACTTCTCATCATACAAACAAAGAACTACACTTTCAGCATTCCTAGAAAACAGAGAAAAATTCACTGATCCATCATCAGAGAAGGAGATACCCAACGGTGCAGGGTGCCCTGAACTGATACCAACAGGCACACAAAAGTTTGTTTTCCTATGACTTCTTATCTCTGAATTATTGGTAGCAGTATTAGATGAAAAAAGGAGCATGAATGATAGATAGAAAGGGGCTTGATTTGATTCGAATTCAAGCTGTAGGAAATGTCTGCCTGAAGATTTCTGCATGAGAGGGGTTTCCATGGTACTGGAATGGGTTTCTGGAGCTGAAACTTGGGAGCCTGGAAGCGTCAAACATGATGAATCAGATCTGAAAATGCCCCAGTTCAGGAACAACTTATCCTCAGTATTACACTGTGGTAAGGATGAAACTTCAATACACACTGTATAATTTGTATTCTTCCTTCCAACAGTTATCTTTACCTGACCACCAATTTCTGTTCTAAATAAATAAGTCAATGGCTTCTCTACTTCCTCAGTCTTGGTAAATGTACCCAAACTTGGTCGGGTTTGATCAACAGAACTTGGTGATGAAGCAAAGATTTTGAGATTATGATACCACTGAGCATTTTTGGTTATATCTCTCAAGCAGCCATGGCTTTGGCTTCTTCCCATGTCAATTCTCCTCACCCTGTGAATGCATTTATTTGGCGCATAATAACTGGTGGCAGTTGCCAACTTTGCCATTTTGATGGATCCACCATATAAACAGTGTGGTTCTATTGTAAGCGACAGTGGAGTTGCCATTGATCTTCAGAAGGGAAAGCAAGACAAATTCAAAGTAGGATAACACTATTGCAAGCTATGAGGTTTGCCTACTGAAATTGCTGACTTATTCTGTGAGAGACAAGGAGAAACATTTAACTGAATGAGAACCTCTAAAACAATAAAGCAGAACTGATTCTTAGACTCAGTTTGGAAGAAGTACAAATACAAATATGTACAGTACAAATACATATAAAATATAAGGTTTTGTACTCCTTCCAAACTGAGCCTTTATAGCAAAATAAGACAGGACATTGAGCATCGGTCTAGGATGCTAACGGAATTCAAATAAACCTTAATAACATTTGAGAAAGAAGCCCAAACAAGGTCTGATGCATATAAGCAAATTAATACAACAATTCATAGAAAACATTATCGTCTTCACATGAAAGACAGAAACTAAGACGAAGTAAGCGGAAACTATAAACCGTTATAGTTGAATGAGAAAAAAACTGTATAATCCAACTTAATGGATCTCTATTCCACACGAATACCTCCAATTTAATTTGAGGCATTGCCATTTAATAGAAAAACACCCAGTATGAGAAGTTGAGAACAAACAAATGCGTAAGAAAATTCATATATTTAATTTTCACCGAAGCTCCAAGAAATGAACGGCTTAAAGGAACAAGAGTACGAGATCAAACCAGAAGCAAAATCAACCAAGAAAATGTTATTTGTTTTATGAAAAATCCAAGGCATTTATTACAACAACAGGGCCTCAACCATTAAAATCTTGAAACAAAGCAAACGAAAGAAAAACCTATTCAGAAGGGAACAAACCAACAAATTACATAAAAATTCGTATACGAAATCCCCATTACAACAAAACCCATTTGAAAAAGAAATGAAAAACTCAGAGAGATATAAGCTTCAACTTTGATTGGCTTTCTCTCCAAGGCAAAGAGATACCAAAGAATTTAAAAGGAAAAACAATGTGTCCTCTTTTCCTCGCAAAATCTCAATCATCAGCTAATTTAAGCCGACATGCGCAGAAAGCAGCAAAACAAGACCCAAGCAAGAAATGCGAAGAATCAAAACTTACATGGGATCTCCTCCATGACCGGAGCTGCAACCTCCCTGAGAATCCATGAGACGATAAGGGAAGCACCAAACAAGCCACAGTAAGCAATCCTGGCCGAGCGTCCGGAGATCCCAGAAGCCACAGCACTGCATAGACCGGAAGTACAAGACGCACAGCACGACAATAACCACGACATCCTCTCTCTCTCTCTCTCTCTGCGTCTGGACCGCACAGCCGAATTGGTTGAGAGATGAGGGTGGCAAGAGGGGGCCGCCACGCCTAGACGTCAAGCCGACAAAGGTCTGATGTGCCTAGCGTTGTCTGTTACCAGCAGATTCGGCGGGAACAGTTTTACTTTTTTTTTTTTCAATTTATATATTTGGAAAAATCTATGATATGAAATAGATACGGTATAAAAAGAGTTTTGACCAATCAAAACCCACTCATCAATTTTGATAAATCACACCATGTTCCTGACCACGTTTAAGATTCTGTGTTATTGGGTGATTGATCTCAGATTTTCATGCATGAATGCACTCATGAAAGCATATCTTACACGTGGTATTAGAATACAGAAAAATTCAAAATATCTGATGGGTCCTACTAAAAAGAAACATCAACGACCAACGGTGCTCGATATTGACTCCCTACCCTATCGACGTTCTCTGCCCCTGAAGAGGCGAAAGATGACATCTACGGCCAAAAACGTCAAACAGTGCATGCGGGCCCCGCCTAGAAAAATCTGGATGAAGAAACAAGCTGATCCAATGCCTGCGGGTCCTACCAAAAGAACATCTGACCGAAGCCGAACGCTTAGGCTGTGTTTGGTTTGAAGGGAAAGGAAGGAAAACCTTTCCTTCAAACCAAACATCGCCTTAATTCTCTAGGTGGGTAAATGCAAAAGTTAGGTCGGTTTTATGGTCATTTGCACCCATAGTTGTTTGGTTGGAAGAAAGCAATCTGAGAATGCAAATTTATTGATGTTTGGGAGTTTTTTTCATTGCAAATTCAGAGAATGGGTCCCACCATCATGCCACGGCTTTTTTAAACCGTTCCCCCCTGTAACATGGCAACTTGTTCCATCACATTCATTTGGGTGGTGGGGTGGAGGTCTCCATGAGCCATGAGCATTGCATAGAGTGAATCAAAACACCTACGTCTCATCCTAATTTGTGTAAGACATGACTCATCACTATGGAATATGCTTCTCATAAAACCGCCCTGTCAGATTATGGGATTCTCAACTAGGGTAAGGTATGCCATGCAGATAACTACAATGATGTAAGAACACATGGTG
Source organism: Nelumbo nucifera (assembly GCF_000365185.1). The sequence continues at coordinate 7,270,066 of NW_010729077.1, read as the reverse complement.
GCAATGGCTCCAACAACCTGCCTACGCCTTTGAATGGTATTTGGTGGCCTCATGCCTAATGGAAAATAACACAAATATATAGAAACTGTGCCCCACAAATAGTTAAGGTTGTAGTATAAGCATGAAGTAAAATAACACAAATATATAGGTTGAATGAGGCAAAGTCCCTAGAAAAATATTAGGTGATGCCACTAATTATAATTAGAAGATAACAAGGGTAGAACAAATCATTTCCAATCCAAGCTATTCATTTAACATTATGTATTAAAGGGAGTTATCCATTGAAAAATCATCAAGTTCTTAGGTTCCTTAAGTGGGCCCATCATATGGTTGTTATTCCCCAGTTTGGACTTCTATATACCCTCATTTATAGATGATATTTTGATAAAAATATGGGGTTTCAAAGATTTTACTACCTGTTCAATTTTCTCATCTGTAGGAGGGACCATCAATTCATTTGCATCCTCATCTGAGGTTTTTTTGAAAATCAAATCCTGAAACTCTGGGAGTTGGCTATGTTCACTATTCCCCACCTCTTCAGCCTGAGTTTTAAAAGCCTCGGCAACTTCTTCTAGAGACATTAAGTCATCCTCAGATTTTTCTATAAATTCCAACGCATTTCTTCTTCTGTTACAAATTGATTTTACTCTCCCTAAGGACTCTTCCCTTTTCAACCATTTTCTATATTCCCTCATTAGGAAGTCTTTCATGCGTTGGCCATCTGGACTATCCACTCCTTCCAACTCAGCTAATTGTACCTCTCTATTTCTCTGAGCTTAGTCTCAACCCTCCCATATCTACTAGTATTCCATTCCTTTAAAGCATATTTGCATCTTCTCAATTTGCTTTGTATTTGCGGAGAAGCCCCCCCATTGATTCTCAATTATTTTTTTACAGTCTTCTTCCTCAGCCCATATTGGAAGAAAATGGAATTGCTTTGTTTCAAATGTTAACAAAGCATGATCCGAAAGGACAGTTCTCAAAGAGGTAATCTTGGCTAGAGGATGAGATGCCAGCCAGTGAATAGTGGCTAAACCCCGGTCTAGTTTCTCTATTACATTCTTAATTCCTCCCTTTTTGTTGGACCATGTAAACTTGCATCCCACCATTTCCACTTCTACAAGAGAGTGGTTATCAATAAGGGAGAGATTTTCTTGCAAGCCCTACTTGCTGCAAAATATTCACTCGCGTGTATAATCTCATTAAATCCCCAAGTAAGACCCACCTTTGGATATTTGTCATTTTGCTATTTAATTCATTCCAATATTTGGGCCTTTCTCTTTTCTCCGGGTGACCATAGGCTAAGCAAAGATACCATTGCTGGCATTTTTGAGATGGGTTGATTTGTAAGATAATCCATCTGTCAGTTATTTCTTGTAGGATAATTGAGAGATCAGCTTTCCAATTGCTGGTCCATATTCTTTCATTTTCTGTGGTAAGATAAGGGCAATTTATCTTTTTATTTGTAATGGGGGTTAAGTTATCTTCTGGACCTCCTGTTTTCGAGCCCATCATACCCACCAGCGGTCTCACCTTCTTTTTCATCTATAGGCACATAATCCTCCCTTGATCTCCAGGTGTTTGAAACTTCCCCCGCATGGGGGCCATGTGTCATTTCACTTTTTGTTGTCTTTTCTTTACACTGTTTCCCATCATGGCGAGTTGACTTGTTCTTGCCCGACGATTCCCCTTGCATCCTTCTTTGTGACCAGCTTCTTGACGTTCCTGTTCATCAATGCCGATCGGTCCTCTAGACATCTTCTTTTCTCAGCAGATCCTTCATCTTCCGAGTCCTCGTCTGACCCCATTTCACTCATTCTTATTAATTGAACTTTGCATCCTTCTCCTTGTACTCCATATATCGGTAATCAGCTCTAAGCCATTCACCCGGGAGGTCAATTTCTCTCTGCTCCAATTCCATTTTAACTAGTTCTAGTGACTGGTTCAACCTTTTACATCTTTGCCAGCGATGTCCCAGCAATCCACAATAAGTGCATAGCTTCGTGAGAGACTCGTAGCAAAACCGGATCCACTTCTTTTCCCCCCTCTACAGTAACAAATAAGCCTGTGGTCAGAGACTGTCGGATGTCCAGTATAACTTGAACTCGTGTAAATTCCTCTACCCCCGTTTGTATCTTCGGTTGATCATTTACTATATCTCCTGCCATTAGCCCAATAGCTTTAACTCTTGAATCCTCCACAATGCCACGAGGAATATAATGGAGTTGTAGCCATACTTTTTGGAGGTGAAGCTTCTCAACCGTACCATCACCACTATCTGTCCAAGGACCTACCATCAGCCAACTCGATGGCCCTCCATTTATCACCTTTTCTCTCTCCTGTATATCATCAAAGAAGATCTCTTGTTGGCTGCCTTTAACAAAATTTATACAGACCTGATGCTGTAGGTTCCAGATGGTCCTACCATGCTTTTCAATCGCCTCTCTTGAAGTTTGAAGTCAAGGAAAGATTCTCCCCTTCAGTCAGTAGGTGTTGAATAAAGGCTTTTGCTTCCCTACAGGTTTCCATTTCTATCTCTACATGTGATCCTTTGACCACCGCTTTCCCTGCCATGAGCTTAGCCATCTGAAGGCTCAGAATCTGCTCCTCTTCGGATTGTACCTTTTCTTTTCCTTTCCTTTGTTATTCTCCATCTGATGAGAATATTTGGCAGCACAATGCTTTTCCAGATTATCCAAGTCCTATGGACACCTTTGAAGAATCTCTCAACAGGGGTACCAAGTACAGAAAGAGACACGGGCACTCACGAGGATGCTCACTGTGGCTTCAGCATGGCAAGAGTGTAGTGATAAAGTAGGTTACCATATCACTATGAAACAGGAAACTTTTAGAGAAGAAAAAATAATAATAGTTAGAGGCAAGGAGGCCAGTAGAGTAACCGCATGCAAACTGATGTGAAACAGGAAACTTTTAGAAAAGAAGAAATAATAATAGTTAAAGGCAAGGAGGCCAGTAGAGTAAATGCATGCAAAGCTGAGAGAGAAAACTAAGCGACGTGAACACAGGAAACTAAAACGTGCATGCAGCTTTACCCCAGAGGAAACAGCCACAAGATAATTATGATAAGAGAGAAAATTTTTGATAACAAGCTCATGGCTGAATTACAAAAAACACAAGTAATGGAGATCAAACCATTAGCAGAACTCTTTTGTTCATTCTGGGTCCCAATCGGTCGAGGAGGCCAGACTGGTTGCCAGCCATTTTTTCAACGAAAATGGTGTATGATATTTTGTGTACATTGGTTCATAGTAAAGAAAAGTTTATCAATACCAATATATTTTTTAATATAATTCTCAATACAGACCTTAAAAATTGATTTCCTTCACGTTTTATCCAAAATGAATTTCTTCGAAAATGGCATGAATCAATAGATGTTACTAATACAAGTAGTGTAGATATCAATATACTTTTTAATATAATTATTGCAGTTTCAGATGTAAGATTTCAAAACAAACAAACAGACCCTAAAAATTGATTTCCTTCACGTTTTATCCAAAACGAATTTTTTCGAAAATGGCATGAATCAATAGATGTTACTACTACACTGTATTCTGTGAGTAGGGAAGTGGGAACCGTTTGTGGGTAATAGATCCAGAGCACTATTCCAAAATGAAAACGATTTTATGTTAGGGCACCATTTTCATTTGAGTGTCATTGAAAAGAAAATTGTTTATATGTTGTCAATAGACTCCAAAAATCCCGATATGGTTAACCGGGTTTGGATATTAAAACATGCATCAGTTAAGTAATTGGATCATATTAGCATATATTTGACCATCTCATCCAATAAAAAATTAGATCTGATTATATACAATATAATAATGTGTATGTATTATGCTTTTATATTTATATACATTTCTATTTTTATGTATGTATAAGTAAAAAATAGTTTGACATTTAAATTTTTTTTTTCTTGATAACAGAATGGAACCGGATTAAATCGAAATCCAATTCAATATTTCGGAATTCAGATGGGAGTCAAATTTAGAGGTTAAATAATCAAGTTGGATTTGGATGTAGTTGAAGGGACCCTAAAACCACCTCCATTATGGCCCAAGCCATTTACGTTTTGAATGTGTTTTGATGTATTTTATTTAAAATGGGAAAATTACTTAAACCTTGTGTTTTTTAACAAATATTTTAAATTTTTTCTATGCAAGGTTTTTAAAATCGAATCGGACAATGAATCGGTTAGGGGTTCGGTTCTTGGGTCGAACGGTTTGACCGTTCAAATCGAATGGACAGCCCATTCTAACAAAAAAATCAAAAAAATCAAAATTTTAAAAAATAAAAACTGTCAAAACCTTTAAACGATTCGAATGACCAGTCAGCGGTTTACTGACCAAATCAACAGTTTTTGGCAAAATAACTGTTTTGGGATAAAACAGAACAGATCACCTGATCAATTCTCAATTTTTCCAGTCCGACCGTCCGATCCGATCCAGTTTTAAAAACCATGCTTCTATGCTTTTACCCCTACAAAACCTCCCTTCATGTTTCAAATAAGGGTGATCAATAGTCAGGCTGAGCTGAGTTTAACACCTATGATAAGAGAGATAGCTCAAGCCTAAAACATAAACATTTGGGATGGGCATGGGCCTATGCCTTTAAATATACTATATTTAATATATGGTAAAATATATACCATCGGAAAGACATAATACTGGGAGAGCTTAACCAATCAACCCTCGGTGTATTTTGGTCAATACCATTTGATTAGTTACTTTTATGATACCGGCTCATCGGCGCGGTTACAAGTTTTTTATGGTATCACATCTTTCTAGTATCATAGTTGAATCCTTAATATATATAATTTTTTATAATATAATACATGATTACATGTAATATATCATAAAAATAAATAAAATATTAAAAATAAAGATACTCTTAGGTCTTAATTTCCTCTATTAACATTCATCATTACTAACTGGAATAAGAATATGAGGTCGTTCTTAAATCTCTCTCTTTCTCTCTCTCTCTCTAACATCTCCCCTCTCCCATTAAATCCTAGGTTTAGACCCAAACTGATTTTGAAACTCAAATTTGCCAACTCAGTCCTGACCAAATTTCTATTCAATCCCATGAATTGCTTGAGTTTACTTGCTAGTGAGATAAGAATGGGAAGAAAGGATACCAACTATCTTTTATGTGCTTTTCCTATCAAATATTCATGGGTATGTTAATTCTTTCACCATATCCTAGTATTTCCCAAGTGAAAGCATCTCTTAAAAGTGCCTTCACCAAACTCTTTGGGATAGCTATACTTTGAACTATGTCTTCAAATGAATAGAGAAATTAGAAATAGTTGTTAGGGGATGGCATTTTCATTCTCGAATTAATATTTAAAAACAAGATAATAGACTTAAAATATTTGATAAAACATCTAACAATTGATTGGCACTGGAATTTACTTTAGCCATTTTTTTTTTAATTTAAACTTATCCCTTCTTTTGTTTTAAATAAAACTGATATTTGTCTTTTTTATTTTCCATTTAGGCCCTATTCATTTGGTGGTAAGTTATTTATTTGGGTAAATGCATTTACCCCAGTAAGTGTTACTTAAGAAAGTGTTATCTAGGAAAGTACATTTACTTGTGTTGTTTTGTAGAAAAACATTATTTGGGTAAGTTAGAGAATTTCCTAATAGACCCCCTAGCTTTTATATGATGACAGGGGCATATTAGTCCCACATAGTTTGGCCAATTTCTCCCTTCATGAATAAATAACTTTCCCACTTAGAAGATGGATAGAACTTTCCTGAGTAAATTGCCAAAAGTCTTACCTAGGGGAAAGTTGGATTACTGTTGTGGCTACCTGATCTAGAGGGAGGGATAGATTTTATATGGATATGGAGTTTGGAGTTGCCACCTAAATTTTTGGAATTGGGAACTTAGGAAAACCCGAGACTTTTAAAAAAATATTTTGCTTTTTTGGTGACTCATTGCCCAATGGGGATGAGATTTTTAGGGTCCAGGGACCAAGGTATGGTGTGGGAAGGTGTTAGGCACCCCACACATGCCCGGTCAAACCGACCTCTACTTCACCAATGTTCCAAGAAATATTTAATAATTTTGGGACCTCTTTATTAGAAATAATACATACACACACTAAACAAACAATTGAAGGGAATAACAATTCTATCTATTCATTTTATTAACTAAAAAAGGAGTATGTACTAGCAAAAAGACAAGAACACTAAAGAGAGAATGGCTAAGTAATGACTAAAGCAAGAAAATGTATGACTCTCAACAAATTAGAAAAAAAAAAATTAATCTATTGAATTTTTAAATGAAAATGGGATTTTCTAAACTGAAGTTGCGATGATAGATTTATGTATATGCCATGAAAAAGTTGGTAGAACAAGAAATGGATGCATGGAACTAAATAGATTAATCAAAACACTTGTTGAAATAAAGATCCAACTTGAGAAACATGCTGTCTTTTTTATGTATATGAGATAAAACAGATTTGGAGACTCTGAAATTGATTTTCAAATGGTGAGAATAAATGAGCCTACTAAATTATGTTGAAGTCTAAAACAAAATAAGATGTGCAGATGAAGACAAGGGAACTAAACTACATGTTGCAACTTGAAGTGATAAAGGTGCATTTGAATACTATGGATTTTTTCCTAATTTATTTTTTCAGATGCCTTCCTAGTAGAACAACAATAAACATGCAACTATCTAAGCCTTGTAAGCGTAACTACTCTAATGCATGAGAGAGATGCCGAGTAATTTTCTTTGCAAAAACATCTAAGTGGTGTCCTAATGTAAGCTAAAAGTGAAAGTGGTTAATAAATATATATAAATTGAAACAAATTAATAGTGTATGATCAAACTGAAATCCTAAGAGACTGAAAATTTGACAAAGGCTCAAATTATGACAAGAGAAGATTAAAAAAAGACATAGGAAAATATACTAAGAAATCTAAATTGACTAATTATGGCTCAAATATGCTACATGCATGACTGGTAGGAAAAACAAAAAAGAAGAGTGCTAATAACGTAAGATAAAGAACTAGATGGTAAAGCAATGAGATTGACTAAAGAAGGGGACACTCAAACTAAATAAATAAATAAACTTGAAAATGCAACGAAAGAAGAAAAAAAGGTGGTGGAATATTCGTCTTTGGACAATCAGTGGACTAATCCTACTAGCCAACTTTAAAAAAGAAAACAAGAAACTAAGAAAGAGAAAAAAAAGCATTAGTAGCAATCGTGCTGCTGGGTATGCTAACCGGTGTATCTTATGGAAGATTTTAACTAATCGAAATTGCCTTGATTTCCACCGGTGCATTCTCTTATAATAGCATAAATATTTTCAACAATTTTTACTTGGAAACCTCCGTAGGATGTGTTCTTGATCATTCCTTGGCTGTTTATGGGTTTGAATTATAGCCCAAGTGTTGGGAAATATGGTGGATGACTATAATTTTYTACAACATTGTTTGGACTCAAGGATGCTTCAAAGTTTACACCATGGATGTAAGAATGATTTGGTGGTTTCTTGGACTGTAATATTRATATTGGGGGCTCTAGAGACGTGAGAGATGGTAGGGAGAGAGTATAGGACGTGGGTTAGGGAAGCTTGGGACTGTTTGGGATGTGAAGGGAGGTATTCTCTAGGCTAATGGGGGTAGAGATCTCTCTCTAGGCTGGATTGTGTCTAGGTTAGACTGTGTGCCTAGGATGTGAGAAAAGGGGTGGTATTTATAAATTTTTTGAGAGGGGAATGGAAGGCTGAGATGGGAGATAAAAGAGATCGATGGCTGATGATTAAAGGGTTTTAGAGGGAGATTGATTGAGAGAATGGGCTCTCAAGATAGGTTTGGATGAGATCCTTTCAATCAATCAAGACAAAGAATGGAAGATTTCACCAATTTACCTAAATTGGACATTCCAAGCTTAGGTGATTGACTTGATTGATTAGAGACTCTTAGCTGATCAAATCTTAGATTTTTAAGATGCTTTTAGAAGAGGAACTTTGGGTCATGGGATGCCCTAGGCTTGAAGTTTCTATAAAGAGGATTCCAAACGGAGGGCCCGGATCGAGTCTAGCTTCGAGTTTCGAGATGAAGGGGTTAACGACGTCAGAATTGAACAATCTTGGTGCCGTTGGACTTGGAATTTCAAGATCCATCCACTTAAAAGGTTGAATTCCATATTTCATAAGGAATAGGGTTCAGATCAAAGATGATCCCGACCGGACGATTAGAATCGGTTCCGGCTTCGGGTCTTGAGATGATGGGGTAAATGGTGTCGGACTCGAGTAATCTTAGTGTGGTTGGATTTGGATTTTTAGGCTCTATGTACCTATGATTTTGGATTTCTAATTTGATATGAAATGAGGTTTATGATCAAAATGACTCTGATCGGATGATGAAAATTGGTTTCGGCTTCGGGTCTTGGGATGAAGGGGTAAATGGTGTTGGAATCGGGTGATATTGGTGTTGTTGGTTTAGATTTTTGGGCTCTATATACCTATGGTTTTGGATTTCCAATTTGATGTAAAATGAGGTTTATGATCAAAATGACTCCGATCGGATGATCAAAATCGGTTTCAACTTTGGGTCTTGGGATGAAGGGGTAAATGGTGTTGGATTTGGATGATCTTGGTGTCGTTAGGTTTGATTTTTTGGGCTCGACATACCTATGGTCTCGGATCCTTGAGGCCCCAACTTTTATAAAATTCAAAAAATACCCCTAGGTCAATTGAGAGGTTATTTAAAGAATGCTTGAAACTCAAAATGCTGCAAAAAGACTAAGAAACGCAAAAACAGGGTGTCTGTAAAATCCACACCAAAAAAAGAGAAAGTGGAAAAATTGGTTAACAATACAAATTGGAAATTAAATTGTGATCTTTACAAATACATGTACTAACATTCCATGTCTCATCTAGGGCTATAAACAACATCCGTTTTTATCTAAGATGGAATCCAAAATTGATTCATCTATAACATGGTTGAGGATTTTCCTCTTCTTTTTATCCTAAATACAATCAAGGATTGATCCATTGCAGTATGGTATGATCACGTAAGATCTGATTATATGCATTTAAGCATGCAAGGTTGGTGTATATTTTGGATGTTGATTATAATTTACTAAGTGTCTCAAAAAATTGTTAGTTATTTCATTTTATCATCTATATTTATATTATACCATATAATGCATATACTTGCATTGATTTTGGTACAGATGATAAAAGTTAAACGACTTAAATCAGAATTTCATATAAGGTTAATATTTTACTTGCATGTGCAATGTGCTTGTACACTAGTCTATATTATATGAAGCAGATACTTACCTTGAGTCCCGTATAAATCATAAAATTAAATCCAAGTGCCTTATGTCATATATGATTAATATTTACACACACATAGCATATACTCTTACACTAGTGATATATAATATCAAATCCATTTCTAGTTCCTTTTATTAATAAATAATATTTTGATAAGTTTTAATTAAATTTATTATAACACACCCAATATTTATATGATGGCCAAAATTTCATTAAAATTGAATACTAATGAGATGGTATTTGGATACAAGCATATCAAAGGGATGGGAAAGAGAAAAGAAATTAAAGAAAGAAAGTTCAATGTGATTAAACACCACAAGACTCTATTCAGTAAATCTAGGATGGACAAAAGGTCCTTTCGTCCATGATGCACATAATTGGCAGCTCACCCAATGGAATACCTCTGGACTAGGATTGGTCGTCTTCAATTTTCCCTCCATTAAAATTTAAAACCATCCCTCCTGCATGCGAAGATAAACACGAGCTTCTTACCTGCAAAAAGTCTCTATAAGACAATAATTTGTGATTCTTGAAAATAAGATTCAATTTCCATAAAAAAGAAACTGAAGTGATTGTGGGTGAGTTGAAATGACCCCAAATTGAATGTTTTCTATTTTTTTTTTCAAAAATTCAAAATAAAATTTGAAACACCACAATGCCCCAATATTCCATATAAGAATGATTAGATTCATTTTCCTAGCATAAATGGAACTGAATCGATTGTGAGTTTGCTATTTTCTATTTCCCAAAGGCTCAGTTTGGAAGGAGTACAAATACAAATATACAAATATGTAGAATGCAAAACCTTGTAATTTATATTATTTTGTATGTATTTGCACTGTACATATTTATATTTGTACTCCTTCCAAATTGAGCCAAAAATTCAAAAAATAATCACAAAACCTGGGGAATCAAGAGGAGTAATGAACAACTCTATTTTGTATGTATAATAGATTTATCTTTCCTTGTTTTTCATCTCTTGTYCTACCTTCAAGCTGCACAAGTCCCTTCTCTCTCTCTCTCTCTCCTTTTTTTCTATTTTGTGATATACGATTAAATAGAAATAATTCAAATAAGGTTTACTGATTGCATCATATAGATACAGTCTTCACTCAGACAGGAGGATTCGTAGAACAGCACCTCTATGTTGCCAAAAGAACCTCTCGCTCCTCTGATGTGCGTGGTAAGTGCGTGTATCTATGGTTTTTTTATACAATTTTCCATTTCCTAACAATGATAATTTGCTATCAATGTAATGTTGCTACTTGCTAGATCTAGACCCCACACTGCTTCACTACTCTGTATATTGAGAATATCTCTCTTATATTTGCATGTTACTATCCAATGAAGGTCTGGGGAGAGACAACTTTATGCAGCCTCTTGCAAATACAGAGGCTGTTTCCAAGATTTGAACCCTGGTCACCTAAGTCGCAATGTAACAACCAAACCATTACGCCAAGGCCCACCCTAAGACTCCACACTAACACACACACACAAAACAAAAGGAATCCTCAGGATAATATGGACTATGGAAAATACATTGAACCAGCTTGAGAACCATGTTGTTCCCGATTGGGTGTACTCCAAGCAGAATTTCTCTTGGTTTGCACAGGTTGATTGTACTCTTCCTCATTAATGGATGATGACCTCTCCGATTGGTTGTCCTTTAAGACTGGGTGCATGTATGCATCCTGGAGGTAGATTTTCAAGTTAAATTTGGGCTCTTTTGCACGCTCTAATGTATCCTTTCTCATTGCATCCTGTTGTCAGGCATAACAGAAATTAATATCACAAGTAGAAAAGTAAATGCAATCACATAATACGCATGTAACATATTATCAATTTCCTTCAGTTTTGTCTAGTTTCCCATTCACAACAAGGACAACATAAAACTTCCTCTATGCAGGTATAACCATCTCATGGTTGCAAATCCTTTTAAACCATCTTCCATACGTTTGGACCAAAGGATTACATGCACCAATAGGAAGATGCTTGTGCGGTCCTGACTGTGATGTGATAAGATGTAAACCCCTAGACTCTCCGCATTTGCACAAAAATTCCAGGTCTAATTTTTGTCCTTTTATCATTTGGCATCTCTCTGTAATGGAAAAGGATCATTATGCTAGGAATTACTCTTTTTCCCATCTTAAAAGAGATAGATCTAAACTGTGTCAGCTTTATTTTTATGACAACACCAGTGCTTCTGCTGCACCGTTTAAACATATCAAGGATTCAAGGCAAAGAATATGCAGGATCAAAGACACTGCAGATTTATCTGTGTGAATAGCAATAAAGGATTATTAACCTGTAAAGGGAATTTCACAAATGCTGATTCAAAACGAACTTTGCAGAACCTATGGAACCCAATGGTCAATACAGGAACTGGAATGAGTAATGATGCTAGGCCAGCTCCTTTTGTGCCCATCAATCCMATTAGCAGGAGTTGTGAAATGATCAACCCAATAACCAAACGGCGATGTACATCTGGCCAGAATGCTGCCCCACTCTCATATTTCTGATCATATACGTTGATAATCTTTGAAAATGGGAAAAAAAAATCCATGAGCAAGGTGTTCAAAAGAAAATTGGTCAGCTTGTTGCCACATAGGTTAATTGTCACAACTCCTGAAAATACCCTTAATGCTTGGTCAACAGAAATACATTCATAGCATTTGGTAATATATCTCAATTAGAAATATTAGAAACAGTAACAGAAGTTTAATTCATTTGGCATTATTTAAATTTTAAAGCAGAAAATTGGTCAGCTTGTTGTCATATAGGTTAATTGTCATAACTCCTGAAAATATCCTTATATGCTTGGTCAACAGAAATACATTCATAGCATTTGGTAAAATATCTTAATGAGAAATATTAAAAACAGTTAAACCGAACTTTAATTAATTTGGCATTATTTAAATTTTAAAGCAGATAAAAAAAAACAAAGAAACTAAAGTAACACTATCATCACTCAGCATATATGACTAATTTACCTATGAAGTTGAAAGTATCAGCATGTAAGCATTGATGGAGATCATACAGATCCTTAAGGACATATTATAGAAGGAGAAAAATACCAACCACACTGCTGATTTGGCAGGAATATTATTCTTGGAAAATGAGCTGATTCTTATCATACGGGTATCTTGGTCATTTTGATCAATGTATGTTGGGTCCAGCCTATTATTTTGGTTTGTATGGTCACAGTTTAGTTGTATTTAAAATTTCAAAGTCATTGGTTTAGTTTATGAGGTTTTAGTCTTTTATTAGAGTCTGAACGGCAGAACTGTAATTTTCAGTTTTATTAGTTTAAGGAGTTCAGCTGATCCTAAACAATCTATATATGCGCATAAGGTTGCAAAAATAAATCATGGTTAATTATTCTATACTATGTGACTTTTGGTGAGTGATTCCTAAAAGCCTTGGAGTGATTCTAGGAACTGCAGGAATGTGTCTTGGGCTTTTCTTCTCTTTTCTTTCAATATTTTTTTTTAATTCATCCACTAACAGCCAAAAAAGACCTCATAAAAAAGGCAACCAAAAGTTATCATTTATCATCAGCTAAAGGAGTAAATTGATCCTAGGTAAGCCTCCTCTCAATTCCCTTCAATTCTCAACATCCACACACCTTTTCTAGAGAGAGAGAGACTTCTCTCTCCAGATCATCCCAATCAAATCCTAGTGAAAACAAGGTTTGTTCAGCCATCCCCCATATCTAAGATTCTTCTTCATCCCACTAAAAAACTTTTCAAAATTTCCATTTAAAACCCTAGTTTTCAAAAGTTTTTAATTTTTCTTTTGAAAACTTTCTATCTTTTTTGTACCAAACCTTCTCAAGACCCCTTCAAATTCAATCTCCTCTGTTAGTTCACCAACCTAAACATCCCTCTAAATCAGTTTGAAGAAACCCCATTTCAATCCCTAGGTATTGAATTTTTTTTGTCTCTCTCTAGAAATTTCAGCACTAAATAAGTTTCCTAATGGCATACATATAGCCTTAGACAAACCTTCATCCACCTTCAAAAGGGTTGATGGGTTGTTGAGTGAGTCAACAACTTTTTGTAATATAACAGGTTAGGAGTTGACTTGAACCAGGATTTTGACTAGATCACTGGGTTACTGATTTGACCATCCATGTCAATGATGGGTTGAAAATACCAGTCCACACAGCTACTGACACCACCTGTACGGATGATGACATCAACAGAAGAAAAGCTAAACCCCCCTATGTTGTCTTGATGATCTCTTCTTGCTCTACTACCAACTTGCAACTCACCAGATGTGCAGTTCAATGTTAGATCAAGGAATAACGAGAAAGAAGAAAAAAAGGGAAAAAGAGGAAGAAAGATAAGTTTTAGGAAAAAGAGTGTTAGCCTAATTGGCCACTTATCCCATTATCATCTCCTTAATACAAAAAACAATGGAATTACAATAATGCCCTCACTCCCATTACATGCTTGTTTCTCTACAAAAAAGCATTAAGTTTGGTACTTAGAACACTAATATGTAGGGTAAAGTGTTGCCTTTGTTATTCAAATATAAATATGTAAGATAAATATTTATAGAGTTAATGCTAGATGTTGAACACAAGTTCTTCAAATATTAGAAGAAATGGGCATGTGACCCTCAAAAAGATGGAATCATAATAAACCTTACCTACCCTTATCTATATTGCTGATTGGAATATATAGACACACACAAACGCATGCACACACACACACACATACACAAAGTATAAAGAGTATAAGTGCAACTTGGGCAGGCTCAACCCAAGACCAACCCAACCCAATCCGAGTTTTTGCATAGGTTGGCCTGAGTTTTTCGAGTGCAGGCTGGGWTTGGGAAAAATAACTCAGGCCTGACCTAAATGTGGGTTGGGCTTGGATTGAAGCCTTGGGTAGCTCAAGCCCGCCGGAACAAATACATACATATATGTATTATATTTATATAAAACATATATTTTTTCTAATTATTTATACACATGTATGTCATGTATAAAATATGTATTTATAGATTTGTAAATGAAATTTGTACATATTTTAGTTGTAAATCACACCTGCAATAATCTAAATTAAAAGAAAAGAAACGGGAGAAAAGGAGATTGAAGAGAGAGAAGTGATGGAGGAAGAAGATAGAAGAAAAGGAAGAAGAAGAGAGAGTAGTTCAAAACCTCTCTTCAGCCCTCAATGATCTCTTTTATTCTTTTGTTGTAAAAAATAAGGACAATTACATGCCCTTAGTAGGGCATCCATCGCTAAAGATACAATAAAAAACAATAAAAAAAAAAGAGAAATCAGGCCCATAACTAAGGCGCACTACCTACTAACACAAGTCATAAACATAAAAAAAACAAAGAAACTAAGGCCCATTCGGCCCATTATCATGCTGCCCAGCTTGCTTACACAATGTTGTAACTTTGCCTTGGGGACACCCTTGGTCAAAACATCTGCTAACTATTGCTCTGAGGCAATAAAAGGAAGGCAAACTTCTCCGGAAGCTACCCTTTCTCTTATAAAATGCTAGTAAACTTCAATATGTTTTGTCCTATCATGCCGAACTGGGTTGTGAGCTATGTTGGTCATGCCAAACAAGCAGTTCATACCAAAGAGGAGAAGACAAATTTCTGGGGTGAAGAACTGAATAGTTCGGCCCAACTCCAAGAGCCTCAATATATAGATTAATGAAATAGGAATGTTTATAGAAAAGCCCTTGTAGGGCTAAGGAGAAAATAACAACAAAATAAGAGATACAATACAATAGGGACTACATTAATATGGTACATCAATGAGACCCTTCACACTCCCCCTCAAACTGATGCAAAGGCATGGACATCAGTTTGCTTACAAGGAATAATTGTCTGGATCTCAACATGGCCTTTGTGAAGATGTTTGCAACTTGCATATTGGAGGCAACATGAGGGGGAGAGATAGAGCCCGCAAGAAATAGGTAGCGGATAAAGTGGCAATCCACCTCAATATGCTTCATTCTTTCATGAAAGACATGATTAGAGGCAATCATAATAACACTAGTGTTGTCTACTGTTGAGCAAGAACTAGAGAAGAGAGGAGAGGAGAGGAGAATAGAGAGGGAGAGAAGAGAGGAGACTCGAGTGGACTAAGAGCCCTCCTTAACTCAGTGGGCGAGAGTTAGTATTATTATTTATACTGGCCCAGTCGTACATCATAAAGACAAGAGAAAATTATAATAGTACCTGATGGTGCGCAATCCGGCTGGTCCTAGCTGTCAACGACCTTGCCTCTAAATGAAGCTATAGGGAGCCTGAAACAGAGAAGATGAGGAAGCTCCGGGGGGAACCCGGTATGAATGCTCCGAAGCTCAAGTTAGAATTCTTAGGCAAGATAAAACCAGATGGCGCAAAGTTCACATACCTTGTTCTTGGGGGGTAGGGAGCCTTTTATAGCCACCTCGTGCACTCACTCCTAAGCTTCTGTCAGGTCGGGTATGATTA
>NW_010729077.1:7200371-7225580 GCF_000365185.1 Nelumbo nucifera | reverse complement strand
GTTGTGTTATCATTAGGAGTAGGTAACTAAGAGTTTGAGTTAAGTTGGATTACCTAGCCTAGCCGAATCCAACAAGGAGTTCCCTTATGTAACCTCCTATTTAAGGAGCTGCGAATTGAAGAAAAGGCATTCAGTTTTCAACCAAAAAAAGGGTGTTAGGAGAGTTCGGGTGATCTCTTGGACAAATCACTCACGCGATTGTCACAATAGGGTCTGTACGCAAGGGCAAGGGCAAGGGAAGATAGGAGTCTCTCCCGGTGGACCGACCCGTGACGAGATCCTACGCGCGGGCCCATAACAACATGGCCCCATCAAACACTTCCCTGATATCAAGGAATCTCCAAGAAAAACAGACCACCCTATAGTAGAGCGTCTAGTGTCAAGGCACCCAACCCAATCAGCATCAACATAGGCCTTAAGAGTGAATGGGGAAGATGAAGAAAAGAAGAGGCCATGAGACAAGGTCCCCCAAACATAACGGATAATCCAATGAACTTTTAACATATGAGGCTTCCACAGGGCAGAGACAAACTAACTGACAATCTGAACTACATATGAATTGTCTAGTTGAGCAATTGTGAGGTATATAAGACTACCAACTAGATGCTGGCACAAAGTAGCATCAACAAGGAGTTCACCATTGTTTCTGCAAATAATTTCATAGTTCAAAGTAGTAGATAACAAGCAAGAAGCCAAAGATTGTCTAAAATCCATATTTCTTCCTTTTTTGATTCAGAGTTCCTTTTTGTAAGGAATTTTTAGATCTTTTGAGTGATGGGTGTATTGGGTTTATGGTTTATCTCTGTACAACTTCTCATTGTACAAAGACTTGATTGTAATTTGGCCCGTTTTTTTTTTTTTGAAATGAAATACTTTATCTTATACTTTCAAAAAAAAAATCCATGGTGAACAACCACTCCAGTTTATGCCCCTTCCCCTTCACCGTTCTAGTGTGTTGGTCCTGTATTAAGCAACCATTATGAGAAAAGCAAACAACATTACCATTTTCAACGAACTTGAAGAAATAGTTGGTTGGCCACGAGCGTGGGGTTCCATACCCACACTCAGGCTCTAGTGTGTGTGGTTTCATACCAACACCTAGTTGTTTCTAATTTCTTTTATTAGTAGTTTCTAATTTCTTTAGTTTCTAATTTCTGTTATTAGAAGTTTCTAATTTCTGTTAAGTTGGGCTGGCTGGCCTTATTGTTTCTAATTTTTATTTATTTCCTATTCTTGTAAGGATCCTAACAGCTGTAAATAAAGGAGTGTATGGGGCAGCAGATCATTCACCACTGAACCCCTTCTTTCTTTTCTCCTCTCTTCACTCTCTCTCTCTCTCTCTCTCTCTCTCTTTCTCTCTTTTCTTCTCTTCAAACCTGTAATACAGTAAACAGTTCTTCTTCTTTCAAGTTGGTATCGGAGCCTTAGATCTAGGGTTTCTCATGTGGATTTAATTCAGCTGACCACATGAGAATTGTTTAGGGCTGAAAGTTCAGAAAGATCCTTATTTCGGCTGATTCTTGGAGGTTGCAAGAAGGCTTTATCAGGAAGAATCAGGCAGGAATTGAGTGATCAAGATTGGAGGTGTCGATAAGTTTTATTTGTTCTTGGTTCTTTGATCAAGGTTCAAGGTGCTGACAGTAATCGATTGATCAAGTTTGAAGACTGAAGGTAGCAATCAGTTTTTTGGGCTTTTTTCTTCATAAAGTACCTTTTCTTGAGATTGATACTCAAAAGGACTTTGTTATTCATTCAGAGAGGTACGGATAGAAAATCTCAGGACTGATATCAATCCTAGGATAATAGTTGATTGTTATCTAACTGCAAAATCATTGTCCTAGGTCCGCTGTTATCAGCCTTGAAATACAGTTTTTTCTTGTCATAGTAGTTTAAAGCCTCTTCTTAACTTATAATGGAGTACAAGAACCAAGGGGAAGGTGCTTTTGGGACTGGTGGTTCAGGTAACATGACTGAAAACACCTTTCAGATTACAACTGTTAAGTTTGATGGATCAAACTACTTGGAATGGGCCCAATCAGCCATGATGGTTATTGGGGGTAGAGGAAAATTGAAGTTCTTGCTAGGGGACGTGAAGGAACCCTCCAAGGAGGACCCTACTTATGCCAGGTGGGTCCAAGAAAATTTTTTGGTGATGACATGGCTGTGCAACTCTATGCAGCCACACATCAGGCGAAACTACTTGTGGGCCAAAACAACTAAGGAAATATGGGATGTTATGAAGAAAACTTACTTTCAGCCTCTTAATGTTGCTAGGGGTTATGAGATAAAATGTGAGGTTAAAAATCTAAGGCAAGGAGAGAAGCAAGTCTCTATTTACTTTTCAACCTTAAAATCCCTATGGCATGAAATTGACCATCTTGAAACAATTGAGTGGGAGAGTCAGAAAGATGCACAAACATATAGAAAGTAGGTTGAAACTAACAGAGTTTTTGAGTTCCTAGCTGGTCTGAACTCTGAATATGACATTGTGAGACAACAGTTGTTGACAAGAGATAGTGGGACTTTATCACAAGCCTGTTCCCTAGTGCATAGTGAAGAAACTAGGAGAAAGGTTATGTTGCAGCAACAACCCTCCGAATCAGCCTTGGTAGCAGTTAGACCTAAATCCGGGGGGGATAAGGAGAAGAAGGAAGCTAAGAAGGACTTAGTATGTGGACACTGTAAGAAACCTAAACATACTAAGGATACCTGTTGGAAGTTGCACCCTCATCTAGTTCCAGCAAAGCTTAGAAATAAGAAAGGGAATGCTAATATGGCTGTCAACACTGATAGTACAACTTTATCAGGCACAAGAGGCACTAGATACCCTAGCTGCAGTCCGAGCTACTCTGACTCAGCTAGAAAATGAATTTAGTAATTCAGCTCAATAGCCTACTTCAGCATGATACCAGCAAGCTTGGCATGATTGACATCTATGCTCAGCTTGAGGGGGAGTATAGAGAAGATGGGCCGAATGGCCCAATGGCTGTTTATTCTTTCTTGTTATTTATGTTTTTCTGTAATGGGGCTTATTCTGGGCCCATCCTGTCTATATTATGTTCTTTGTAAATTCTTGCCCAACTAAGGGCCTCCTTGTAATTATTCAAATCTATCTTAATAGAATAGTGTTAGGGTGCTGAGAGAGGTTAGGTTCGAAACTCTCATTCTCAGACCCTCATTGCCGAACTCTCAAGCTCTCCTCTCTTCAGTTTTCTTCAAAAATGTTGTTGTTCGCTCCAATGCAGAAGTGGAATACAGATCCATGGCCAATGGCGTTGCAGAAGTGTTATGGCTGAGATCCTTTAGTGTGTGTGGTTTCATACCCACACCTAGTTGTTTCTAATTTCTTTAATTAGTAGTTTCTAATTTCTATTAGTAGTTTCTAGTTTCTTTTTAGTAGTTCTAATTTCTTTAGTTTCTAATTTCTGCTAAGTTGGGCTGGTTGGCCTTATTGTTTCTAATTTTTGTTTATTTACTATTCTTGTAAGGATCCTAAAAGCTATAAATAAAGGAGTGTATGGGGCAGCAGATCATTCACCACTGAACCCCTTCTTTCTTTTCTCCTCTCTTCACTCACTCTCTCTCTCTCTTTCTCTCTCTCTCTCTCTCTCTCTCTCTCTCTCTCTCTCTCTCTCTCTCTCTCTTTTCTTCTCTTCAAACCTATAATACAGTAAGCAGTTCTTCTTCTTTCAAGTTAACTGACCAATAGAAATTAAATTAGTGGTGAGCTTAGGTGAGGTTTTGGGATGGTGAAATTTAGAAGTAGTAGAGGTAGACAAGTATAAATCATTATATCCTACTATATCAAGTTTCTTACCATTAGCAGTAATGATGTGTTTCTTCATAGATGGGGGTTTAAGAGACTGACCGGAACTTGTGTGTATGCCCCTATTATGTGATTGGAGGCACTGGAGTCTGTGATCTAGATATGGCTAGACTAGATGAGGAACATTAAGAAGACTTACCAAATAAGCCAATGGCTGAGAACACAAAGGAGATGGCCAAGGATACAATCTGTCACACCTTTTCCTCAGTGAAAACACCAGATGTATCACCCTTCGATCCAAAAGAAGAGGAAATCACACAAGTATCATCCTGTCCATCCACCATAGCTTAATAGGCTTTCAATTGACTTCTCTTGTGACCCTGATTTTGGCCGTTAGGTGGCCTGGTAGGACATTCAGTAATTAAATGTCCATTCAGTTTGCAACATGTACACAGGTTCCTCTTCTTGTAATGAGAAGCAATATGTCCATATTCTTTACATTAATAACATTGCACTTTTGATGGGTCCTTCTGTTTCGGCTTATTGGCAAGAAAAACTAACTCCATCATTGAATTTGGCTTTCCACCAATAGTCGAGACTAGTTAACCAGACGAGTTTCCTCTCTCAACAACTCACCAAGGATGGCATCAAGAGATGGGGTACTTCTCCTACTAAGGATATTTACCCTAATAACTTCATACTCCAGCCATAGGTGCATTAAGAAATGCATTACCTTCCTATTATCAAAATGTTCCTTCAGGGCCTTAACACAACAAGCAGAGGATGTCTCACTAATACGCGCTAACTCATACTCAGTCTAGAGATTATGAAACCAGCATAGTACTCTTGAATCTTCCTTTCACCCTGACTATAGGAAAAAAATCCAATCTCAATCTAGTACTAACAAGAAAGATTTGACTGCAGATATACCTTCTCCATGTACGATACATTTCCTTGGTAGTAAGAAAACTCTGCATGGGTATTGCAACATCTGTAGTGATTGAACTAAGAATCTAGGAAACCACTTTTGCATTGTAGACCCTCCATGTTTGTAATTTTCAGCTTCACTACTATCCGACTTCTCAATTGTACCATCAACTAGACCAAAGAGCTCTTTCCCTTCCACATAGAACTGAAAGTGAAATCTCTAGTGCATAATTTGTTCTATCAAACTTGACAAGTACAAGAGTGATTCCAGGCCCAGAAAAGGTAGAAAACTCAATCTGCCAAGATAAGAAAGGGATCAAAACCCTCCAAAACAAATTCAGATCACCATAAGACTTAGGGGGAAGGGGAATCAGCTTAGGAAGACACAAAGTCTCCAGTTTCAACCCTAAAAGATCATCCATATGAGAAAAAAAATGCAAGATTACCAGTCCAGGGGCGTCCTTTTCAGCAAAAAGTGACCCCTCTTGTTCAAAAATCCAATCTTCACAAGATTTTACAGGTGTCAATGAGGTTAGGGCAACCCAAGATGAAAAACCTCAGCCCCAACAGATAAGCCAATCAAAAGAGAGAGCAAGAACACTGATTTGAAGTGCATTTTTCCCAGAAAATGCGGTTAACCTTGTATTGAGCGACATAGTCACAAAGAGAACCCTTTAGCAACTCCAACAAGTCGATTTGAACACCCTAATCATAGTCTGAACAACCAAGAATGAAAGTTGCATTCATAGGAAGTGAGATCAAACTGGCTCTGATACCATGTTAGAGCAGTTCAAACAATACTAGTTTGAATTGGGTGTGTTGGTTCATCTGGCCAAAAAATAAGAAATTATGTTAAGTCTAAATAATGTGAAAGGACAATTATGTCCCTCACAAACTAGAGAAAATACAAATATAAGTAAAGAAAAAAGGAGAAATTACAATAAGATAAGATACAAGAAATGTATAATATAAACATGGTCCCATCACCCCATATCTTTACAAAGGGGACTCATCATTGAGAATTGAGGAGGGCATACGGTTTATGAGGAAGCAGGAATTGAGAACTGTGTCACTCCAATAGGTTTTAGGAATGGACATCTGGATCAACAAAGCATTAGCATTGTCAAACCGAAGCACCTTAATGCATATTCCAAACTGATTTATTATCTCAACATGAAAAGGCAGAAATATAGATAACAATTCTGAGCGTTCCTTCATTAAGTAAATCCATGTCATTCTTGAATAATCATCATTCATCGATAAAGGTTACAAACAACTTGGGCCCCAAACATCTGAATGAACCAAAGCAAATGGACTTGAGACTCTTTTGTCTTCTCTGGGAACAAAMGATACTCTATGATGTGGCACAACTCACTCCAAATGAGTTACAAACCCTAAGGTTGGAACCAATGACTTCAAAACATGCAAAGAAGGATATCCAAGACAATAGTTTCACTGATGTGGGGCAAAGGATGTAATGAAGAACCTTCTATGGACCATGATTTTCCAGATAGTACAATTGTCTTCCCTGTCTTGAGACCCTGAAACACGCAGTAAGAAGGAAGGGAAACTTAGGTACATAAAAAACAGAGTGCAAACTAAAGTTAGAACCAAGAGAAACATTATGGCACTTATAGATTGTTTCTACAATCTAGGTTGTGGAGGGAGGAGACATAGACATAAACAAGTCTAAAGAGTCATTCATATGGTCTAAGGCAACAAAATCAATTACCTGGGGTGAAGACTTAGAACTGGAAGCAAGATAGGTTGTACCTGATTTCAGAAGAGTAGCAGCGGTAGTACGAGAAGAAGTAGATTTCCAAAGCCTCTCATACTCCTCACATGTGAAGGAGATTGTCTCTTTGTCATTACCAACACTTAAAACAAACATATCTTCAGTGATGCTACAATTACCAGTCATCTTCCACAATAACATGGTTAGCCTAAATGGAAAGGGGGCATACAAGCCAAAGCAAAAGTTAACTGTGTGACCCTCTACCATAATGTGAACATTCACGAACTGAA
Organism: Nelumbo nucifera; assembly: GCF_000365185.1. Next base: position 7,218,862 of record NW_010729077.1, on the reverse strand, counting down.
CCATGTCCCCGACCACCTCTACCACCACCCCTTATCCCCTTGTTGGAGAGAGAAATAATCTTGGTACAGCTGACATATTCTTGTGACATTGTTTTGTCCAGAATAGAGTTGCTTAGCACAATCCCAAATCTCCTTAGCCGTGTCTAGAAACATAAGATTCATATTGATATGTTCTTCATGCTATTCCATAAGGGAGTCACTATACCCACTCATTATATCCTTTCGTTCCACTCTTCAACAGGCCCTTCTTAATGTACTTCAACTTACCTCTTCCAATGAGAGACATCTCAACCAACTTAGCCCATGGTATATAGTTGGTACCACTGAGTTTTACTGTGGTCATGGGAAAAAGAAAAAGTTACTGATTTACCACTTAGACAATCTATCAAACAAGTGCTGAAAACCTACTTTAGCACAATGTTACAACTCAAAAAAACACCAAAAGTCACTGTTCTTTCACTTGAACACAAAGGGAGCTTCACACACTTACCGGTAGTCCACCAATACACTTATAGATCACCACACACTCACCACATTGAAGACTAAACACAACTGCACCTATGACATCCACAAAACTGCCTCTCTTAGAACTGCGGAGTAGAGGAAACTTAGAAAACCATCACCACCTTGCACACAACCATAACTTGAGGCATCAAAGCCCAGTGTTTAGGAAACTGGACTGGACCAGCAAGTCAGACAGGTTGAACCATGACCCAAGGCCTTGGCTAGTTTGGTCACATCCCAAGAACCACAATTTCTAGAAACCTAGTGAAAACTGGCTGACCGGCTGGTTTAATCAGAAAACTAGTGAACCGGTCCTAATTTCATGAAACTGCCCAGGTCATTAAGCAATTGAAATTTTAAAATGTGTGTGATAAGACTTGAACCCATGACCTCTTATTTTCATGTATTGCTTAATTACCACTTGTTCTCCTCTTTATTTGTAAAAATTAACGACTCGTTATCATATATATTACTTTATTACACATATATTTTAAAGAAAATGTAAATTAAGAGACTTGAACCCCAGTCATTTCCTTTAAAAATTGAACTTTCCATCCATCCACCATATTTAAGTATAATAAAAGTTGTAAATTATATTGTATATAGTATTTGTATAACCCATAGTATATATACATATATGCCACATCATCATGGTTTGACCTCCAGTTCGACCCTAGTTGAACCTTTGACCTGTGAACCTCTCCCTTTCTTTGGTTCTATGCCCGACCCAGTTCTCTGAACATGGTCAAAGCCTCTTTTCCAAAGGGACAATCAGCCCTTTTGTGTCTCTTTTTCCTCCTAGAAAGAGTAGAGAATGTTCTCTACTTCTAGGGCACAAAAGAAAGATGTATGAACAGTACTAATCGACTGTTCAATGCTCTGATACCATGTGTCAACCTGAAAAGCAAAAGAAAAGGCAAAGAAAAAGAAGAAAGAGGAAGAAAATGAAAGGAAAAGGATAACATATAGTAGAAAGAAAAAACATAGAGAAAGAGAGGGAAGAACAGACAAGAGAGGTCAATCTCTCCTCTTGACAATTGACCTAGGATATACTTTCATTCATTAACAATCAAAATCACAACTATACCCCCAACAACATTAGTTGGAGATAAAATAGAAGAAATAACAAGGAAAAAGACATTTTCCCATGCCGATAGTTGGAAACTAGTATTGTAAATCTAGGGTTTGTATGAGAATGAAAGAAAGAAAGAGAGAAGGGAGAAGTAGAGGAATGTGTTGAGTGGTGTGCTTTTGTTACTGTTCACACCTTCAAAAGGCACTTTATATTTTGAAACAAGAAGCCCAAATACAAAAAGAGTACAAAGGGAAGAGGTAAAAAGACTAAAAACACCCTTGCCTAAACTTTCTCAACACTCCCCCTCAAGCTGAGTATATATGTCAATCATGCCCAGCTTGGCAAGGTTCTTAGCAAACCTTGGGTGGTGAACACCTTTAGTGAGGCAATCGGCTAGTTGGTCTTCCGATCTTACAAAAAGAAGGAAAATCTCTCCACTAGCAATTTTTCTCTAAAGTGTCTATCCATCTCAATATGCTTTGTACAATCATGTTGAACAGGATTGTATGGCTGCTTGATTGTCACAATATGGTCTCATTGGGATATCTACTTGGATGCCCATCTCAGCCAATAAGGTCTTCAACCAGAGTAGTTCAGACACTCCATAAGCCATTGCCTTGTATTCTGCCTAAGCACTAGAACGAGCAACCACATATTGTTTCTTACTTCTCCATGAAACCACATTGCCTCCGACTAATGCACAATAACAAATGTTGATCTTCTATCATCAATGGACCCTGCCCAATCTGCATCTATGTAAGCGTCAATCTTTAGATAGTTGTAGTTGCAATACAACATCCCTTTACCAGGGCATCCTTTCAGATAGGCTAAAATTTTATTAACTGCATGCATATAAGAGGTCCTAGGTTCATGCATATATTGGCTAACCACTCCAATAGCGTAGGATATGTTAGGTCTAGTCAAACAGAGATACAGAAGGCGGACCACCAATCTATGATATACCCCCTCTGTTTGGAAGAGCTTTTCCTTCAACAACACTCAACTTGTGGTTGGGATCAACTGGAGTTTCTACAGGTTTACACCCTAATTCCCAACTTCATGAAGCAAGTCAAGTACATATTTCCTTTGTGACAGAAAAATTCCCTTCTTAGATCTTGCAACTTCAATGCCAAGAAAGTATTGGAGAGCACCAAGGTCCTTAATCTCAAATTCGGATGCAAGGAAGGACTTTAACTGGGAGATACCAATGATATCGTCACCTGTAACAACAATGTCATCAACATATACTATCTACATTGTTACTCTTCCATCAACTCTTCTAATGAATAAAGTGTGGTTTGCCTGAGATTGAGAAAACCCAATCTTTAAGATAGCATTTCTAAACTTGTCAAACCAAGCTCTAAGAGATTGCTTGAGCCCATACAAAGACTTCTTCAAGCGATAAACTTTTCCTTCACAAATAGTAAAGCTCACCCCAGGTGGTAAGTCCATATACACTTACTCTTGTAAGTCCCTGTTGTGAATCTTATTTATTGGTTTTGTGTTAGTATGATGTTAGTATGTTGTTTGGTTCTGTGTTAGTATGCTGTTAGTATGTTGTCAACCTAGTCTATCTAGGTGCTGACAGCTAGCTTCTTTTTTTTTTCTTGTTATTTGTTGGTTATTAGGAACTGCCAGGGGCATTCTTGTAACTTCAGTTCTTATTACATTAAGTGAATATAAATAAGAAGCTAGGAACAACCAGCCTAGAGTTTTTGAGTCTCAATCGACTCTCTCTTCTCTTCTCCTCTACATTCTCTACCTCTTCCTTCTCTTCTCTCTCTCTCGTCTCTCTCAGAAAGGAACACATGGTATTAGAGCAATAATTCTGGGCTCGAAAATTGTTTTTTCTCATCTGAATCTCAATTATTTTTGTTCTCTTGATCTCTTGGACGTGGAAGACCAAGAATTCTATCGGACTGTTCAGAGTTCCTGCGGTTGTTTTTTGGGTTCCTCCTTGGTCGTAACACCAAGGAAACCCTAACAGAAGGAGGGCGATGCTAGAATGAACCCTGCCTATGAACCCTTGAGAGTTCAGATCTTAGGAAGCAAAGAGTTGTTGTCGATTCAAGAGGTATATGCCCTTGTTCAATCTGAAGAAAGTAGGCGGAGTGTGATGGTTACAACTGAGGGGGAGCAATAGGTAGTGTAGAGAAACTGATGTGGGCCCCACATCTGTGGGGCCACTCTGTCCGTAGGGTAGAATATACCTAGTCTATCTGTTATGTTATTCTGTTATTCTAGTTCTGTTATTTACTTTTCAGTTTTTTATATTGTTAAGTGTTATGATGTAAACACCAAGGGCAGATATGTCCTTTCATGTAACTAGCATAACATATAAATATTAAATTGAAGTTGCGGCGGCAGATTATTCAGAATTTGTCCTTCCTTTCAAACCTGTGTTCTACTGCTCTCTCACTAATCTTTCTCCTCTTTCTTCTTCACTTTCTCTTCTGTTCCAAACTGAAATTCCTTAGTGCCCAAGACTGATAGCAGTCTTGATCATCTTCAGGTAGCATTGGCTGCAATGAGTAATAACAATATGGGGAAGAAAAGTGACTCCAAGGAGGTTGATGATAAAGACAAGTTGTTTTGTACCCACTGTCGGTGCTCGCGACATACACGTGACACATGTTGGGAAATTCACGGGAAGCCTAAGTGGGTAGTGAAGAACCAAGAACAGGGTAAAGTGCAAGGTTAGAAGAAGATGAATACAACACATAATGCAGCACATGTGGCAACCCAAGATACTCAAGTTGCTGGTACTACCTGGGACCACTTTACTAATTCTGACCCCAAGGAAGATATCATGAATTCCTTCAGAGATCACTTAGAGTCATATGGTAGGGCTTTGCGGTAGATGGATAGTTCAGTCACTGGTATTCCTACTTCATTTGCATCTACATCAAGTAATGCAGCTTCTACATTCCATGTCACTACTACCACTGATTCCCCTTGGATCATTGACTCAGGGGCCTCTGACCACATGACTGGTAAGCCAAATTTGTTTCAGACTTATAGCCTTTTATCAGGAAGGGATAAAGTGAGGCTTGCAGATGGATCATTCTCCTCCATTGCAGGCCAAGTATCAATATCCCTTCCCCATGGCCTTAACCTAAATAGTGTGTTGCATGTTCCCCAACTTCCTATAAATTTGCTTTCAATCAAGTAGCATCACAAACTCTTTAAACTGTAGTGTAACATTTTTTTCCTGGTTCATGTGTTTTTCAGGATTTAACTTCTGGGAGGACGATTGCTAGAGGAAGCCTAATGGATGGTCTCTATATTCTCGACAACAAAGCTGGTCTCTTGGTGTTGTCCTCGGAGTCATGTAGTCAGTCGAATAAGAGTCAAATTTTTTTGTGGCATAGTCGATTAGGTCATGTTTCCTTTGAAATAGTGAAATCATTGTTTCCGTTTTTATTTAAGTCATGTTCAGTGTCAAACATGTCAGTTGAGCAAACAATGTAGGACAACTTTTCATTCAATTTTCCTTTTCATATTGTGTATTCTGATGTATGGGGGCCTACCACTATAACCTCTGAGGGCGGGTATAAGTACTTTATCACTTTGATTGATGATTTCTCCCGATATACATGGGTATTCCCGATGCGTAGTAGAGATGAAGTTCCAAAGATTGTGAAAGACTTCCAGAGGATGGTGTTTACGCAGTTCCATGTCGAAATACAGATCTTCCAATCAGATAATGCTAAGGAATATTTCCATGGTGAGCTGAATGAGTTCTTTGCCTCCCATGGATCTATTCATAGGAGCTCGTGCGCAAGAACACCGCAACAAAATGGTGTTGCCGAAAGAAAAAACAGACACCTTCTTGAGGTAGCTCGAGGGATGATGTTACACATGAATGTTCCAAAGAGGTTTTGGATGGATGCTATACTTGTAGCTGCTTATGTCATCAACCACATGCCCTCTAGAGTGCTGAACTACATGGCCCCTCATCAGTTGTTGTTCCCTCAGTCCCCTTTATTTTCCATTCCCATGAGAGTCTTTGGTTGTTGTGCCTTTGTCCATGATTTGTGTCCGTCTCGGGGTAAATTAGACCCTCGGTCCATTCTTTGTATCTTTCTGGGGTATCCCTCCTCTCAAAAGGGGTATTGGTGCATTGATCCCGTTAGTCATAAATTCTTTGTCTCTATGGATGTGTTCTTCTTTGAGTCTGAACCGTTCTTCCCTGCTTCTCCTCAGGGGAGAGTAGTGTGGAAGAGGAGAAGCAGGTTCAGGTCTGCCAAGTCTCTTTTCCTTCTATTCTGGACCTGGCCCCCTTTCGTGTCTTCCAACGTACACGCCGTAGAGATCAGCAATGTGACAGAGATGTGGAGCTACCAACCACTGAGCATCTGACACCATCAGACTCTCATGAGGTAAATCTAAACCCTGCTACACCTATTGACACCCTTGCTCCTACTGTGGATGACCTTGACATTCCTATTGGTCAAAGAAAGGGAGTCAGGTCATGCACTACCAAACATCCCATCACCCAGTATGTCTCCTATGATCACAATTCCCCCTCATACCAAGCCTTCTTATCTACAATTGATTGCATCCTTGTACCCAAAAATGTTGCAGAAGCCTTAAAATACCCTGAATGGACAGATGCTATGAAGGAGGAGATTAATGCCCTCCATAAAAATCAAACTTGGGAATTGGTAAATCTTCCAAGGGGGAAAGACCCAGTGGGGTGTAAGTGGGTGTTTACATTTAAATGCAAGGCAGATGGGACAGTTGAAAGATATAAAGCAAGATTGGTAGCCAAGGGATACACTCAAGTGTATGGAGTTGACTACGATGAGACATTTGCTCTAGTAGCTAAGATGAACTCAATTCGAGTTCTTCTACCATTAGCTGCTAATCTTGACTGGGAATTGCATCAACTAGACATTAAGAACGCCTTTTTAAATGGTGACCTAGAGGAGGAGATATACATGGTTCAACCGTCGGGATTCTGTACCAAGGGAAGTGAAAAGAAGTTGTAAGTTAAGAAAGTCTGTCTATGGATTGAAACAATCTCCCAGGGCTTGGTTTAGTAAGTTTCATATGGCGGTTCAGCCAGTAGGGTTCAAGCAATGTCAGTCTGATCACACACTCTTTGTGAAGAGATGTTAGGAACAGGTTGTTGTTTTGATAATGTATGTGGATGATATCATCATTACAGGAAATTGGAGTTCAAAAATACAACAATTGAAACAATTCCTTGCGTCTAAATTTGAAGTGAAAGATCTAGTCCCTCTAAAGTATTTTCTTGGAATTGAAGTTGCCCGCTCAAAAAAGGGCATCTTCATTTCTCAAAGGAAGTACACTCTTGATCTGTTACAAGACACAAGCAAGTTAGGTGCAAGGCCAGCAGATACTCCTATGGATGTTGATCATAAATTGGGTAACTGTGATGGTGAACCTCTAAAAGATGTAAAACAGTTCCAAAGGTTAGTGGGGAAGTTGATTTATTTGTCCATGACTCGTCCAGACATTGCCTATTCAGTTGGGGTCCTGAGCCAATTCATGCACTCTCCTAAGAAACCTCACTTTGAGGTAGTAGAGAGAGTTCTTAGATACTTAAAAAAGTATCCAGGAATAGGTATACTATTCAGTAAGCATAATCATCTAAAGGTGGAAGTCTTTACAGATGCTGATTGGGCAGGTGCGGTGGATGACAAAAAGTCCACAAGTGGGTATTGCACATTTGTGGGAGAAAACCTAGTGACCTGGAAAAGCAAGAAACAAAGTGTGGTAGCAAGGTCAAGTGCTGAAGCGAAGTATAGGGCTATGGCACATGGGGTGGCTGAAGTTCTTTGGCTTAAAAATCCTCTAGGGGAGCTTGGAGTTGCTGTTCACAATCCTATGTCTCTTTATTGTGACAACAAGGCAGCCATTAACATCGCCAACAATCCTGTCCTACATGAGAGGACCAAGCACATTGAAGTGGACAAACACTTCATAAGGGAAAAATTGGAAAGGGAATTTGCATCCCTTATGTCAACTCCAAGGAACAACTTGTTGATGTCCTCACAAAAGGACTTCCATACTCGCGGCACAATGAGTTGTGTGACAACTTGGGCATAATAGACATATACAGCCCAACTTGAGGGGGAGTGTTGTGAATCTTATTTATTGGTTTTGTGTTAGTATGTTGTTAGTATGTTGTTTGGTTCTGTGTTAGTATGTTGTCAGCCTAGTCTATCTAGGTGTTGACAGCTAGCTTCTTTTTTTTTCTTGTTAGTTGTTTGTTATTAGGAACTACCAGGGGCATTCTTGTAACTTCAGTTCTTATTACATTAAGTGAATATAAATAAGAAGCTGGGAACGACCAGCCTAGAGTTTTTGAGTCTCAATCGACTTTCTCTTCTCTTCTCCTCTACGTTCTCTTCTCCTCTTTCTTCTCTTGTCTCTCTCGTCTCTCTCGTCTCTCTTAGGAAGGAACACAGTCCCCATTGAGGAAGGCATTCTTCACATTCATTTGATATAAAGACCAAGAGTAATGGGCAACAAGAGACATGATCACACGAATTGAGTTCGTTTTAGCAACTTTGGCAAAGGTTTCTAGATAATCAATGCCATAAGTTTGTGTATATCCTTTGGTTACAAGTTGAGCTTTGTACCTCTCAATTGAGCCATCTTTAATAGTGTAGACCCACTTACACCCAACAGGAGTCTTATCCTTAGGACAAGGAACAACCTCCCAAATCTAGTTCTTTATCAAGGCCTCCATGTCTTGGTTCATAGCTTCCTTCCAGTGAGGGGACTGCATTGCCTCTGTAACACTGCAAAGGATGGAAACAGAAGAGATGGCAGAAATATAGGCACAATAGGAAGGTGAGAGAGCATCATAAGACACATAGTTAGTAATAGGATACTTGTTACATGTCCTCCACCATTTTCGAATGGCAATAGGAAGATCAAGATCAAGGTCAAGGTCAATAATAGAATTATCAGGAGGTTCAATATTACCTGAGTCTGGGAGATCAGATTTTGATGGGCTTTCTACTTCAAGAACCACCCTCTTACTGCGCCTGATGAAAAGCTATTGTCAGGACCGAGGCTGAAACACAGGAGAAGGAGGAAGAAGAGAAGTAATACCATTGTTACAAGGAAGAGAGGGAGGAGAAGGAGGAACAAAAGAGATAGGGACAGGAAGGCAGAAGGGAGTCCGATCTTCACTTGCATTCTGCCCCCGAAGAGGAGGACGGGATGATTGGAAAAAAGAGGAGAACTCCAAAAAGGTAACATCCTTAGAGTAACCAAGGAAGACACATTTAACTCACTTAGGATCAAACTTACGCCAGGAAGGACTCAGATCATGAACAAAACAAATACAACAAAAGATTTTAAGGGGGAGATTGAAAAGAGGTTCATCAAGAAAGAGAAGTTGATGAGGAGACTGAAGATTAAGGGTCCTTAAAGGAAGTTTGTTGATGAGATACACAAATGTCTCAACAACATTACCCAAGAAACAGGTGGGAACATGAGTCTGAAATAGTAAACTCCGAGCAACTTCAACCACATGCCTATTCTTCCTTTCAGCTACCCCATTTTGTTGTGGAGTATGACTACATGAACTCTGGTGAATAACGCCTCGATCTTCAAGAAATCTATGCAAATGATGTTCAAAGTATTCCTTGGCATTGTCAAATCTTATTATCTTAACTATTTTCTCAAATTGTGTCTCTACCATATTCATAAAGTTTTGAACCACCATAGGAACTTCATCTTGACTTTTCATCAAGTAGAGCCATGTATACCAACTGTAGTCATCAATGAAGAGGATGAAGTATTTATACCCACCCATGCAAGGGATAGCATATGAGCCCCAAACATCAATATGAATCAAATGAAAAGCAACACGACTTCTTTTACTACTCACAAAATATGTGGTTCGACATTGTTTTGATAGATGACAAACTTCACATTCAAAATTCAACTTTCACAATGAGTCAAATAAGTTTGGAAACAAAAGTTCTACAGAATTGAAAGACATATGACCAAGACGACAATGCTATAATTTCAAAAGACTCATTTTCTCATTTGAACAAGACTCAGTCTAGCTCAATAACCCATGCTTTGAAGGTCCATCAAAGAGGTAGACTCCATCAGCTTCATGCCCACTTCTAATCATCTTCCCCGTGCTCAAGTCCTAAAAAACACAATGGGTAGGAAAAAATGTCACTGAGCAATTATGGGATTTTGTAAGAAAACTAACAGACAACAAACTTTAATGTAATTAGGGCACATGAAGAGTTGATTCAAGAGAAAGGTTATGAGTGAGTTTGACTTCACCCTAACCCGAAATAGGAGTCTAAGATCCATCAACAACAATAATCTTGCCCTTCCCTAGGGTTAACTTATATGAGGTAAAATGTGAAGGCATATCAATCATATGGGCACTGGCCCCAAAGTCTACAATCCAAGGACTAAAAGATGTGGAACAAGAAAGTGCAGTACCTGCCTTGGCATATGAACTAGATGGATTACCAAGTCTAGAACCAGATGAAGAGGATGTACCACCCTTTTCCAACAGCAATAGTATATTCCTGAGTTTGTCCATTACATCAAAGGAGTCCCTTCCTCCCGGTTTTGTATTTTTCTGGTTTTAAGTGAGGATTGAGCTTCCAACACTTTTCCTTAGTATGTCTTGCCTTCTTGCAATAATCACAAACCACATCCTCAACCTTCTCAATAATAGGGTGTTTACTAGTATTTTGCTTGGATCGAGATGACATAAAGGCAGAGTGATCAATCATAGGAGGTTGCATCATGGCTGTCCTACTCTCTTCCCCTTGTACAAGGGAGTACACGGAAGCAAGAGTGACAATGCCGGCACTAAGAATATGTTGCCTAGTAAAATCAAACTCTGGATTCAAGCCAACCAAGAAATCAAAGGCTATTCTCTTCTATATACTTTCGATATTACTCACCATCTTCAGGGTCCTTCCATACAAGAATTTTCAGGTGATCCATTTCTTCCCAGATAAAATGTAGAGAAGAGAAATACATAGCCACAAATCCCTCCCCCTAACGAATACTGCAAGCTTCCCTCCGAAGCTAGTACACTCTAGCAATATTGTTAACTTGGGAATAATTGGCAACAACTCTATCCCAAATATCTTTGGCTATTGGAAGAAACATGTAGTTTCGAGCAATATGAGGATACATTGAGCAAATCAACCATGACATTACAAGGGAGTTATCTTGTTCCAACTTTGCATATTTTGGATCATCCAGATTTGGCTTCACCTCCTTTCCTGTGATGTATCCTAGTTTACCTCTCCCAGTAATGGTAAGTTTAGCAGATTGGGACCACTCTAAAAAGTTGGTTCTATCAAGTTTAATAGTAGTTATCATACCACTGGAAATGTCTACACTTCCCAAGAACACACTGGAAACCATCTGTACATCCTTAGATGATTCCATAATCTATCAAAATGCTTTTACGCCAACCAAAAGGCGCCCCAAATACTTAACCACAGCTAAGGACCCAAGAAACTAGGCCACCACATAGTTAAGAGGCAAAAAAAGGCCAAAATACTAAGTTGGCGCCAAAATAGAAGGAGAAGAAAATCTCCCAAAAATTGTCTAGGGCTTAGAAAAATACGGGACCATTTCACGTTACGCCCAAGGAAAAAAACAGCCTGAATGGTCTAGGGTTTGCAACAGAAAAATTGATTAAACAAAGTGTACAAGGCTCGACATCAAATCTGGATTTTTTTGCGATTTTCTGCTTGAAAAATCTACTAAAAATCATAGAAGCTTCGAACAAAGACAAGAATCATACCAAAAATCTTCCAAAACCAGGGCGGATCAAACCATATATGATTCATGTATTGCCGCTGACACTTGTATGGACTGCTGACATCATTTGGCGATGGTTTGACGTTAGCAGTTCATCTCGTGAATGAGAGTCAGCAAGAAAGGTATTCCCAAGTGCCTTTACCCGCTCTGATACCAAGTTGGAAACTAGTATTGTAAATCTAGGGTTTGTGTGAGAAAGAAAGAGAGAAAGGAGAAGAAGTAGAGGAATGTGCCGAGTGGTGTGCTTTTGTTACTGTTCACACCCTCAAAAGGCACTTTATATTTTGAAACAAGAAATTACAAAGAGATCCTACTTGGGCACCCAAATACAAAAAGAGTACAAAGGTAAGAGGTAAAGATTAAAAAGACCCTTGCCTAAACTTTCTCAACAACTTTAACAAACTCTACAAAAATTGGTTGCCCCTACAACTATCCATTCCAAACCTACACACAAAATTTCTTTCAAAGTTTCTAACCCTAGAACCATTTTCCTCAATTCAAAGCCATTAAACCCTAAGATCCTTCCTAATTTAAACAATCTCTACCTTTAGTATTAAAATACTAAACCCTATTCTATTCTTGCCTCCTAGAGTTACTAGGTTATTCTATCCCTATATCAATTGGTACCACAGTTGCAAGTCCTACATCATTTGGTGGAAAAGCAAGCAATCCTACATCTTTTTGGTATCAAAGCAAGTTGTCCTACATCAACAAGGATTATGAAATGATGACCCCGAATGAACCAAAAATATCATCCTTTTGTTCCTAAAAGCAATGCATGGTAAAGAAGACATGGACTACATGCAACTTTACTTTTCTTTATTCCTTATTTGTTTTATTTGTTTTATTTGTTTTTTTTTCTTGTTTAAACATCATCATCATCCAGGCTTTATCCCAACTATATGGGGTTGGCTACATGAATCCCGTTTCACCAATCCGTTCTATTTAAAGCCATATCCTTTGTTAAATTATAACTTTATAAGTGCTTAAATCATTTCTTACTACTTCTACCCATGTTCGTTTTGGACTACCTTGAGCTCTTCTAGACCCTTCAGTGTGCAACAATCACTTCTTCTAATTTTACCACTTATCGGATGTTCCCAAACCATTTCAATCTACTCTATCTCATTTTATCATCTATTGTAGTTACTCCTAGGTTCCTACAGATAACTTCATTTCTAGTCCTATCCTTTCTAGTTTTTCCACTCATCCATCTTAGCATTTGTGTTGCTCAATACTTTGCTCCATACAACATAGCTGCCCTCACAACTATTTTATAGAACTTTCCTTTGAATCTAAGTATTATTTGCTTATCACATGAAGTTCAAATGTACCCTTCGTTTTTCCCATCCTGCTCTAATTCTTTGGGTGACATCCTCCTCAACCTTTCCCATTCTTATGACTTATTGAACCAGAATACTGGAAATGGTCACATTAAGTTATCTCTCAGTCTCCAATCCTAAGTGTATCTTGATTTACATGCCTATTATTACTAAATTTAAATGTCATATACTCTATTTTAGTCCTACTAATTTTAAAACCTCTTGTTTCTAAGGCATTTGTCCATAAGCTTAATTTTGCATTTAATCCTTCATTAGTTTCATCAATTAAAACAATGTCATCCACAAACATCAAACTTCCTCCTAAATATGTATAGTCAATTCAGCTAGGGTAAGTGAAAATAGATAAGGGCCTAAGTGCTGAACCTTGGTGAAGACCCATAGTAACGATAAAATTTGTAGTCTCCTACTGGTATTCTAACATTGATTGTTGCTCCCTCATACATATCCATAATTAGGTCTATATACCTATTTGGAATCCCTTTCTTTTCCAAGACCCACCGCATTATCTCTCTAGGAACTCTATTATATAGATCAATGAACAGCATATGAAGATCTTCTTTCTTTTAACTTTTCTATCAATTGTCTCAAAGAAATATAGCTTCCACGGTTGATTTCCTTGGCATAAAGCCAAATTGATTCTTTGATACACTTGTTTCAAGTCGTATGTTTTGCTTAATTATTCTCTCCTAAAGTTTCAGTGTGGTCCACAAGTTTAACCCCGTGATAGTTATTAGAACTTTGTCTATCACCTTTGTTCTTAAATATAGGCATAACACTATTGTTTCTCCAATCATTAGACATCATTAGCTTGGTCATCCATAACAAGCCTACCTCTCCCATACATTTCATACTTCTATTGGTATTCCATCAGGTCCTAACACCATCCCATCATCTCACTTGGTGCTTCTTTTACTTAAGTAGGTCTAACTCTACAAAGGTACATATTATTTTTAACAGTACTGGTATTACTAGATTTTCCTCCATTAGCACTCTCTCCCTATTGTTCGTTTAATAATTTTTCAAAATGGTTTTCCATCTTTGTTTGATTTCCTTACCTTTTACCAAGATTCTTTGATCATCTTTAATGGACCTAACATGGTTTAAATCTCTACCTTTCCTTTCTCTCATCTTTGCTAGTTTGTACATTCATTTTTCTCCCTCTTTAGTGCCCAATTTATGGTAAATCTCATCATAAGCCTTACTTTTAACTTTATTCACGTTCTTTTTAACTTCCTTTCTTATGGTTTTATAATTTTTCCAATACTCCACATTTCTAGTTTTTTTCCTTTTTTATACCAGCTCGTTTTAATCTAATTATATTTTGAACTTCTTCATTCCACCACCAAGATTTTTTAGTACTTTGCCTCTTCCCTTTTATACTCCTAAGACATCCTCTGTTACTTTCTTTATATTACCTGCCATTTCAAGCCAAATATCATTAATCTTTCCATCTAAATTCCAATTCCCTTCTATTATCAATATATTTCTAAATTTAGCTAGCTTTTATCATTTCAGGTTTTCCCACTTAATTCTTGGATGCCTATTTTCTTCCCTATTTCTCTTCTATTTCCTAATGCGCGCATGTACCACCACTAGTCTATGTTATGTTGCTTTGCTTTCTGTAGGAATAACTTTGCAATCTTTACACGCCATTCAATTTGTTCTTCTTGTAAAGAAAAAATCTATTTTGATTTATGTTTTCCCACTTTTAAATGCTATTAAGTATTCATCATTCTTTTTGGAAACTTACCTCAACCAAAAACACGAGCTTTCTGTTTCTCAAAGTACACATGATAGCATTTCGTACATGACAGGGTGAAAAATTCACCCTTGGGTCATGACACCTTTTCCCAAAAGTAATATGTTGAGATCTAGTCTTAAAATCAATGTTGTAATGCGGACCATATAGAACCAGAAAGCTTATTGGGTCACAAATCGAATGGTTTGATTGTGAGTCATGTAAAATTCCAACAAAGATAATTTCATGAAAACCCCAAGTTTCAAATATCATCTTTTACGTGAAAAAGAAACATAGGACAAGCTTCCACCACTGTAATAGAGATGTGAAATAAGATTGATAAGGATGTAGTTATAAAAAAGAAAAGCTTGTTTGTTGTTACATAGCAGATCAGAAGTAAAAAAAAAAAATCTCATTAAGAATTCTCTTTTTATTTTATATTTTATTTTTGTGGATTAAGATTTAATGCTTCATCCATGTTTCAGCTTGCAAGAAAGTGGTTAGTATTTAGTTTTCCCTTGTTTAAAGAAAAATAGAAAAACAATGTGGTTTTGGCTTTAATGCCTTTTCATGAATGGAACTTTATTAAATTTCAGAAGCTTTGTGGAAAGATAAATTAGTTTATTTTGTATTAATCATTGTTTTAAAAACCAGATCAAACCGAATGGTCAGACCGGTTGACCAAGGAACCAGTCATAGGTTTGGGTCCGGTTTTGGACTCCAAAACCATCTGATCCAGGTTTGGACCAGACAGTTGGACCATTTGACCTGGGAACCAGTAGCCAAAATGGTTCCGTTTCTGGTCCGGTTTTCAAAACCATGGTATTAACTAGTATATGCAGACTAAAGTTTATTCAAGAATGCTCTTCTATACCATATTCTATTATAAATGAAACTTCGATTTTCTCTAATTTTGACCTTTGGAAAGTTTATACATATATTCCAAAAATACAGCAAAATTTCAGTATATTCTTTTTTTGTCTAAAATTCTCCCACCCAAGTTTCTAGAGTTATTGTGGTTGTATCAATCTCCAAAAAAAACAAAACTTGAATATGACAATAACAACTTGGTGATAAGACCTGTTTTCCTGTTACCTAGCAAAGGATGAAACCTAGGTCGTAATTCTATATAGATGAATGGTTGTTAAGACGATGCCATTATAATTGTAGAGATAATGGGCCGAATGGGCCTTAGCTTCTTTGTTTTTCTTACGTTATGTCTATGACTTGTATTAGTAGGTAGTGGGCCTAAGTTATGGGCTTATTTTCTCTTTTTTTTTATTGTTTTTTATTGTTGTCTTTAGTGATGGGCACCCTACCAAGGGGCACTCATGTAATCATCCTTATATTTTACAACAAAAGAATAAAAGAGATCATTGGGGGCTGAAGAGAGGTTTTGAACTACTCTCTCTTCTTCCTCCATCACTTCTCTCTCTTCATCTCCTTCCTTTCTCCTGTTTCTTTCTTTTAATTCAAATTATTGCAGGTGTGATTTACAACTATAACGTATTATAACCACAATAAATTATAAGTGACAAGAAATTTTGCCTCGTAAGCATGGTGCAAATTAGGCATTTACAAGCAGAAAAGCATAAGCTTACTTACAAAATAACTAAAAAAACTGAAAGGAAAAATGCAATAAAAAATGTATGAGTTAACTTACCTTTTAATTAATGGCCTTAAGAAAGGCACAACCTTCTGGATCGCTTCAATGTTTGCTAGGGATTGGACAAATGCAATAGGAATCATAAAGAAGAATGTAAGGAGAAAAAGCATAACAGCCATAATCAATCTTCGGATAATCCGTTGAAAATATGGTATTAAAAGATTATCCCAATAGACATCGCGAGGCTCAGGAGCCCACTCTGTCAACCAAATAATTGCATTACTTGATTGTTGAGTTTGAGCACAAACAGCTGCCCCCCATCGTGTTTTGAATGAAACAAATGCTGCTGGAATTATAGACTTAGGGTCACTTATAACCCTTTTCCTTTCTGCAGCTTCCTGGAAAAAGGATTATTTAGTTATGCAGAAAGATGGACAAAGAAAGAAAATATTCTAATAGCAGAAGAACGCATATTTGAAACAGTCTTTTGGATAGTCAATCAAAAAGAATTTTTAGGAACAGTACTAAAATTAATAAACCGATCAACAAATGGATGTCTAAAATATCTACTATGTCTTTTTTTCAGATAAGTCAATATTTATTATCAGAAAAGAAATTTGTATTAATATATTTAGAAAATTCAGAGAAGAATGTTAATAGGCCATCCCACCAGCCCATAGTACATCAAATTACAACTATGCCCAAATTTTATTAACCAATAACTAAAATCTTTACAAGCATCTCTCTGAGAGGCACAAGATGCTACCTCTCCCAAGTAAATTACATATTACGTTTCAGCCCAGTTCAAACAATTTCTATTCACCCCTTGCTTAGCTAAAACATCCGCAATTCCATTAGCTGATCTCCTCAAACCAAGCTCGTGGGGATTGCTTTATGCCATAAAAGGATTTCTTTAACTTGCACACCTTGCCCTGCATTTCCTTACCAAACATGCCTGGAGGAAGTAGTTGCAGAAACTAGGGTTTCAAGAGAGAGAGAGAAAGAAGAGAAGAGAAGAAGAGGAAGAAGGAGAGGAAGAAGAGAGTAATGTGTCAAGAGGTGTGTGTTGTTCACTATTCACACCCTCAAAAGTTTACTTTATAATTTGAAAAATAATAATTACAAGAAGGCTTCTATGTGGGAGCCCAAATACTAAGAGAATATAAGAAAGGAGAAAAAGACCAAAAACACCCATGTCTAACCATTCTCAACACTCCCCCTCAAGCTGAGCAAATATGTCAAACATTCCCAGCTTGGCAAGGTTCTTAGCAAACTTTAGATGGTCAACACCTTTAGTGAGGCAATCAGCTAGTTGGTCTTCTGACCTTACAAAAGGAAGGCAAATCTCTCCCAAGGTTTAAGATGTCGATGTCGATTGAAATGTCGCTCACCCAAATAAAGAACATATGTCGAAATATCGGAAATGTCGAATGGAAATACTGTAAAAAGTAAAGACATTGGGGAAATATTGTGAGATATATGAAATTATGCATTAATATTTTGTGAAATGACAAAAGAAACATAATTACACCTTTCTAGATTATTATCATATTGCAAACCATCATAGAAAGCCAAGAAACTAATATTAAGAATAAAGTGATGAACAACGAAGTTGTCCTATAGATTTCAACCATCATAGAAAGCCAAACCTGAAGTTGCTTTCCATGCTTCATATACTGGACTCCTCAATAGTTTCTTCGTCCTTTGAACTCTCTTCACCAAGACTAATCCAACCTGAATAAAAAACTTCATCTTTTTCTTTATCTCGAACATACCTCAGGTTTGGCTTCTTTGGGCTGGTGCAATAAGAAACCAGCCTTCACTTCCAAACCCAAACTTCTTTCCATTTGGCTGATTTCTATGAACTAGCCGTCAAGGCTTCATCTTGGACGGCCCTGCTCCTGTTGTAAACCATATGGGCCAAGCCCATTACCAACATCATTTAAGGTGTCATCCCCCTCACTATGTTTGGTTCCATGGGCATTTATTGGAAAAATGCCACCACATCAGCACCACATAGGTGTTGGCACATATTGTGCATGAAACCACTGTTTGGTTTCAACGCTTATCAAATAAACAATGAAAAACAGAAATGCTTTGGTTTATGTGCATTAGGAATTGGGGGAAACATCAAATTCTTGTTTCCCCCTGTGAAAACCCTAGTTGATTCTAGGTCAAAGTAGAGAAGAAGAAAGAAGAAAGAAAAGAGAAAGAAGAAGGAGAGAAGAAGAGTGTTCGGCCATACTAGAAGAGAGAATGTGTAAAAATCACTCTCCTAGCCGACCCACTTGAATTTTATTCATAAAACTTAGAGTTACAAGAAAGACAATTTTGTCCCTCATAGAAGATGCGACACATAACTTAAACTCAGATACAATAGACCTTTCACTTTCAAGAAGATACACCAGAATGACCAAAATACCC
>NW_010729077.1:7168647-7184097 GCF_000365185.1 Nelumbo nucifera | reverse complement strand
ACAGCCTATAATTTCGTAACAATTGCACATAATCCTGTTCAACATGACAGAACTAAGCACATTGAGGTTGATAGACATTTTATAAGGGAAAGAGTTTCCTCAGGAGAAGTTTGTTTGCCATTCATCACATCAGATGAACAATTGGCTGATTTCTTGACCAAGGGAGTTCCATGAGGGAAAATGACACACTATATAAGCAAGCTGGGCATGATTGACATCTATGCTCAGCTTGAGGGGGAGTGTAAAGAGACTGGGCCGAATGGGTCCTAGTATCTTCTCTTGTAATATCTTTTCTTTTCTTGTTGGCTAATGGGCCTCTCTTAATGGGCTTGTTATTTCTTTTTGTTTAATCTCTTTATGTTACTGCCTAGCTTCCCACCTACTTAAGGGCATACTTGTCATTAATCTAACATTAATTCTTAATAAAAAGGATTAGAAGAGAAAGGGAAGATAATTCGAATCTTCTTCTTCTTCCTTCTCTTTTCGCCATCTTCTTCTCTTGTACTGCTGCTCTTATTTCTCTTCTTCCTTTTTTTCCCCTCTAATCTTCAAATTTACACCTAATATTTGAGGACTGATTTACATCTACTTGAAAGTTGAAATGCCCATAATAATGCCCATAAAACGCCCAACCAAACAACAAAAGCAATAAACATTTAAGGTAGTGCTTTTCAAATAAACATTTATCTGATAAACACCCATCAATAAACGCCCACGGAACCAAACACATACAAATAAAACAAGAGTTCAAATCTGCACCCCACGGCTGGGCGCCCCACAAACACCTCACATTGGAAGCCCACCACCTGTCCTCCCACACGAATTCCCCCCTCAGCGTGTGCAGAGCTAATGGGATGGCTGTAAGATTGTCCCGTTAGCTCTAAATTTCACCCAAAACAAAAGTCTCCTCATTCCCACTCAGACTCTGGACAAGCCAGTAAGCTTATCGTGACATATTGTTCCCAGAACCAGAACTAATTACAACAAACAATCAATAAAAAAAAGGAAAATTTCGGGATAATGAATAAAATAAAATAAATTTCATACTTTCTTTAAAATATTCAGGAAAAAGTAAAAAAAGAAATATTTTTGAACTTTAAATACTGACCTTAAGCCTCCAAATACTTGAATACAGAAGATACTGAACAACGCCATGTTTAAAAACTGAAACAGAGATCTTAAAAGCATATAAGAAAGGTTATTTGTGAAATGCATGTTTCTTCCTTGTTTCGAAACAACATTGTGAGACAAAGCTCCAGCTAGAACATATGCAGTAAACAACAAAGCAAACCAGAGAAGAAATACCTTTTATCTTTTATGGTGCAGTTGGGGTCCTAGGGAGAGAAACATGCAAAAACTAATTTTTTTAAGGCAGACTCAAATGAAACAACTATTCTTTTTTAAGGCAGACGCAAATGAAACATGTAGGAAAAACAACTAAACAAAGTAAAGAAAAAAAAAACATCTGAAGCAGAATGTGAAATGAGAACCCTTGCTGTCTAAAAACAGAAGCAGAAATTCAGATGGGTTGCTCTATAACCCAAAACTGAAACAGAAAGCCTGATATCTGTTATCTGTCTATCCCTTACCATCATTTGATTCCCAATGAACCAAAACTCAGCCAAGCGAGAAAGACCAGAAGGACCAAGGAATGTCGGGATGCCATAATGGACCATGCAAAAGTACTGGCGATAAAAATACCCAGCATCTCAACAGTCATCCCAAACACTGGATTTAAATGGAACACCAAAATCAACAGCACCCCTTCATGCTTTAAAGCCTTAAACAATCACAATACTCTAAAAGGGTAGCCATGCTTTAAACCTCTTGATTTGAAGCATATTCTTATCTTCTGTGATCACTTTAGATGTATGTTTCTCGGAGAGGAGAAGCAGAAAAAGTTTCTTCCAGTTGCAGACATTGAAGCGACGTCGACAAACGATTCCCTCATTTTATCCAAAAATTTTCCTTATTTTTATGGGAAATTGTCTAAAACTCACCATGACTTTTTACCAATTCTCCTAAACTCACCATAACTTTTCAAAGCATCGAGGGAGCCCATGTCAGTGAGATTTATTTTTCCAAACTCACCATCTATTAGAACACCACTAGTGTTCATTGGCAAAAGTTGTCCACATCGGCATAAATGCAACTTCATGACCAAATTGCCCCTGAATTCTTGACAGTGATGCCCGCTGCAAACCTGTGATCAGTACAGTAGTGGGTGCTCTTCCAAAAGCTCTGGACCTCTTCTTTGAGCTTCGAACTATGTTGGCTTGATTCGATGACAGTTAAGCTGAAGGTCGTGCACTATTCTCTGGGGACGCTGGCAATTGCATTGGTCGAATATAACAAAGGGTAAAATGCAAGATGATCAGACTGGCATGAAAGTACAGAAGCTCCATGCATCTCTCTTGCGTTCCACCGGCGTGAAATCACAGAAGCCCCTGCATCTCTCTCGCATTCCACCAGTGTGAAATCACAGAAGCCCCTTGCATCTCTCTCACGTTCCACCGGTGTGAAATCACAGAAACCCCCTGCATCTCTCACGTTATGCTGGTGTGAAATCACATAAGCTCCCTGCATCTCTCTTGCGTTCCACTGGTGTAAAAGCACAGAAACCCCCTTACATCTCTCTCATGTTCCACATTCTCGGAAAGAATTTACCAAACCACTACCGTCTTCTCTACCATCGGAAATCCCAAGAATTGGTGAAAAGTCATGGTGAGTTTTAAACAATTTCCCTATTTTTATTGACTATTTGTAACGTTTTAAAACATGGAGGCGTGACGCGAGGCATTCCACTACCTAGAGGTGTGAAGCATAGTTCAGAACATAAGAGGCGTAAGTCTCCCGAACACAAGGAGGCATAAGCATCCTTAAGAGGAGGGGGTTAGGAGGAAGGAGGAAGAAAAGGGAGGAGGAAGAAGAGGAAGGGGGGTCTCATTTTTTTCTTTATTTTTAATAAAAATCGTTTATATTAAGAAGAATAAAGATGCATAGCACTAGTTGAAAGGGGGTGTTGTCAAAGCGGAGGCGAGCGAGTCAGCGAATGAAGCAAGAGATTTTTTTTCTTCTCTTTCTTTCTTTTTCTTTCCCTTTCCTTTCTTTTGTTTTCCTTTCCTTTCCTTTTTTTATTTTTTCTTTCTTTTAGATTTTTATGAGGTGTGCATGAGGCGCATGCCTCTTGCACCTGAGGCATACGCCTCAGAGGTGTCAGTGCCTCTAGCATACACCTCAGGGCATTTTGGGAGCATCTCGCCTGGAGGCACGATAATTTTTTTCTTCTCTTTCTTTCTTTTTCTTTCCCTTCCCTTTTTTTGTTTTCCTTTCCTTTCCTTTTTCTTTTTTCTTTTTTTGTTAGTTTTTTTTTATATGAGGTGTGCATGAGGCGCATGCCTCTTGCACCTGAGGTATACACCTCAGGGCATTTTGGGAGCGTCTCACCTGGAGGCGTGCCTCTAGGCGTACGCCTTCCACGCCTTTTAAAACACTGATTTGTTATAATTAATTCTGGTTCCGGGAACAATTATATGTCATGACGAGCTTACTGGTTTGTCAAGAGTCTGAGAGAGTTTAGGTGGGAATGGGGAGAAATTTTCGTGTTGGGTAAAATTTGGAGCTAACAGCCATCCGCATGCGCTGAGGAGGAATTCGTGCAGGAGTACATATGGCGGGCTTCCATTGTATGGGGCGTTTGTGGGGCACCTGGCCGTGGGGCGCAGATTTGAACTCAAACAAGCCCATCTCCTTTAAAGTTTCCCTCGAAGTCATGTGTTTGTTTAATAGGCCACATGATAACATTTGTCCCTCTTTGGTCCTAGAAACTCCATGTTTTCTCCTGTTTCACCCGAACTCCTTACCTTGCTCTGGTTTGTAAGCAACCTCATGTTGTTCAAACATTTGTTAACCATCACCTGTCCTTGAGCTTTGCTGCTTTCGTGGCTGGGTTACCAACTGTCATCTCTCTAAAGCAGACACAACCATCTGGGCATAATTATTGAAATGGGTCGTTGGATTTTGATCTTGTGGCCCCGATCTGTAATTAGAAAAGGGAAACTGTAAGGCTACCTTTCCCACTCCGAGCTCAGAGGTTTCCTGATTTCTGAACTTCTAATCCCCCTCTGGAACTTCACACTTCAACTGAAGCAGGAGCATCTTTTTTCCACATCATCATCTTCTCTAACAAGACATCCCTCCTTCCACCAAGAAGCTTCAATGGAGGTAGCGACCCAAGCTCTGTACCCCACCCCACCTGTTTGAATTTATAACAGACGTGGAACCAGTTCTGGTTTTGCTCCTATAAAATTAATTACAGCTGCTCTCAAGTTTGAAGACCTCCACTGACCAAAGATGAAACAGAAAACCCAAAATTCTGAGTTCACTACCCATTGTTGGATCAACAGTATTGGCATTACTCAGGGGGACCACCTTTGGACCATTGCCAGACCTTGCTTTGTTTCTACTGAAGTTTCTACAATTTCCTGCTCAACAGGAGGCAACGTAATCAACACCCTCCTTCCATCAAAAGGAACTATCCTCACATCCCCTGAAACCTTCAGCACCTGTTTTATCTCTTCCACCAAACTGTTCCAATCTCTGTCCACTTCTTTTGCCAAGAGCACCAGTTTTTTCTCCCATTCTTCTTTGGGTTTATTCACGCAAACTTTTTTCTTCCCCAGGTTTGTAGCTAACTGTAAATCATCTTCTTCACCAGATTGAAAATTTTTCATGCCCCAGCTTTGTGATCCTATCTCCACCTTTTCCTTCATGTGATTTCTATCTTGAACTTCTTTTGTGTCCCTCTTCTTTTCACTGGTTATCCTCAAGAAATCTTGCAAGGCTTGCTCAATCACATTCCAACCCAAGGCTCTCCTTCCTTCAGGGAAGCATGTGAATTGTTTCAAGCTGTCTCCATAGTGCTCAAAAACTCCAACATACCTGCCCTTTCTATTTCCTCTTCTTTCCGCAACACACTTCCTGCTTTCTTCAACATGACAGGTCTTCCATTCTCTTTGTTGTGCTGAGTTCATGGCACCTTCTAAAACTCCTTGAAACCACAGCACTTCTCTTCCAGTGAGAATCAAAGAAGCTTACCTTAGCTCAACTATCTTCAGAGAAAATCCTCCCCTGGTCCAAACTTCCTCCAAGATGAAAGTCTCCGCTTCTTTCTTCAAGATATTCTTCCATCTTCTTGCTGGTTAGAACTCCATTTCTAGTAGAGCTAATCTTTTCTGCTTCACATTCTTCCTCCACTTCCTAAGAGTTGTCTCGCCAAACAATTCCAAGGGGAAGTGGAGAATAGGCTAGGTTTCTTCTTCAACATATTTTAATCACTGTTCTCAAAAAATTATTTTTTTCATTTGATGATACAGCATTTATAATCAAAATAGTGAAAATGACAAGCATGCCCCTGGCCAACCAGACATAATAAAAATAAAAAATACAAACATAACCTCTCAAGATATCTTAACCACTATCTTCAAAAAAAAAACGTATTAATTTGCTTTGTTTGACAGAAAAACAAATTGTTTTGTTTCAGCACTAAAAATAATTAGATCAAAGAATTAGCTAAAGCTATCAGAAGCATAATTTACAGAACCAAGAGGATATTCTTACAGAATGCATGCCCCCATTTGTAGCAAAACCAATGGATGAAAACCAGTTTCAGTATAAATGCCTGTCACATGTCCCAACAGAAAATAAGAAATAAGGAAGCAGTAGCCATTTTTTATCTAGCTTCCTTTGTATTAATTTATCCTTGTTTTACTTTTACTTGATACCATCCCCCCAATCCATCTCACTTAACTTTAATCTTATACTCTTTTTTCATCTTCCATCACTAAAAACTAATTACTTTCCTTCCAATTTTCATTGACATGAATATGGTTATATCTTCACAAATTTAATTCCTTGTATCCAAATCCATTAAGTCCAACAATGTCAGTTTCATTCTTGTTGTGCTCAATTATCCAATATTGGCATTGGACTACTGATATCCAAATTTGCTAGACACTGGTAAAACTAAATGATATGCTAACACAACCAGCACAATGGGGTTGAAGAACATATTCAAGAATATTCTTTAACCATACCCGAATGGATAAGTGATTCTAGCTACCAGATATCCTCTAACATGCATGCATTTTGCCCACCTTTTTATGGGTAAATAGGATCTTGCCCACCTTGTCTCTATGCTAAAATGGAAAAATAACCATTTACATAAATTAGTGCCAATATGATGTCAAATCTAACAAGTGAGAAACAATATAGAATGGTTTAGATCTATTCATTATTCTGTTTCTTGTTATTAAACAGGTATTGTAAATTATGTACTAACAACAATGACAATGCCAACAACAGAATACAATTTGAAAATGCAAAAAAAAAAAAAAAATCTTAAATTGGAGCATAGTATTTGCAAGATGTTACTGAAGACTTACTTCTGTTGACAATTTTTCAATTTCAGCAGTATAGAAGTCAATTGCATCCACAGTCTTCCCACAAATGCCCCAGAAACCTGTCTATATATAAGATCTTATTTAAGATGATGGACTCATAACTAAATGGTAGCTGTAGATTAGAAGATGATCATCTTTGAGAAAATAAATATAACCTCCAAAAAGTCAAGAAAAACTAAATTCACTATATATCATGTGAAGAAAATTACCTTTTATCTTTTAATAAAACAATTTTTTCTTGCTGATAAAAAAAAAAGAAAATTACCATTACTGTTGGCTTTTTTGCAGGATCTCTCTTATATTTATTTTGGTAGTACTTAAGCCAGTTTTGCAAAGTCTTCTTTTTCTTCAACAGTTCTGAAAGCTTGTTTACATTGCACACAACCTACAGGTCCAAAGCAACTGTGGCATATATATTTTGAAATGCATGAAACTCCAATATGGAACAGAAAAAATGAATAACAAGGAAAATTTAATCCATGCATAATTTTTCTCTTTGTATCTCAAATGCCTTTTAACATAATAGTTCCTTTTGCCAACCAACAAAGAGGAGAAACAAGTGTAAAACCTGATGACAAAGATAGTAATCTGGATGATTCACACAAAAGAAATGCTCAACATGCTCACTAACTGACTCATCAGGATCTGAAGGGACATTTCTCACAAGAACCTGTGGAAAAAATTAGGGTCAACAGAACAACAAAGTAGAACTAAGATCTAAGAGCTAGATAAGCAGATTATTCAGGGAAAAGGAGAAAACCAAAAGCAATCCCAGCAACCATTAATCATGACAATTGTAACATGATCCTCTATATGATAATAAAAATGGACTTCTAGACAAAAGAAAAAGAAATAGTTAAATGCCACCATCAT
Source organism: Nelumbo nucifera (assembly GCF_000365185.1). The sequence continues at coordinate 7,176,763 of NW_010729077.1, read as the reverse complement.
CATCTAAGCCTTGTCCTAACTATATGGAATCAGCTACATGAATCCTGTTCTGCTACTACATCCTATTCAGTATCATATACATTGTTGAATTATAGGCCCTTAAATCACTTCTTACTATTTCAACCCATGTGTTTTTGGTCTGCCCCTAGCTCTTCTAGCCCCTTTAACTTCTAACAAATTTTCAAAAGTATAATGTCGTAAAAACAACCAATTTTTGTTTGGAGATATAAAAATAAATATTATTTCCAAAGAAAATTCTGATCAATTCAATCAACAAAAGAAAGTAAAATACAAATTACTTAATTGTTAATACTGACAATCACAAACAAATTCATGCATCCATGCCACCTTCTTATTCATTGCTCAAATGTGGACAGCAAATTGGGGCCATTTGGTAGTGGCTGAAATGACTGAATTGAATGACTTAATGCTTTGTCTTTTAGTAGATAAATAGTTTATTATAAAAGACATTAAGGTCTAGTAATCAACCCAAATTCATCTTCAGCCATTAAGGAGCTCACAACCTCCTAAATATTGTATTCACTAAAAAGCACAGCAATAAGTCATTTGGTTGATTAGTTCAGCCACTTCAACTGTTATCAAGAAGCCCCTAAGGCTGTCAGGTCGTGGAAAATTGAGCCCAACCTGAAGGCCAGACAATTATGCCAACCCAATGTTTAACCATGACCAACCCAACCTAAACCCCAATAAGGTTGATTATCATAACATGCAAAACAAATATGTTAGTGAAGTTTGACCTTGCAACCTATTTCATTAAGAATAGGGTTCCTACCATTGGGCCAATCCATTGTTATCTTACAACTTGTGCACATGTGTGTAAGCAAACAACTGAACCTCATGCATGAAAAACTCAATGCAACATCCTGGAAACCAGATTGATAAGATGGATTTGGCTTGAACCATAAGCTCAGGTGGCTTCTCCAAACTAAAGAATTTTGCTCATGTTCTGCCTCATCAAATAAAATACTACTAGTGTGTATGAGTAACTAGCAACAGATACCAACTCAGCTTGCTATTACATATGTATGTGATTTTCAGGACTGACCAACATCACCTATTAGTTGATTAGTGGAAACTTGCTTACTTTTAATAGCCAAATATTAAGCATGGCTTTATTCATGGATAATAAAGCAAGACAATAGGAAGTATTTTTTTTGATAAGCAATAAAAGCATTTTATTAAGATTAATCAAGATAAACTATCAAAGGATACAGCATAAATTTTCCACAGAGAGGTAATGGGGTGTTGCCTCAAATAACAAAGAAAAATTACAATTGACCCCAAAATAAATAATCATCTGTGGAAAAATAAAGACGAAGAGAAGAAGAAAGGGAGAGAAAAAGAAATACTTCTGTATTGATAGTGTGTTGATAAAACATGTTGAGCATACAACTTRAATAAGAAAAGATAGGAGAGACAAACTCCTAGGATCTCTCTCAATTACTCCTAKAATCTCTCTCAATTAGGGATTGATTAAATCTTTCCCTTAATCCTAGGATATGACTTTCCTAATTTTATTCAAATCTAATCTTTYCTAAATTTATTMAAATCTATAATCAATCAAATCAAATCTTTCTAAATTTGCAGCAAATCATATCTTTCTTAATTTGCCACAAATCATATCTTGTCGACATCATCCCTATTCACCCCTTTCTTAGCTAGAAGGTTTGCCAACCAATTAGCCGATCTTCTAATTGTTGTGTTGGAGGTTAGCCACTTGGAGAAGGTAGAGGCCTATTCTAATGTTGACTGGGCAAGTTCTATTGATGATAGGCAGTCTACTTCTGGCTATTGTACTTTGGTGGTTGGTAATGTTGTATCTTGGAGAAGTAAGAAGTAATCAGTTGTGGCTCGATCTAATGCAAAGGCAGAGTACAGATCTATGGCACATGGAGTCTCAGAATTGTTGCGGTTGAAGAACTTGTTGACAGAAATGGGAGTGCAAATTGATACTCCAATGATATAGTTGAAAAACAGCCCACTTGATGTATGGAACTGTTTGATATTAGATGCAAACTAGAAAATGAACAAACAAGAGAGGAAGAGAAGAGAGAGCTGGCAGCAATGAGTGTTAGAGAGTAAGAGGTTCGAACATTACCCCTCTCTAACACTCTAAACATCTTATTAATAAGTTAATCTTTTACAAATTACAGAGAGGCCCTTGAGTGAGCAGGAAAATACAGAAAAACAGACTATTACAGAGTATGGGCCCAGAATAAGGCCCACAACAGAGAGAAACATAACATAACATAAAATGACAGTCTATGGGCCATTCGGCCCATCTTCTCTACAGATATTATATTGTGACAATCGAGCTGCCATAAACATAGCCCACAACCCTATTCAACGTGATCGTACAAAGCATATAGAGGTTGGTCAACATTTCATTAGAGAAAGAGTTGCCAGTGGAGAGATTTGTCTACCTTATGTGGGGACTGAAGACCAGTTGGCTGATTCTCTTACTAAAGGTGTTCCCAAATCAAAGCTCGACAACAATTTGAACAAGCTGGGCATGATAAATATCTATGCTCAACTTGAGGGGGAGTGTTAAGAGTGTGAGGGCATTTCTGTCCTTTTGTGATTTTTTTTGTATTTAGGTGCCTATTCAAGGGAACCTTTGTAATTTTGCTTGTGAAGAAAAAATGAAAAATCTCTTGGTGTGAACAGTGCCACACCAAGCATTCTCAACACTTCTTCTCTTCACTCTTCAACATCTCTAAACCTTACAATTAAGACTAAGACTATAGTACAATGACACGCCTAGACATTTCATATGCAGCCCAGATTGTAAGTCAATTTGTCTTTGTTTTGCATCAACCTCACATGACAATTGTACACCATATCATTAGATATATCCAGGGGATAGTTTCCTATGGTGTGTTCTTCCCATCCACCTTGTCACTTCAGCTCTCTGCTTATGCAGATGCCGATTGGGCTGGTTGTCCATATACTAGAAGATCTACCACTGGGTGGTGCATATTGTTATACAGGAGAGAAGAAGAGAGGAAGAGAGAAGAGAGATTTGAGAGTCAAAAGATAATACTGGCGGCACCAACTTTTAGTATTTATACTAGGGTGACAAAACATAAAAAACGTAAAAGGAGGAAAATACAATAGTACCCCTGCGGTATTGTACTTAAAGAATAATCGACTTTTAACACTCCCCCCTCAAGTTGGGACATAGATGTCAATCATGCCCAACTTGTCACATAAATCATGATGTCGTGAGTGATGTAACCCTTTTGTGAAGATGTTTGCAAGTTGGTCTTCAAAACTAACATAAGGGGTACACACTTCCCCTGTGATGACTTTTTCTCTGATAAGATGTTTGTCGACTTCGATGCGTTTAGTTCTATCATGCAACATTGGATTAGTAGCAATGTTTATGGCTGCTTTGTTATCGCAGAATAGAGTCATAGGTCCATCAATTGAAAAACCCAACTCACTCAACAAACTTTTAGCCACATAATTTCATCCTCTCCATCAAACATTGCCCTATATTCAGCTTCAGCACTAGACCTAGCTACCATATTCTGCTTTTTGCTTCTCTAGGTAACTAGGTTCCCTCCCACAAAGGTACAGTAGTCGCTGGTCGACTTCCTGTCATTCAAGGACCTTGCCCAATTTGCATCGGTATACACTTCAACTTTCAAATGCCCGTGCTTGTGAAACAATAAGCCTACACCTGGAAACTTCTTAAGATATCTGAGAACTCTTTCAACAACTTCAAGGTGCGTAGTCTTAGGGGCATGCATGAATTGGCTAAGAACACCCACTACATAAGCAATGGCTAGTTGAATCATAGAAAGATATAACAATCTTCCTACAAGTCTCTAAAACTGTTTCACACCCTCGATGGCTTCACCTTGACAGTCACCTAATTTGTGATTAGGATCAATAGGAGAATCAACCAGCTTCACTCCCAATTTTCTTGTATCCTGGAGTAGATCTAGGACATACTTTCTTTAAAAAATGAAGATACCCTTTTGTGAGCAGGCAACTTCAATCCCAAGGAAGTACCTTAGAGGACCTAGATCTTTCACTTCAAACTAGGTAGATAGAAATCTCTTCAACTTTTGAATTTCATCCTTCCAATCACCAGTGATAACTATACCATCAAAATATACTATCAGTGCTGCAATTTTCTCTTCCCCTCTTTTCACAAACAATGTGTGATCAGATTGACACTACTTGTATCCTCTTTGCTGAACCGCTACATGAGACCTGCTGAACCAAGCTCTCGGTGATTGTTTCAAGCCATATAATGATTTTTAACCTACACACTTTCTGTTCATTACCTTGAGCCCGGAAACCAGGGGGTTGTACCATGAATACTTCCTCTTCAAGGTCACCATTTAGAAAGGCATTCTTGATGTGTAGTTGATGAAGGTCCCAATCAAGATTAGCAGCTAAGGATAAAATGACTCTAATGGAGTTCATCTTAGCAACGGGTGCAAAAGTTTCTACATAATCCACTCCATACATTTGTGTAAACCCCTTTGCCACTAAACGAGCTTTATACCGCTCCAATGTACCATCAGCCCTATGTTTTACTGTGAAAACCCATTTACATCCAACTGGTTCCTTCCCCTCAAGAAGATCTACTAATTCCCATGTGCCATTTTTATGTAAAGCATTATTCTCTTCCTTCATAGCATTTGTCCATTCAAGCACCAAAAGAGCTTCTGCCACATTCTTAGGAATAGGAACACTGTCAATGGAAGAAAGGAAGATGAAATGTTTTCATAGGAAACAAAGTGGGAAATGGGGTGTTTAATGGTGCAAGACCTAATACCCTTCTGGTGAGCAATAGGAAGGTCAAGGTCATTAGCAATAGAAGTATCAATAACAATAGGGTTAGGAACATCAATGGGAACCAAGGTACCAGGTTGGGTAGGATCCGCCTCGGGAGAGTTTGATGGCATTGGTGGTATAGCTTCTAGGTGCTCCACAGCTCTTGAACATGGCCTTTGTGACAACGAAGGAAAACACGAAATGGAGGAGGATCAAGAAGAGGAGGGAGTTGAACTAATTTCTCCTTATTCCTACACTCCCCCTGAGGAGAAACAGGGAAGAAAGGCTCACTCTCAAAGAAAGAGACATCCATAGAAACATAATACCTCCGAGAGACGGGATCAAAGCACTAGTATCCCTTCTAAGTGAGAGATTACCCCAAGAAGATGCAAGGAATAGCACGAGGATCCAATTTTCCACGAGTGGATGATAGATTTTGAACAAAACAATGACAACCAAATACACGAGGAATAGAAAGAAGATGAGCCTTAGGAAAAAGAAGTTGATGTGGGGATTTGCACTCTAATCAGCGAGAGGGCATACAATTAATGAGATAGGTAGCACAAAGGACAGCCTCAAGCCAAAAATGTTTCGAGACATTCATATGAATTAGTAACTCCGGGCCACTTCAAGAAGATGCCAGTTCTTTCTTTCAACAACACCATTTTGTCGTGATGTTCGGGCACATGAGCTACAGTGAAGTGATCCATGCAAAGCAAAGAACTTCGTTTATTAAAATATTCTTTGGCATTGTTGGATTGAAAAACTTGGATTTCAGTTTGAAATTGGGTGAAGATCATTCACTGAAAATCTTGAATAATTTTTGGTACTTCATCCCTGGTTCGCATGGGATACACCCATGTATATCTGGAGTAATCATCAATAAAGGTAAAAAAACACTTGTAGCCACTCTCAGATGGTAAAGTAACAAGGACCAAAACATCAGAATAAACAATATGGAAAGGGAATTCAGATTTATTATTCTTTGAAGAAAAATGAGTTCTACAATGCTTACTCAATTGACAAGTTTGACATGTAAATTCTGACACTGACACTGACTTAAACAACTCTGGAAACACCATTTTTAAAGACTTGAAAGATAAATGACCAAGACGACTATGCCATAAATAGACCTAACTCTTACTAGACTGACTCTTAGACTCTGTGACTGTAAGACCAGCCTTATTCTCCAGCATGTAAAGCCCATCCACCATACGTCCCCTACCAATTGTCTTCCGCGAGGCCAAATCCTAGATCACACAGTAAGAAGGGAAAAAGGTCACTGAGCAGTTTAAAGAATTAGTGATACTACTAACAGAGAACAAATTAATAGGAAATTTCGGAACATGTAAAACATTAGACAGGGTGAGGCCAAAAGGAAGAGAAATGGTTCCTTGACCAGCTATGGTAGAGTGCAATCCATCAGCTAGTCTCACCTTGTCTCTTCCAGAGAGGAGGTGATAGGTCTAAAAATAAGAGGACTTTCCAGTCATATGTTTAGACGCTCTAGAATCAATTATCCAAGGAGAGTAAAAGAAATGGGACAATACATGGAAAGTTGTGGCAGTGTTACCTGATATAGAAGCAAATGAAGTTGAGGGAGGAGGAGCATCCATCTGACAAATTGCCCTACCATAGAGTTCTAAATGGTTACGGAAGGAATTGATTATATCCACCCTTGGGTCATGTAAAGAGACTGGGCTGAATGGGTCATAGTATCTTCTCTTGTAATATCTTTTCTTTTCTTGTTGGCTAATGGGCCTCTCTTAATGGGCCTGTTATTTCTTTTTGTTTAATCTCTTTATGTTACTGCCTAGCTGACCGCCCACTTATGGGCACACTTGTCATTACTCTAACATTAATTCTTAATAAAAAAGGATTAGAGGACAAAAGCAGATAATTCGAATCTTCTTCTTCTCCCTTCTCTTTTTGCCATCTTCTTCTGTTGTACTGCTGCTCTTACTTCTCTTCTTCCCTTTTCCCTCTAATCTTCAAATTTACACCTAATATTTGAGGACTGATTCAGAGCAGGTTTATTTCTTCCTTTTTTTTTCTTCTTCCTCTTTTCCCATACACCCTTAGATTAAGAGTGTATGGAGAGATAGGTTCTCTATAGTTCAGAGGATCTCTAGCCTAGTTGGTGGAGGGTTTGGACAGTTTAAATCTGGTTGGATATTGCCAAGAAGTGGTGTTGTTCTATTGCTGCCTAAAGCCCTAGCCGATCAGAGATTTTCGAACGTACAGGTAAAAGTGAAGCTTTGGGTGTGACGCTCTGTGCTTGAGAGGTGTCTATGGACTCCTAAAGGAGGGCGGTTCAGGTTTGGAAGAGATTGGGAAGCTCTGGGTAGGAGCGGCTGCATCTTCTCTCTTCCTTTCCAACATCTAGACGGAGTAAAACCCTAGTTTTTAAGCATCTAGGTTCTAGCTTGACTTCAAGTAAGTTTATATAGACAAAATTTCTGGTTCTTTAATTTTCGTTTGATTAATGGAGCCATACAGAAGTGAGTTCAAGCAAGTGCCGGTTTCCGGCCTTGGCTCGGTAGATTCCGTTTTGACTAGTGTGACCACAATCAAGCAAGATGGGACAAATTACCTTGCCTGGGCACAGTCTATAAGAATTTATGTCTGTAGTAGAGGAAAACCCGAGTATCTCACAGGTAGTAAAGTGAAACCCGAAGAGACACACCCTGAATTTGAGAGATGGATGCAAGAGAACTATACTGTCATAGGATGGTTGGTCAATTCTATGCATCCTCATATAAGTCAGCATTGTCTCTGGATATCTTCGGCTAAGGAGATATGACAGTGTTACTGAGACCTATTCACAGAAGTTGAAACTAGCCAGAGTCTATAAGTTGAAAAGTGATGTGAAGAACATAAGATAGGGGGAGAAGAGTGTAGCAATCTACTACTCGATACTGAAATCCCTATGGCAAGAAATTGATGTTATGGAGACAATTGTATGGGAGAGTAAGAATGATGCTGAAATGTATAGGAAGTTGGTGGAGAGAAATAGGGTGTTTGAATTTCTCACTAGACTCAACCCTGAGTTTGACATTATTAGGCAAAATATCCTGGCCAGAGATGAGGTTACTCTTTCCCAGGCATACGCTATGGTAAGCAGTGAGGAGAGTAGGTGGCAGGTTCAGTTGCAGGGTCCACCTACAAAACACTTTGCACATGCTGGAATAAAGCCAAAGGGTCCTACTGAGAAAAAGGAGCAGATATGTGAATATTGCAAGAAACCGAGGCATACAAAGGACACTTGCTGGAAGCTTCATCTTGAGCTTCTTCCTGATAG
>NW_010729077.1:7111436-7133960 GCF_000365185.1 Nelumbo nucifera | reverse complement strand
TTTATAATAATATATAATATTAACTTAAAATATATCAAATATATTAAATTTTCTAAGATACACATCATATGCAAATTCATAATTTTTAACTGCTAAAATAATTATTCCACTATTAATATTTTTATTTTCATAAATTTTGAAATAAAAATCATTTTTTGATATAAATGTAGATTAATGGATTTGACAAATTCAATTTATATTATATTCTCAAGGTTTTTGTAAATAATATTTTTATTTTTATAAATAATATATACTTTTATTTAATTCAAATTAAAATATTAATTAATAATTTATAAAATTTTAAGATACATGCCATGTTCAAATTTATAAATATTAAGTACTAAAATAACTATTCTATTATTAATATCTTTTGTCGTATAAATTTCTTGAGATTAAATAAAATTTTGATATAAATGTGGGTTTAAGAAATCATTTATTTTATTAGTTTATAAAATATTAGTTTTGAATATTATTTTTTTTATTTTACTAAAATTGTTAAAAACAAATGTAAATTTTTTGCATTACATGTGGACACAAGAATAGAAAGAAGTTATATTATTTTAATAAATTTATAAGATGATGATTGGCTTAATTTATCAAGCGCGCATTTAAGGTTCTGGCGCCGGGTGATTTGTGTTCAAATCACACCAGGCGCAACTTTTTGGAAATAAACGTGCACACAATAAGACACTGAGTCGCCAATCCGTATCGTCCGTATTGGTGTGTATCGCTCCGATACTTCACAATACGGGCCGATACGAAGGTGTATCGCTCCGATATGCATGATTCAAGGGATATAGGTTTATTCGTAGTGTATCCCGTACCCCCTCTAGCCGATACCGATACGATACACCCCACATTGGACGTATCATATCGATATTTAAATCCTTGGGTGGGAGGGCGGCAACAAGATTCTCTAAGAATCCGTTACTTTCGTGCTCTCTTGCGCTTTTGAGTTGGCAAAAAGACAATTAATATTTGAATCTTCTATGCTTTATATCATTATGCTAGCTGTGGCCCATTCGATGAACGGAAATTTTGAAAGATTTAATAATTTTATTTACTATTAATTAATATTAAATTAATAATCAAAATTTGTTGTTAATTAATTAAAAGTAATCAAAGTTATTGTTAATATTTTAGTAACTTTATTTTTCATTTAATGTTGATTTACAGAAAAGTAATTATTGTTAATTTAATATGAATAAATATTTTTTAATAAATTTAGTTTTATTAATAATTTGTAGTACTTTTAATATTTTTATTATTTTTAAATGAAACTTTGATTAACTTTAAGTAAATAAAAATAATTACAAAAGCTAACATTTTTATTAATTTCACTAATAATTAACAATTATATAGGAATGACAACGAGGTAGGTTTAGGGTGGGGCACCCCATCCCTGTCTCTACCCCATAGTCAAGACACTCTATTCCATCCCTGCACTGTCCCCAGTGTCAGGCAGGTTCAAGGCAAGGCAATCACACCCCAATGTTGGGCGAGTTTCAGGGCAAGACACCCCAATCCTTATCAAGGATGGGGAATCATCAAATTTCCCCGTCCCATCCCCAATATTGGGCAAGTTCAAGTAGAGGTGTAAATCGAGTTGTGCTGGGTTGACACAACATGACCCGCATGTGAACCGTACAAAGTGTGGGTCGTGTTGTGCTGGACCATGGGGCATCCTGGGCCGTGCCTCCCTCCCTTGGGATAATTGGGGGGTCAGTTCGGCAAGGGCCTGTGCCATGGCGTGGAGCAGGCTTGTCCATGGGCCAAGCCAGGCCGGGGACCGGGCCAAGCTTTGAGAGATCCATTTTTTAAAAAATTAAAAAATATATTTAAATTTTTATTTCATATAATTTTTTATGTATACATTTAGACTTATTCATGGGTCGAGTAGCCCGCCAGCCTAGCCTGGCTTGACTCGTTATTTTTCAAGCTAGGACAAAATTTCAGGTCCGTGGGCTTGAGCTCGAGATTTGTCAAATAAGCCTGGCCCGATACTACATATATAAAAAAGTATTTATGTTATATATAATAAATATAGTATACATATATGTGCTTCTTAAATTATTAATAAATATCAATTTACTATTAGGATATATAAATTAGTTTGTTAATTTATTAAATTATTACTGAATTAATATAATATTAGTTTATAAATTATACTATAATAAGACATTATGTTTATAGATCGGGCTTCGGGCTTGGGCTCAAGCTTTAGGCTTTATATAAGGGTTGAGCTTGGGCTTAAGATCTAGGCCCGATGGTCAGGCCGGACTCTGGTTAAGGCTTGCTCATTTTCCATTAATAAAGAGGCCCGTGTTAATTATAAAAATATGATTTTTTATAAATTATAATTTTTATTTAATTCCAGTTTAGTATAAATATATATATATATAATTCCTATATATTTTAATATAAAATTTGTTATTTAAATATTATATAATAATATTTATCTTATACTCATATAACTTTCAAGTTGAGCTTATTAGGGGTTATTTAGCTTGGGCCCTATCTAGTAAAGCCATCATTGGACTCCAAAAGTTTGATACCCAATTAGACTTCGAATATGATTATCCCTAATAATGTGTGAGCATGGTGCATATCTCAGCTAGACCTAACTAAAAAGAAAATAGTTGTTTGAGCCTGCAAATTTATAGATCTAATAGTTGCTTAAGTTATAAACGATTTGTTACTTTTTATTAATTATTAAAATATTATTAGCCATTAAGATATAGTAATTATTAAATTACTGTATTTATTTAAAGTATAGTAATTTCTCGAAGTTATCATATTTTCAGAAATATTGCTACTTTCTTGGCCAGAACTAATTAAATGTAATTTCCTGGTAATTAAATATAACTTTTTGGTGATTAAATGCAATTTCTACTATTTATAGCTTAAATTATAATTATTGTTAATTATAGTTTAAAAATAATTATTGTTAATTATATTACTATTACTAATTAAAATGCATTATTTTTCATTATTATTCAGTAATTTTTGCAATAAAATATAATTAATTTAATTATTTAATTTTTTTTAATATTTGAATTAAGATTTAGGTTTTTCAGAATTTTCGGATTTTTAATTAATTTTTGGTGTTTTTTATTATTATTCAGTAATTTTTGCATATAAGTATTTTTCAATAATTTTCAGCATTTATTTTTGCATATTAGTCACTACAAAATTAATTTGCATTATCTTTTAGTAAAAATAAATTAAATAACTAAATAAATACTATAATTAATAAAAAGTACAGCTAATTTTCAATAGTTTTTAACAGTTTCTATCTTGGGTATTTTTTAATAATTTTTGTATTTTTAATAATAAAATAATATTAATTGTACTTTTTAATTATTTTTAGTAAATACCCTTATTAATATAAAATATTTTTAATTTACAATATTTATTAATTATTTTTAGTAATTTAATTATGTTTAGGTTTTTCAATTTTTTTTTTGGATTTTAATTAATTGTTGGTATATTTTCATTATTATTCAGTAATTTTTGCATATGAGTAATTTTGCAGTGAAATACTATTAATAAAACATGTTCTACATTTTAAAATTTCATTAATTTTTATCATTTTTAATGAGTTCATTATGCACAATAAAGGTGTCAAGTCATAAAAATTATTAATTAATTAAAAATGCAGTAATACAAAGTTATCTAATAATATTATTACAACTATTAATTAATATATTTATATTTATATTTCTTACTATTAATAAAATGGGTTATGCATTTTAAATTTTCATTAATTTTTATCATTTTTAACAGTTCACTATGCACAATAAAGGTCTCAATTCATAAGTTATCTAATAATATTATTAAAGGTTTAAAACTATCAATTAATATTTTTATATTTAAATTTTTTATTTTTATTAGTGTTTATTAAGTTTGATTTTTTAAGTAGAATTGAAACACATTTTTAATATTTACTAAGGCTCAGTTTGGAAGGAGTACAAATACAAACAAAATAATACAAAATATAAGGTTTTGTACTCTACATATTTGCATTTATATTTCTTCCAAACTGAGCCCAAGTTTTGTTAATAGTTATTTTTAGTGAAACTTTAGTGGATTTTTTAAATTAATAATTTTTTGATTGTTTAACCTCAGCCTAGTTATATTATTACTATTCCCTCTCTCTCTCTAATGTCTTTTTTTTAAATGCAATAATAACATGCATTAAAATAAGAAGCCTTGGAAAACCCAAAGGTCTCTCTAATAGTATGCGGCTTTATTAATCTAATCAAGATAAACAATGATTATATCTTTTTATATTTTTAAAATAAAAAAAATAAAAAAATTAAAGAATAGATAAATAACTTCTCTCAAATGAAAAATGACTATCAACAGATTATCAAAGTCCCGAAAGAGACAGATCCTAGTTTTACATCCTGAAACAAATCATTGGTTCTCGTGACAATTTGATCTGATCTGATGGATATACATTTAATATATTTAGTCTGAATCAGCTCAGGACTTGATAAAACCGGTCCTAAATGAATAATAATTGGAATAATAGAATAGTAACTGAAATCAACACATCAGTATAAATCTTATAATCAAAACCAGTCCAATCGATTCGAGTATCGGGGCCGACTCGATCCATCGATAGCCCTGCACATTTACCCTTGGCTATCTTCAAATATGCCACACTTTTGAATTCGATTGAGTGTTCAGGCCTAAGGAACAAACAGACAATAACTCAACAAGGATGTAAAGTGATTGGAACGAATCGGATATAAATGGAATATTTTGAACTTTTCATGGAAGATAAAAAAATCAAATTTTGTTAACTCTAAACACAATTGACATTAAAAAATTCGACTAAAAATGATATACAACACAGGGTTTGTTTGGTTCAAGGGAATAGCAACCTGGAATTAGAATCGGAATGATTCAATCTCATTCCAAGTGTTTGGTTAACCGGAATGAGAAGAAAGGGAATCCACTGGTCATTCCCGGCCTCTCCCCAGGGAATGCGATTCCTATTCTGGTTTCTGGTTTCATTTTTATGTTTTTTGGACAAAAATACCCTAGTTGAACATAGAGCCGTCACCAAACAGAGACTGCGAACAATTCCAAACCATCTTCTATCATGGAAAAGAGAGCCGAACCAGCCTCCGACAGGGTAAGACCACTGCCAAACCATTCTCCTCATCCTCCTTCTCCTTCTTCTAAATCAAACCGCCCATGTTCTGATCCAGTTCAGGATCTTCTTCTTCTTCCCTTCCCCGCCTCCTCTTCCTATTCCTTCCTTCTCTTTTATATACTAAGTTACTAATTAATACGCGATCGATCTACTTCTTCAATCCAGGTAATAGAAACTTCAATATGATTCATTGATATTTAGATTTGACTTTTTGGGTAGAGCGGTAGAGGGATTCGAGGATTGAAGATTTTATTATTGTAAGTTTTCGTCTCTCTTACTTTGTTTTATATTCTTCACTTGTATCTTGTGGTTTTTTCTGCGAGCATTATGTAATATCTTTACATGTTGGGTTGTTTTGTGTTAACACGGTTAACAGAATCGTGAGCACCCCAACATGTGTGTGTGTTATGTTTAGGATTTGGTGGGCAATAATTTGAAAATATATGGTGTTGTTTGGCATATCTTTTTAGTAAGATCCTCCACTGTCTAAATAGTCAAAAGATGTAATGAACTTTTGGGTCTTATTTTTAATGACATAGTTTAATAAGTATCCTACTCTATCATGATCTACAAAGTTGTTAAAGAAAAGATTTTAGATAAATACAGGAAATTCCATTTGAAGCATTTAGATTTCTTTGTCATTTTGGGCTTTTATAAACTTTTTAGGGTATAGGTCTTTATGGCTTCTTGTCTTTCATTGCCAAACACTTTTAATCGTTTAAAAGATCGAAAGACCATACMAAAAAATGTGCCAAGCATCTCCTATATCTAATGGTCTTTCTAAACCTTTTTTTAACCCATCAGTTTGCAGACTTAATCTAATGGTACAATGGTTTAATTTCTCACTAAACTGGTACATCAAAGGCCAAGTGAAGGAGAAAGCAAGTACAAGGCTACAAGCTAATCCCATTTGCCATTAGATCACTGATTTATTTGTGAGATCGATCCATTTCAGCCGAAACAATACTCTGTGTGGATCCCTTTGAACCCGGTGCAATAGTTGGTCTTGCCCGGTCAAAGAGATTATTGGGAATTCGTCATGGACTGGAAAATTTGCATGGGAATTCCACTCAGCATGTATCTTATCCTGTCATGCATGTATCTAGGCGTAGATTCCTGGTAATTCTTAGGTTCTTACTACAAGTGAGTCTCTTACTCTTAAAATTCAGGCTATGATTGTACCTTCCATAATAAAACACAAAATTCTCCACAAAGATTTTTCATGGTATCAAAGCCAGCATTACTGTTTGTTGCACGACGACGGTTATGGGCTGCAGATCTTGTTCCGACCACAGCCTATTATCAACGACTCTGAGTCTCAGTGGATGAGCTCATTCTCTAACAAGCAGGCCGCATAGCTTCCCATGGCAGCTTTTACGATCCACGACCCTTTCACTAAGCGGTTAACGATCTTGAATCGCTGGTTCCGAAACGCGTAATCTCCGTGTATGAACCTGTAGAACAGCGATCCTACAGGGATCGGTTCTGTGGTGCTCGCGACCGGGGACTTGGAGATTCACCGCGAATAAGAACGTTTTGAGAGAGTTTCCGAGTGACTATGACTTCCTGAGCGCGTTGGCTAACGACCGGAGCCAATCAACACCAACGGGTTTTAGTAGCCAGTCGCCGGATAGACATTTTTGTCTCTTAGTGAAGAAGTTCTTGCTGCGGAGAGCAAAGAGATCGCCCGAAGGTGAGGCCCAGCCGTTCGATCCGGTCTGGAGGTCCACGCGTTTTAGGGATCCTCCGTTGATAGCTTCATCTCTCTAGTCCCCTCCGTCGTCACACGATTTCGAGCAGACTCCGACAGATTGTCCACCGGAGCTCCGGTTCTTCTGCTTCGTTGAGCACATTATAGGCCTCTTCTGTCTCCAAAGTCCAAAGACTACTGCCGCTACTACTTCAGTCCGGAACTCCCGCTGCCGTCATAAGGAACCTTCTCGGTCCTTCCGCTTCGACGACGCTTGGTTTTCGCTCGGCGTTGCGGGATCGGAGGAAACCAGGTAGGAGTTTGGGTTTGACTCGGAATCGGCGGGCTCACTTGTTTTAATTTCTTCGTGAGTCTCATTAGGATCGTCCATCTACGTGTTTCTTRGAATCTTGTATAAATTTTATTGGTTATATTTCAAATAACCATTCAAGTAGTTGAGAGATAGCATTTAACCCCCTGAATTTTGTTTTACAATATAGACCAATTTAGATTTGCTCTTCACACAAGTTGCAGCCATGCATAAAATACCTCCCCATGACAACATAGAAGTAAGAGAAATGTTCTAATATTCTGATGTGCGGCTGCAAGTGTTGTGAGGAATGCGCTCTACTGAGCAAATTTGGATTCAACAAAGACCTCCCAACTGTATATAGGTGAGTCTCACTATTATATTTGTGTCATGAGTTAAAGGAAAAGAAAAAAAGAGGGAAAAAAACGCTGAAAATGAAAGTGGCCTGATTGGTTGAATATAATAATAATTGTCTCTTGTTAATAAAACAGGGTTGGTTATATAAACTTACATGGTGTTTGGAAGTATGAGCTCTTTTTGGGATCGATTTTCAAGAAAAAGCGTCCATGCTTCCAAGACTCATTTCTCACAAAAACACTTTTTCCATATAGGCATTGAGCAATACTATACTGTTTGGTAAGGTGATTTTCATCACAGTTTTTCATGTATGTGCTGACATGTAAGCACCACATAGGATATACATCAGCCAATAATTGTTGGGGAAAATGGTTCACCGATGCATAAAACGCCATTTCATGCATCGATGGGGTCTTGATTTTCAAGGCATGCCCGGTTTTTTAATAATCGGCTAAACCAAACAATGAGATATATGAGCGTTTGTTGAAACGCTTATGTGGATCAAATGTGGTGTCGTTTTTTTTCTTTTTTTGAAAAATGGCCATGATTCCAAACATCCCCTTAATATATAAATTCACCATTGCTACATACAAAGTAGGTGTTTGGAACTAGACCTGTTCATGGGCCGGGCCGGGCTTTTACTTGTCACTAATGAAAATATACTAGGCCCGAGCCCGAGCCCGGACCGACCAGCGGGCCTATAACTTGGACTCGAGCCCGGCCCTGGTAAAAAGCCCAAAGCCCGAGCCCGACCTAATTGAAAAAAAAAAATTTCCCTATTCAAATTAGAATTAAAAATTCAGATAGTATTTTTTTTCTATTTAAATGAACAATGGGCCTACAAGATGGTATTTTTCCCTTTCTTTTATATTTTAAAACACAATTTTACATTCTTAAATCAAAAAACTTATTCAAATGGATATAATCACATAACTAATTTTAAATTTAATATTAAGTCGGGCCAGGCCGGGCTATTTTGACAAAAGCCAAGCCCGACTCGAATTTATTGCGGGCCAAGCTTTTTGGCCCGAATTTAAGCCCGCGGGCCTATAAGAATGTCCAAACCCGTCCAGGGGCCGGACCGGCCCGTCGGACCACCCGGCCCATCAACAGGTCTATTTTGGAACCAATATGGTTTTTCAAAAGACTGTCACATCAATGCCATGTCTAAAATCCATTTTTTTCATAAAACACTTGACGTCTGTTCTGACATAACATTTGGTGTTTTCTTATTTTTTTATTGTTGCTAGCAGTGGTATGCTGAGATAACACTGAAAAACATCTATAGTACGCTGACATAACATTGAAAAGAGAAAACGTTTTCTAATAAAACCGTATACATGAACAAAAAATGAAAGGGTACCCAAAATGAAAAACTCCTACAACCCAAATATGGGTCTCTCAGTTCAGTCCAAAACAAGTGGTAAAGACTAAAAATGGACATGGGAAAATAAGGCAGAAAAAAAAAAGTTGGCCACGTCAGATTCAAATATCATTGCCCTGGTACACCGAAACACGTCTTCGTTATATTAGCAAAGCAAATATTGTGGTCCCATTAGCACTGAATTATCCCTAGCTCTCATGAGTCTCATCCACCGGATCATGGCCACCCTTCGTATGGACCGCATCGTTGCCATAATACTCGTCCTCATCGTCCTCATCATCCTCATCATAGTCATCGTCTTCGTCATCGGACGATAGCCGTGCTAGCCAACACGTTCCATACAAATGCCCGTTCAGACAAACGAAATACTCTAGTCTACCCTCGTGCGATCCAAGCCTCCTCGACGCGCTCTTGGGCACAAGCTTAGCCGCTGTCATGCTCCACACGCGGGCCCCGCAGTAAGGACACCGGATCCTCTCTTCCAGCTCCACCTGCCGTCTGATCAAGTAAGCTCTCGTCTTCGACTTCGTAAATCCCCTAAATACCCCTCTGTAAACACCCAAATCCTCCTCGTTGTCCCCCATCGGGTGTTCACAGGGATCGCTCACGTACAACAGGTCGCCTCGGCACTTCTTCGTTAGGAAACTCCGGCCCGACGTTTTCGAGAACCGAGTCGCCTTCACGAAGTGGCCCGGCGAAGCTCGGTTGACCCAGAAGTTTCGAGTGGGGTCGCATCCACAACAGAAGAACAGGAGTTTGGCCAGCGCGTTCCACCCGCCCCCGACTCGGCCGTTGGGCGCACCGTTCACCAATGCTGCTATCATGCGCGGCGCTCTCGATACGCATAGCTTCCTCCATAACAGCCTCTTCGCAATCGCACGAAGCTTCCGGTTCACGCAAGCCGTTAGACACAGCACATGGGGATCCCAATTGATCGACTCGAAAACCAAAACGAGAATCCGCTCGTTTAGGATCCCCGAGTCGCCTGACTCTGAGTCATCACTCTGCGGGTTGGGTCTCGGCCTCTGGTTCGCGCTCATTTCGGAAAGGCAGCACGCCAGCACCGCAGCAGCACACGATGTTGGTATGCACGCGAGTGAGCGTATATATAGCAATGCCCGGAAGCAGTTGGAAACGCGTTGCACAGGGCATGATTGATTAACTGTTTAAGAGCTTTGAACTAGAACACGACACGTGTCCAAGTTGGACAAGCCAAGGGGACGCGTGTTAACGAAAGAGACTGATACTGTCCTTTCGATACTACAAATGAGATGATGAACGTCAGCGGCTGGAGTTAAAGTGGAGGTCGTACGCCATGCTCAGTCCTTTGTCTGAAAATATCTTTACTTACTACGTGGCGTGTAGTGGTTGGAAGAAAGCCACGCGGTTTATGGAAGTGCTTTCATCAGATATCGCAATGGCTTCAGCTTATGTTACTCCTATACGCGGGTGCATACTATCCATAAACGTGTATGGCGGATTCCAAACCCTTTTTCACCTCCGCTTATCAAAAACGAGATCGGCTTCAGTCACTGCAACGCCCGTTCCAAGACTGTTTGAACGGCCTTTTCAGCCTTGCATCGGAAACATTTATGCACTTTTATGCTTTATTTCATAGGAAGATATTCTCAATAAGGCTATGGTGGTTGTTCAAACGGGCCTGTATAAAAAAAAGCATGGTATTAGTAATCAATGATGGAGACTGGATCTGCTCCTCACATAGGGTGTCTCACACTCACATCCTACTATGCATTGGTAACATCTTTCGTATTTATAAGTTATTTTTCATGGGAGATGTTTCTAATGTACAATGAATGTGCATGTGAGGCACCCAAGTGTGAGGAGTAGATCTCGTTCCTCCATGATGAACAAATGCTTCAAAAAAATTATAAAGAAAGAAAAAAAAGAAAGCAATTTTTAAAGGGACTTCTAGGTATCTAGATATCTCAGAGTATTCATTCCATTTTACATGTTCTTTACTTTTAAAATAGGATAAATTTCAAACAGGCAAATGCCCCAACTATTAGGGTATGTCATTTTACTTATCAACAGTTTCAAATACTTCCTGATGTAGGGGTATCTGGCCGACTTGCATATTTTGACACGTGGCATTGGTCAGATCCATCCTGGCCATCCCGTAGATCCTAACATGTGGCATCGGTTGGATGCACCCTGACCATCCATCACCAATCAATGCCAACCGCCACCACCTGCTCCCAATTATTCCTCCTCTTAGACAATTCCAACTATAAAAAGGGACTCCCACATTAAGGTAAACACACAATGGAACTTAAGCTTTAAGTCTCATCTCTTGCTTGGTTCGACCCCTTAGAGCCCGATACTAACTTGATCATCGAAGCCTTCACCCCTGGGATAACTCTTGGGGCTTCTAACATCTTCTTTCTCTCAGTAGGTTGGACCCATCACCCTTGGACACTAGAAATTATGTTGTTGCCCTTGGCTCCATATCTAGCAACAACAATTGGCGTCATCTATGGGAACGTTTTCAAAACTTTCCCTTAAGAAAAAACAAACCTAATTTAATCAACAAGTGTCCTTGAAATGGTTGACAAACAAGACCCTGTCTCTGATGGTTGAAACTTAGTTGCGATTGACTAGTTCAAGATAATCCTAAACAGGTTGGACAACGTGGCCCAACGATTGGACAACATAGGGCATCCCGCAAGAAGCCACCCACAGGGTGGCTGCACCGTCGAAAGCCATGGGCAACACAATGGGCAATCCGCCTGTACCCGGCTAAACCAGCGCTTGGGCGGCCTGGAGAGAGTCGACCCCTCGGAGTCTAACACCAATAGTCAATGGGCTGGAAAACACACGTTCCAAGACTTCTCAGCTCCCCAGCTGAGGGGCCGACCCTATAGGGTTCCACACAGAGCACAAGAACCTCGGTCTTTAACACCATTGCACGCAGCAACCAGTCAGGATGATGGTGGGCGCTCGGACCACTACAGTCCCCCTCTAAGAGGCCGGCGCCACACCTCTCCCCCACCAATTTTTGACCTTTGTGACCTCCTCAACGATCACCGTGCCCATAAGGCTCAGGACATGTCGACTTCCGAGCACAGCGGTGAACGAAGCCGACCCGTCCCGCATGATAGAGAACCAGGACCAGGCTAAAGTGACGATGCCATACGTCGACCAACCTCGGAGATACTCAAGCGCAAATTAGCACCCTTCTAGATCAGCTTCAACAAGTAAAGGAGGGACGAGGTGATGCCTCCACCAGTTGCACTACTTCATCCAGCCGAATGGAGGCAATCGTAGATGCCATCCTCTCCAAGCCCCTCTTGCCAAATTTTAAGGCCCCGGCGTTGGAGACCTACGATAGGAGTACGACCCTGAGGACCTCCTAGAAAGCTTCCGAGCACTCATGATCCTACACGAGTACTCCAGCACCCTCATGTATTGGGCCTTCCAAGCCACATTCAAGGGAGCAGCACGCCGATGGTTTTCCACACTACCTCCATATTCCACCACCTCTTGGAAATAGTTAACGGACCTCTTCCTAGGTCACTTTATGAGCAGCCGGCGGTATTAGAAAATTGTCATCTCCCTGATGTCTGTCAAGTAGAAGAGCGGGGAGAGCCTTTGGGCATATATGAAGAGGTTCATCTAGGGAAGAAATCAAAGTCAAGGACCTCGACCCTTTGATCTCCATGCACGCAGCCTTTAGTGGCCTCCAGCCTGGACCCCTTAGCTGGTTCATTTCCAAGACTTCACCCAAGACTAAAGCCGAGTTCTTGAAAGTGGTTCATAAGTACATCGCCAACGAGGAGGCGGAAGCCAATAAATGCCTCCAAGAATTAGAAGGCGAGGCCAACTGAGGGCCTAGTGACAAGAAGACAAAGGACAGGGATGGCCGTGATGACGGTCCTACCAATAAAGGAGGAGAGTAGAAGCTGCTGCCCCCTTCCATCAATAAGTACATGCCGCTAAACTCCTCCCAAGTGCACATAGTAATGCAAGTAGGGAAGTAGGAATTCATGAAGTGGCTGACTAAATTTATAGCAATACAAGCCTGTTTCAGTTACAAAGGTAGTTTTTTCCTAATCGGCTAAATCCATCTAGATTTGGTTGTAGCTTGAGTAAGCATCCATGAAACTTAGTAGCTCAAACCCTGAGGTTGCGTCTACCAGGCAGTTTATCCTAGGGAGTGGGAAGCTGTCCTTTGGGTAGGCTCTATTGAGGTCGGTGTATTTGACACACATGCGCCATTGATATTGGCCTTCTTTACAGGTACTAGGTTTGCAATCCAGCTCGAATATTGGACCTCTTTAATGAAGTTTGCTATCAGGAGCTTCCCTACCTCCTCATCCACTATCCTCCACCGCTCTTAGGCGATGTTCCCTTTCCTCTGTCGGACTGGTTTAACTAAAGGGTCAACATTTAGCCAATAAGTTATGACAAAAGGGGTCTACGCCAGGATTTTTTGTTGTCAACCAAGAAAAATCTAAATTACTAATTGAAAAGCTTACGAATTCAGAACCCAGTGGTTTCGTGAGAAGGGTTCCGATCTGTACCATCTTTGCAAGTCGGTATTTGAGACCAACACCAAGATGGTGTCCTCCATGGGGCAAGCTCTCTTGTCGCTATTCTCCGGGGGCGGCTCCAAGTCAGCATCAACGGTCTGCTTTTCCTTTGCCCTTGAGCACGACCACATAGCACTTCCGCAACTCGATTTGATCTCCTCGCACCACTCCTACTCCATAGTCCATCGGAAATTTCACCGACAGGTGATAAGTCAACACCACGGCTCTGAGGGTGTGTAGGACTGGTCGGCCTAAGTTGGCGTTGTAGGGCGAGGGAGTCGTGACCACTAGGAAATTTTTGGTCGAAGTGCACATGGTTTGGTGGTGAGCCCGTTGTCACTGGCACTCTTATGTGGCCTAGAGGCTTCACCACTTCTCCACTGAAGTCGAACAGGGGAACTTCGGCCAGTTGTAGGTTTCTTTCTCTCCATCTCCATCTGCTCGAATGCCTCCAACAAGATGATGTTCATCGAGTTGCCGGAGTCGACTAGAATCTGCTTTACCTCAAAGTCGTCTATCACTAATGGTGTAATGTGTAGCAGCCTAGTAGGGGCATTTCTACCTTTTCCCATTGTAATTATTATAAGTTGTCGCCCTAAGTATAAATACTAACTTAGGCGCCGCTAGCTACTGATTTTGAATAGATTTCCTTTTCTTTTCTCCTCTCTCTTTCTCCTTTATTTCTTCTCCTTCTCTCTTCTCTCTTCTTGTTCTATCGAACTACATGGTATCAGAGCTCTGATATGGGCACAACCTTATTAGATCATGTTTTCTTTCCATTTCTAAAAATCTTTTTTTATTGAACTCCATCGTGTTCTTCATTTGGGTGCATGCTTAAGCCCTCGATTTTTTCTTTCTTCTCTCTTGGTTGTTGAACCAAGAAGAAGGGTGTGGTGGCAACCGAATGCAGTAAGGTGTTTTTTTGGGTTTGTGGCGACATCYGACTCCGTTAAGTATTGGTTTCTGAGGTTTCTAAATGTGTTGTAAGTCGTGGAAGCCAGGTATGTACTATTACATTCATGCATAAACATTTGACCACTGTGAATGTCACAATCTTGAGGTTGTAGGGGCTGGTTGTCTCCTCCTCTTATAAACTGAAGTGTTTCGGCTAAGAGTTATTGACCTACAGTCCTATTGAACCGATTTTTGGAGCCTTCTTATTTTTTTAGAAGAAAAAACCCCTTATCTCATTTTAGTTTTTTGAAAAAAAAACATCAGTAATTTTTTTGTGGAAATGGCTCCTAAGGATTCAAAAAACTTTGGTGTTACTTCCCAGGAAGGAAACCTAAATGACGGAATGGACAACATGAATTTCTCTATGTCTATTACCCCCTTTGATGGCCTGAATTATCTTGAATGGTTCAAAGGCATCAAACTTTATATCATAGCTAGAGGGAAGGCCAGTTATATAAGTGGAAAAATAAAAGAACCAAAATTTGGTACTGCTAAACATGATCAGTGGGATCAAGAAAACAACATTATTATGTTATGGATGTTAGGCTCCATGTTGCCTCATGTAAAGAAAAATTTCATATGGGCCAACACAACTTGTGAAATTTGGGAACAAGCTAAGGCAACCTATTCTGAACATAGGCACTTTGCCAAGATTTATCAGATTCAAGTAGAATCATGTACTTGTAAGCAAGGGGACCACCACCTATCTACATATTATTCAGCCCTTACATCTGTCCGGAAGGAAGTGGACTATTACCAGACTATTAATTGGAAGAATGATGAGGATGCACAGGCCTACAAAAAACTTGTCTCCCAACAACAGGTTTTTGCTTTCTTGCAGGGGTTGAATCCAGGTTATGAGCCTCTCTCGGTGCAGATTTTGGGAAGTAGGGAACTTCTTTTAGTTTAGGAAGTATATGCCCTAGTCTAATCTGAAGAGAGCAGGAAAAATCTCATGAATGTTTCCGAGGGGGAGCATCCTGTTGCCCTAGCTGCAAGAGAGGGTAACTAGGGGTGGCAACGAGCCGAGCTTTTCATGAGCTGCTTGAGCTCGGCTGAACTCGGTTTTAACCGAGTTTCGAGTCGAGCTCGAGCCTAATTTACAAGCTTGATTAATAAACGAGTCAAGCTCGAATATATATATATATAATAAAATTATAGAAAATAATATATATAATAAAAATATTATAGTTCTTAATTATTATAATTCCTATTCTTTCTAAATACCAAATAAAAAATATTTTTTATATATAATTTTTTATTTTTATAAAATATTTTTCCTCAAATTGAGCTCAAACAGAGCCGAGTCAAGCTCGAACTTATGAGTTTTTTACTCGAGCCGAGCTCGAGCTTGAGCCTTATACAACCTTGGCGAGTCAAGCTCGAGCCTCATACTATTTGGCTTGGCTCAACACGAATCCAACCCTAGGGGTAACGTAAGAATGAAAAAGGGAGAATCAAGGAAAGGTGAAGACAAGAACAAACTGTGGTGTACTCGCAGCCAGAAGCCTAACACACTCGAGAAACCTATTGGGAGTTAGTGGGGAAGTCCAAGTGGGCAACCAAAAAATAAGACACTTCAAAGAATCCTAGTGGTTCTGATCCCAAGGAAGACATCATCAACTCCTTCAGAAATCATTTGGAATTGTATGGTACGACACTYGGGTAGATGGATAGGTCGGATCCTCCCCTTTTTTCCTCATTTGCTTCTACATCAAGTAAAGGTGCTTTTGCATTTCATGTGTGTACCTCTGCTCCCGAGTCACCTTGGGTTATTAACTCAGGGGCATTAAACCATATGACTGGTAAGTCAAACTTCTTTCAGACCTACACTCTTCTCCTCAGAAGGGATAAAGTGAGACTTGTTGATGGGTCTCTATCCACCATTATTGGTCAGGGATTTGTATCCCTTCCTAATGGCCTTGTCTTATCCCATACTTTTCATGTTCCCAAACTTCCTATTAATTTGTTATCTATAAGCAATATTACTTAGTCCTTAAACCGYTGTGTAACCTTTTTTCTCATTCTTGTGTTTTTCAGGATTTAACCTCGAGGAGGACAATTGGTAAAAAAAATATGGTTGATGACCTCTACATCTTGGAGAATAAAGTTGGTCTTGTGGCATCAACCTCTCTGAGCCTTATGAGTCATCTATGAGTTAGTCTACAAACAGTCAACTATGGTTATGGTATAATCACCTTAGTCATTTATCCTTTGAGTATTTGAAAGTTATGTTCCCTGAATTGTTCAAGTCAGTGTCTATTACTAGTTTACATTGTCAAACGTGTCAGTTGAGTAAGCATTGTAGAACAACTTTTTCATCAAATAATAAAAGATCTACTTTGCCTTTCCATGTTGTCTTTTCTGATGTTTGGGGCCCTGTAAACATACCTACTAAGACAAGGTACAGCCGTACAAGTACTTTATCAGCTTTATTGATGACTATTCAATATACACTTAGCTATATCCTATTCATTTGAGAGAAGAAGTACCCAAGATTGTGCAAGATTTTCATCGCATGATTTTCACTCAATTTCATGTTGAAGTCCAAATTTTCCAATTGGAGAATACAAAGGAGTATTTTCGTCATGATTAGCTGAGCTTTTCTCCTCTCATAGATCTCTTCATAGAAGCTCATGTACCAGAACACCACAACGGAATGGCATTGCTGAAAGGAAGAACCAACATCTCCTTGAAGTTGCTCGCAGTATGATGCTTCACATGCATGTTCCAAAATGGTTTTGTGTTGATGTTGTGATGGTTGCAACTTATGTTATTAATCGTATGCCATCACGCCTCCTACAGTACAAGGCCCCATATCAACTTATTTTTCCTCAATCCTCTTTATTTTCCATTCCCCTATGTGTGTTTGGCTGTAAATGTTTTGTTCATGATCTATCTCCCAACCGGGATAGATTGGATCCCAAGTCTGTTCCATGTGTTTTGTTGGGTTATCCCTCTTCTTAGAAGGGTTGCAAATGCTTCAATTTGATCACACATAAGTACTTTGTATCGATAGATGTGTCATTCTTTAAATCTGAATCCTTCTTCCAGGCCTATCCTCAGGGGGAGAATAGTGTGAGGAGAGACAAGCTCCAGCTCCAGCTCCTCAAATTCATCTTCCCTTTATTCTTGACTCCTCTCCGTTCCATATCTTCTTGAGGCACCGTAAGGGACAACTGGATTAAGAGGCTATGGAGCAACTTGAGACTATACATCTAGCTCCATCTGACTCCTTAAAAGAAAATCCAGGTACCCTAATTTTTTTAATATTACTGAACCTATTGCTATTGATGATCCTACTAATGATGTTGATGTCCCAATTTCTCATAGAAAGGGGTTTGATCATGTACTACTAAGTATTCAATTGCTCAATTCTTGTCCTATGAAAACATTACTCCCTCATTTCATGCCTTTTTTACTGCCATTGATTGTGTCTCCATTCCCAAAAGTGTTGCAGAAGCCTTATCTATACCTAAATGGACAGAGGCAATGAAGGAAGAAATTAATGCTCTTCACAAAAACAACAACTGGAGTTGGTGAATCTTTCTGAAGGCAAGGAGCCAGTGGAGCGCAAGTGGGTATTCACAGTAAAGCATAGAGCAGATGGGTCGATTGAGAGGTATAAAGTCAGGTTAGTTGCAAAAGGGTATACTCAAGTGTATGGGGTTGATTATGTAGAAACTTTTGCACCGATTAATTGGGAGCTCCACCAACTGGACATAAAAAATGCATTCTTAAATGGGGATCTGGAAGAATAAGTTTACATGATTTAGCCTCTAGGGTTTGTAGCGCAAGGGTGTGAAAGGAAAGTTTGCAAATTGAAAAAAAATCTTTATATGGTTTGAAACAATCCCCAAGGGCCTGGTTTAACAGATTTCACTTGGCTATTCAACAAAATTAGTTCAAATAGTGCCAATCTGATCATACTCTATTTGTCAAAAGAAACCAGAAGAATGTTGTGGAATTAATTGTCTATGTTGATGACATTGTGGTTATAGGGAATTGAGACTTTAAGATTCAAAAGGTCAAAGAATCCCTTGCTATGCAGTTTGAGGTAAAAGATTTGGGACAACTTTGTTATTTCCTTGGTATTGAGGTTGCCTGCTAAAAAAAGGGCATCTTCATTTCCCAAAGGAAGTATGTCCTAGATCTCTTGCAGGACACGGGAAAGTTAGGAGCAAAGCCTATAGATTCTCCTATTGAGGAAAACCATTGGCTTGGTGATTGTATTAGAGAACCAGTAACAGATGTCAAGAAGTTTCAGAGGTTGGTATCTCTACCTATCAATGACTCAGCCAGATACAGCTTATGCTGTTGGTGTCATTAGTTTATGCATGCACCAACATCCTCCCATTTAGAGGCAGTTGAGAGGGTTCTCAGATATGTAAAGAAGTATCCAGGAACTAGGTTACTTTTCAAGAAACATGGTCATATGAAAGTGGAAATCTACACAAATGTAGATTGGGCTAGAGCAGTTGACGCTAGGAAATCAACAAATGGATATTGTACCTTTGTTGCTGGAAACTTGGTCACTTGGAGAAGCAAAAAACAAAGTATAGTGGCTAGATCTAGTGTTGAGGCTGAGTATAGGGCCATGGCACATGGAGTTGTTGAAGTACTATGGGTAAAGAATTTGATTAGAGAGTTGGGCCTCTCAGTTGATGGCCCAATGTCTCTCTACTGTGACAACAAGTCAGCCATTAATATTGTAGCCAATCCAGTTCTTCATGATAGGACCAAGCATATTGAAGTTGACAAGCATTTCATAAGGGAAAAACTTAAAAAGGGGGAAGTTTGTACTCCTTACATCAGTTCCAAGGAACAACTAGCTGATGTTCTTACAAAGGGTCTTCACTATCTACGACATAAAGAACTGTGTTACAAGTTGGGCATGATTGACATATATGCTCCAACTTGAGGGGGAGTGTTGTAATGTGTAGCATCATCATGAGGATACTGGATCCCGCAAGCATCATCCTCGACGAAGTAAGTGACATCCTCCACGCGAGGGCGCTTGGGCGGGTTTTCATCCTTATGCACGAGCTCCCAGAGTGAGTTATTTCCCACTGAGGTACTACATCCTGCCACAATGGACCCACCTTTGGTCATGTTGATCACACTACAAATGAACCGCTCTACTGGTGGTGGGCAGTTTGGTGGTGGTCTTCATGCTTGATCAATTTCTTTAAGTGACCTCGATGGATCAGCTCCTCGATCTCGTCCTTGAGATTATGACAGTTCTTTGTATTATGGCCAATATCTCGATGTAAGTGGCAGTACTTTTTCGGGTTCGTATTGGTTGGGTCTCTTCTCATCATGGGTGGCCATCTAATGTACTCGTCCGTATTTATTTGCATCAAAATTTATCCCCTCTTCGTGTTCATTGTTGTGTAGTTGCGGTTTTGGACGAGAGGGGTGTGAGAATGCTGGCCTAAGGACCTACTACCTCTGTAAGGGGACTTGCTCCTTCGTGGTGACCTGTTGCACCGACTATGTTGGGACTTGCTACGTCTTGGCGACTTGCTCTTCTGTCGCTGCTTACAGCTTTCGGACTCATCCTCCGATCTCTTTAGCTTGCAACTCAGCTTTAACTGATACCCGAGYGCTTCTTCGGCCTTTGTGAACTTTGCAACTTCGTTAAGGAACTCCTCCATAAAGGCTGGAGGGTTCAAATCAACTTCCCAGTGCAAATTAGGATGTCGGACATTGTTGAATTCCACAATGAGTTCTCCGACTGAGTCAAGGTTCGGTATCTGTAACCATTCCAAGTTGAATCGCTTGATGTGATCCTAGAGCTTCTCGTCAGGTCGTTGGACAACATTCAGTAAACAGGTTGCCGACTTCGGGTACTGCTTGCTAGTTGCGAAGTGTATGGTGAAGAGATCAGCAAACTGACTCCAACTCTTAATGAAGCCTGTGATGAACCCCGAGTACCACATTCGGGCTGTGCCCTGGAAGGTGGTCGGGAAGGCCTTATAGAGACTCGCATCGTTGGCCCCATATAGCTACATAAATTCCTAGAAGTTGTTGAGGTGGTTGACTAGGTCGGTTGTTCCATCATAGGACTCCAAGCTAGGGACCTTGAAATCCTTAGGCAATGGGGCCATGAGGATTTCTGTGGCCAGTGGCGAGGGTCACCGGTTGCTTAAACGAGGTGCCGATCTAGCTCACCTTCTTTTCTTCCTCTTTCTTTTCTGCCTCCTCATTGTCATTTGGAGTGAGGTGGTTCCTTCTTGTGTTGTGGCATGCGCGTCTGTGATGCCTTCTTCGAGACCCTTTAGTGAGTTGGTAGCCTCGGACGTCACATCTCGGGTTGATTCCACAATGGGAACCTAGTTGTGGTCGTTGTGACGACGAGGTGGGTTCAATACTTGGTTCTGATTCTGATTTTGGTCATTGGGCTACTAGTTCTAGTTAGCGTTCTACCATTAAGCCTGTTGTTGCTGGTATTGTTGTTGTTGTTATTGTTGCATCGCTACTAGTGCCGCAAAATGGCCATCCTACGTTCTCATCTACAAGTCAATCCCACGGATGAACTGCACCAACTCATTGAACTGACGACCATTGATTCCAATTGGAACCACAGGGAGCTCGACTGGTTAGGGTTCTGTGTGACAGGGATGCCTAGTAAGGTCAAGGGCATGGTGAACTACCTGAATAGTGAAAGAGGGGATGTCGGTATGCATGGTGTGCTGGTCTTGCCCCCTGTGATCGTTCCGTTAGCACGTACGTTGTTGTTGATGGGGTTATTGCTAGAAGATGCCATTGCAGATGTAGTTAGAAAGAGAGTGAGAGAATAAGGCTTTTGTGTAGCATTCCCATAGATGATCATTTCTGCCCGGCCCGACCCAAAAATTCTGGGCTTGGGCCTAGGTTTTGTGTTAAGGCCCGGCCTGGGCCCACATCAGGCCCACAAATTTTAGGGTCCGACTTGGGCTTAATACTTCAAACCTGGCCCCCAGCCCGACCCAACCCGCATATATTTAAACTTACACATTTTGGGTATAATGTATACATAAGTATACATGTTATTTTACATTAGATTATATGTTTTTTTATATAAATCTTATAACATGACATGTATAATTATATTATATGTACTATTTTATATTATATAATGTATAAAATAAGTTTATATGCATGTTATGTCATTTAATATAAAATATTGTAGATATGTAATGTTTTGTATATGAAAGACATTGGCCCAAAATCAGGCCCGGGCCGTGTAGACCTAGGCTAGCCCTTATCACAAGTGCAAAGCCCAGCCCGGCCCATGATCACCCCTACTGGCAGGTTGGATACTGGACTGAGTAGGTTGCTTAATTGAGCTGCAAGAGAGAAGTAACCAGTGTCCGAGTTGCTTGACCTAGGGTGGGCACTCAAATGCTTAAGTTAGCGAGCTGGTATTCGATTGCAAAAGAGCATGAGAGATAGAGTGCTTAAAGAACTAAATTGTGCATACCTTATGATGTTGAGGAAAGGCCCTTATATAAGCGAGTTGTCGTGATCCTCACGAAACGCATCCAGTATCTCTGGCCCGTCTGGTTCGGAGGTGGTTTCATGCCTGGAGGTGGACTCCTCGTAAGCGGGTAACATTTATCCAATCCCACCCGAAGCGGGCAGGGTGATAACCAGCTCTTCCAACGTGGCACCGTGATCTCGAGGAATTCAGAGGCAATGGCCTGCTTAAGGGGGAGGTCGCTTGGCATGTCAGGTAAGTCGCCAACTGGAGTTGGGTCAAATTAGCAGAAGGTCACCTCTTACGCTAACATGAGGTCTTTCTTGGCTGTTCAAAGTTCGACTTACTAGAGTGTGGTGAGGTCATTAATGCATTTGTGAAGTGCCTGAAGTGCTCATGGGGCCTTCTTACATGGTTCCTGATGTGACCATTTCTGGTCACGTACCAATTTTTTTGTGATGTACCAATTTTTTGGCTAAGTACCTCATCATTTGACCTGATCCCAGGTGGCTTGTGACTCAGAGGATGATGGAGCTCCTTGGTGGCGAACTGCGTGGTGATGAGCTACTTGGTGGCGAACTCCCTAGTGGTGAGCTACCTGGTGACGAGCTCCCTGGTGGAGAGCTACCTGGTGACGAGCTCCCTGGTGG
>NW_010729077.1:7089565-7100752 GCF_000365185.1 Nelumbo nucifera | reverse complement strand
AATCGAGTCTAGGGGTCGGGTGTAACTTTCCAGTTTTGCCCATCAATCTCCAAGGTCCAGGGCAATACTGGAAATTTGGTCCAGTTCAAAGATTCGATTAATCCTACACTGTATGCGCCTAAGGTCTCACCCTAGCAGTTGAGACAGGCCACCCCAACCGACTTGGTGGCACAACAGTGTCAGCCTTATCAGGATAGGTCTCCCCAGACCGACCCACTGACTGTGAACATTCTAAACTAACACGAGTCTCATTAAGTGTCCAGTTTAAGGGTATTACACAGAAACATACCAAGGGAATATGAATCAAATATATACTTTTATTCATTTATAATAAACTCATAATGTACATCATTCTGATTGAAGCTAAGGGCATACAAAACTGTCTAACAAATAGGAGGCTAATGGGTTTGCAAAATATTATTTCGCATTATTAGATCTAAAAATTTTGATTTTGACCCCAAATTGGGTTAAAATCATTTGATGAAAGGTCATGGTTAATGCTGGAACCTCATCTCGAGAACGCATGAGATAAATTCACGAAAAATGAGTATAATCATCAACAAACAGTAGGAAATATCTGTACCCGCCCATGGCAGTGGTATGATAAGGTCCCCAAACATCAGTATGCCCAATTTCAAAAGGAATATTACTTCTATTATTATTTAATGAATAGGTTGTCCTGCAGTGTCTGAGGAGGTGGAGCTGAATTACCAACTTCATTTTCCAGCTGAATTAGAGCAGCTCAGAAAGCAATTTGAGTGTCTAGAGGATTGCCTCTTGTGCTAGAGAAGGTTGTACTATCAGTGTTAACAATCATATTTGCATTCCCCTTTTTGTTTTTTAGTTTTGTTGGAACTAGATGTGGATGCAACTTCCAACAGGTCTTTTTAGTATGTTTAGGTTTTTTGCAATGCTCACATACTATGTCCTTCTTAGCTTCCTTCTTCACGTCTTTTTCCTTATCACCCCCAAATTTGGGCTTAACTGCTGCCAAAGCTGATTCAAAAGGCTGTTGTTGGAGCATAACTTTTCTCCTAGTCTCTTCGTTGTGTACTAAGGAATAGGCCTGGGACAGAGTTACACTGTCTCTTGTCAACAATTGCTGCCTCACAATATCATATTCCAAATTTAGACCAACCAGGAACTCAAACACTCTATTAGTTTCAATCTGCTTTCTATAAATTTGTGCATCCTTCTGGCTTTCCCATTCAATTGATTCAAGGTGGTCAATTTCATGCCACAGGGATTTCAAGATTGAAAAATAAACAGAAACTTGTTTCTCACCTTGCTTGAGATTTTTAACCTCACATTTCAGCTCATAAGCCCTAGCAACATTAAGGGGCTGAAAGTATGTTTCTTTCACAACATCTCATATTTCTTTAGTTGTTTTTGCCCACAAGTAATTTTGGTTGACGTGTGTCTGCACGGAATTGCATAGCCATGTCATCACCAAATAATTTTCCTAAATCCATTTAGCATAAGTGGGATCCTCCTTATTTGGTTCCTTCACATTTTCCAACAAATAGTTCAGCTTTCCTCTTCCCCCAATTGCCATCATGGCTGATTGGGCCCACTCTAAGTAGTTTGAACCATCAAACCTTACAGTTGTAATCTGGAAGGTGTTTTCAGTCATGCCACCTGAACCAGTTCCAAAAGCACCCTACCCTTGGTGCTTGAACTCCATTCTTGGTTAGGGGTTAAGCAAAAAAACTCCTTTTATTTATTGTAACAATCAGCCTACTAGGTCTAAAAACTAACAATAGTAGGTCTAGAAGCAGAAATCAGATTCAGAGAAAGAAAAAATTTACAATTCACTGTATCACTGTATCAATCAAACTACTAAATCTGAGAACTAATAGCAATTGGCCCAGGTACAAAACTCCAAAAACGGAGGTTAGAGAACAGAAATATGAAAGTAGCCAAACTTAAAAACAAGTGTAATCTCTTATCCGGATACAATAACAGTCCTGGATTTTAGGGTTTTCTCTTAAAACCCTAGAAGAGAAAAAGAAAAAAAATTCTATATAGCCAAACCTCACAAATTAAGCTATCCTTGTTGCTGCCCTCGAGAAGGAATAAGACCTTACCTAGGAATTTCTAAGAAAACCTAATCTTGATTAAAAAATCTTCCTGAAATTCTAATCGCCAACTTCAGTTTGCTCAAAACTGATCTTGATTCTTATCAACCCGAGAAACTTCTGAAACATAACTAATCTCGGAAAAAAAATCTTCTTGATCGCCAACTTCAGTCTTGATGAGAGAACCAAAAAATTTGATTGGCACCTCCAATCTTGATCAAAGACATAACCTTGATCACTTAATTCTTCTCTGATTCTTCCTGATTAAAAGGAGCACTTTCCAATCCTTGGACAGTTGCTGAAGACTTCTTGTAATCTCCAAGAATCAGTCGAATGAAAAACTCAACCCTAAATAATTCTCATGTGGTCAGCTGAATTAATTCCACATGAGAAACCCTAGATCGAATGCTCTAATACCAAGCAATCGCTCAAGATTGAACATACACTTAAAAGGAGAAGAAAAAAAATAAGAAAAGAAGAGGGAGAAAAGAGAGAGAGAGAGAGAGAGAGAGAGAGAGAGAGAGAGAGAGAGAGATTTTGATAAAAGAGAGTTGGGTTGATGTTTGAAACAACCGCCCCCCTCTTAAATTTATATACATAGTATCATACTTGTAAAAGGACTGAATTGCTTACATGGCAAGATAAGATAAGATAAAGCTGAAAAAGGGCTAATCCTAATCTTATAAAAGATTAGTCCTAATCCTAATCTTACCATAAAGAACTAATCCTAGTCATAACTTATTGCTGACATACGAACAATGGGGTCCACATTAGTGTTCTCTAGAGAGACTATAGTAACTTGTGAGAAACATTAAACTTAATATCAAGATAAAAGCTTCTAACATAAAGGAAACTAAATAATTATACTTTGTAATTTATAAGTTTCAATTGGAGGTTTTGTGAAATTGGTGAAAGAGAGAATCAAGAATGGGAAGATTAGGGTTTAATAATTTCTATATTTCATTAAATATTAAATTAGAATTTGGTAAGATCTAGGACCCTAGGATTAAAATTTTTAATTTCCTACAAATATCTATTAATCCCTATTTAATATATAAACATCAATTACCATATATATTTGGGCCATGCCTAAAAAACCTAGGCCCAAGCCCGGATTTCTCGGGCCAGGCTTGGTCGGGCCGGGCTGAAATGATCACCCCTATTTCATGCCTAGAGATGGACTTCGTGCAAGCAAGTGATGTCTATCCAACCCCGTCCAAAACGGGTGGGGTGATAACCAGCTCTTCCAATGTGGCGTTATGACCCTGGGGAATTCATAGACGATTGACCATTTAAGGGGGGAGGTCGCTTAGCACGTCGTGCAGATCTCTAACCGGGATTAGGGTAGTTCGGTGGAAGCAAGTCGCCTCATACACCGACTCATGGTCCGACCTAGTTGTTTGCAATTCGACCTACTGGGGTGGTGTCGAGGTTGCTGATGCAGTTGCGAAGTGGCCTACTTACGTGGCGTCGAGGTGTCACCCAACTGTTCTATGATGCCACATGTCATGCTGTCATTGGAGGACCAAATTATCCCTCATCAACCACAATTATTTTAAATAATGTTTTTGAACCATTGTCTATGCAACCAGTTTTATTTCACCCTCAACTTTTTTTTTCACCAAAAACCGTTAACCTGGTCAATGACCCACTGACTTTGCAAGAGTTTTAACTATTTTTTATTTTTTATCTAAAATGGACCATCCATTCAAATCAGATGGTCGAACCGCTGATCCAAAAACCGATGGCCAAACTGTTGGTGCTCATTGATCAGTTAACCCATCCTATTGGATTTTGAAAAATATTGAACCAAATCAATTCAGTCAATTAGTTGATCAGTTTAGTTTTTTATTTTTATAATGTTAACCAAGGTTTTTGAACTTCTATTGACTCGAACAGTCAGACCGTTTGGCCTGGGAACCGTTTAGGCAACTGGTTTCGTTTTACCCTAGACCTGTTGAAAAAGTCAATAACCCGTGACCCGGGCAGTCGAATTGTCAACCCGCCGACCCGTTCAATTGTTTTGGCCATTTTTTTGTCAAAACGGGCCATCTATTTGAATTAGATGGTCAAACCATTGACCCAAAAACTAGTGGCCAAAACGATTCCGTTTTCGGGTCATTTTTTAGAACCATGATATTAACAATGATTTTTTTTTTCAATTTAATTGAAAACCGAACTGATATCTTCTAGTTTTTCGATTTTTCATCATTTCATGAACACTCCTAGTTAGTATGGTGAATTTCCTATTCGTTTTATTTATTTTTTTTATTTTTTATAGATCTTCCTCTTTTTCTTTTCCTTTCAAATGAAGAAAATTAGTTAAATAAAACTAAACCGGCTATCTATTTCTATGATACCGGGATTGACAATTATACTGAACCCAAAACCCTAAATCATAAAATAACTAAAAGAAGATGTGAAGATACGATAATGACCGCTCCAAAACTGAAATTGACTACCATGCCTTATCTTCGTTCTAAACATCCTCAGAAGAACAGACTGCGCGACTTGATTAATTAGTATTTATAAGCGTAAGTTGCCTCCATCTCTCTCGCTAGTGAGAGAGAGGAGAAAAATAGATAGAAAATCACTTCCTTCTTATGTAACAACTGACACATTGACTGGATAATTTGTGTATACAACGTTTACTGAAAACGTAGCATTATTTACAGGGTGGGATGAAAAAATATTGGTTGAGATCATAATTCATAATAGGGGTGCATATAAAAACGAGGAAATATAATTGAAAAATCTATATAATATATATCATATTATCTATATTATATATATTTATAGTATTTACGTTATATATTTATATAATTTTGAAAGCATAAAAAAAATCAAAGAATCAAAGAACTGAATCGATCAAAAACCAAACCGATCAACCAAATTGGTTTTCGATTCAGTTTAAAGTTTTTTAAAAAACTGGTAATACCGATTTGGTTTCAGAGCAAGTCGATTAATTTTATTTCATCAAGTTGAGGAAAATTCATACGGAGTCCAACCTGTTGACATTCTCTACTATTGATGCCTCAATTTAGTTTTGGTTTTTTTCTTGCATTTGATAAGAGCTCTAGAGTGCAAATACAAATATATACAATTCATGAAAATGTAAAGTTGGTTTAGTTTTTCATTCATAAATTTTGTATTCTTACCAAACAGTTTAGATGTGATGGATAGAAATATGAATTTCAAGACTAAAATCCACCTTTTTCATATTGACGAACTTTGAGTGTAACCTTTTGGATGCAAACTTTGCTTTCATTTTGAATGCAAATTAATATGTTTTGGAATTTATAATTGTTGTCATCTTCAGTACACAAACGTATTCTTACCAAATGCATACGAAACTGAACCGGATTACAAATTCACTCAGTTTGCACTCTTATCAAATGCGGCCTTTGGAGCTTCAAATTTATTGTATCACTAGCATGGACCAAAAAGAACATGTAAGAGAAAGAAGAATGTTAGTATAATTGGCAGTCCGGATAAGCTGGAGACAAAACTGTACACACCGGGCTGGGTTATTTATCATGAGTGAACACACCAATAATGAGTTTACCAGTCAGTGTGGGTTTAAACCCATGGAATGGCCAGCCCTCCCTGTCATGGTTTCAAAAAATGACCTGGAAACAGAATTGTTCTGGCCATCAGTTTCTAGGTCAACAGTTTGACCGTTGAACCAATATCTGATCCATTGATAGAAAGAATACAGATATCAATGGATCAAGTTTGGATTGCAACCAATTTGAACAAGTTGGATGGTCCAGACATCGAATTGGACTAATTCAAAATGGTCCAAAGCATTCGTTAGCTAGATTTGATTGAACCTGAGCCATCTGTAATGGACTCATATTGGACTGGATCAGATTGGAATAAATCCGATCCAATTGACACCCCTGCTCACATTGTTATTTTGATTTAAGTACAGCATATTTTAGGAATAAGAAAAATCATTGACGCAAAACTATTTGGGTTACGATCCAAATAAGAGTAATAGTTTTAGAAATCATTACGATCCAAATTGTTCTTATTAGAGAACGCCACGACTACCTGCAAGATCATTTTATTTTTGATGGTCACGAAGAAGAAAAGTATTTTTGAAGATAAATAATTCATCTATTTGATGTTTATATGCACCTCAAAAAATAGCCCTATTTGGGTTCTATTATTCCTAATTCCTATATTTCAGTCCCAAAATATTTTGAAACAAACTAGTTACCACTTAGCTTGTTACTTGTATATTAGTCAATTCAATCAAATTGACTAGGTACCAACGTTTTTAAAATCGAATCAAACAACGAACCGATCAGGGGTCTGGTTCCCGGGTCAAACAGTTTGATTGTTTGAATCGAATGAAGTCTGTTCTGATAAAAAAAATTAGAAAAATAAAAACGGCCAATCCATTGAATGGTTTGACTGCCCAGGTCAGCGGTTTGCTGACCAAATCAACGATTTTTAGCGAAATAACAATTCTGAGGTAAAATGAAACCGGTCACCTGACTGGTTCCCAGTTTTTCCGGTCCAACCGTTTGGTCCAGTTTTGAAAACCATGCTAGGTACTAGCCCACTTTTTATGTTGCTTTCCTTTTCATACCCCCCTTATCAGTTTTATTGTGAAAATTCAAGTTTTCACACAGGAGATCACTTCTACTATGATAGGGTTTTAAACCCAACTCTCTCCCCCTCACATTTTGATTCTCTTTTTCTTGGTTCAATCTCATATCAAAGTCTTGTCCCAACTCAATCTCATCATCATCATCATCTAAGCCATAATATCCCATGACGATATGGGGATAGCTACATGTGGATCCTCTTTTTTTGCCGTTCTGATCTGTTCAGTTCTCCACCCATCCGCTAGTTGTATCTGAGATACCACTGTTGGAAAAAGAGCTAATT
Source organism: Nelumbo nucifera (assembly GCF_000365185.1). Next base: position 7,093,772 of record NW_010729077.1, on the reverse strand, counting down.
TCTTTCTTTAAATGACGGGAAATTGTTGTCAAATTGAGGGTTGTTTTCATTGATTTTGATTTTTGTCTTATCCGTTTCTAAGCTAACCTCAATTACAAAATGTTGCACCCGAGTGCTGAATAGAAAATTAGCAATTGACAAAATGATTGATTCTTGGACTCATTCCCTTCTTTAAAAACCTTCCCTGATCTTATTTTTTATCAAACCAAATTACCAAACACAGCTTTAGAGAAACAAAAGGCATTGGCAACTAGAATGAATACAAGTACTTAACAATAGGGATGAATAAATAGATCGGTTCTACCCCAAATCAATTGGAACCCACCTTGAATTACCGCTTTCAAGTTCCAAATTCTTGAATAGATCTCCACTCAAGCTAGTTGAAGGGTTTGGGGGTTTACCCTACCCAAACTGATTAAAAGAACAGGCTCCACTCAAGGAGTTTCATAATATACTCCAATATATCCAAGTGTTTGATCCTAGAAGGATCTCATCGATTGGAATATTAAAAGTAGACCAGTCCAATTCCTAACATAATATCATTATCAAGTGAAAGAATTAAATGCAACTTTCCAATTTTACCTCTACCTCTAAGGTCTAGAGTCTACTTGCAAAATGGTCCCGTTCAATGTTCTTCAAACACTCACTCATTGTACCTTTGGCCTGAACTGAGCAGTTGAGACCTATTGTTCCACCAATTCGACAATACAAAAGTATTAGCCTTCACATGATAAACTCCCAACTTTATCAATTGTTAAGAACATTTAAACCAACATAAGTCATAAATGTATAGCTATGGAATAATTCGCAGAAATACATCATAATACATATGAAATAATAATGCACTGAATTTATTCAATAACAAATATCAATTAACATCAGTCTTATTGGAGCTGAGAGCATGCAATAACACCCTTGCAGGGCAGGTATTAGATTCCAACTTGGAACCAAACTAAAATAACCCATGATCACTCCTACTTAACATACAGAAATATTATTGCTAACGGATGAAAATTGAAAAGAGTTGGTCAACCCAAGTTTACACACCATACTCAGACGATAAATAGAAATGGTGAGGAAATAAGATATCCATCCGCATCTTTTCTGCCAAGCAAGGTTCAAAGTATCAACACGTGTCGACCTGTATTGGCCAATACATATCGTTCTGGGACCCCTCTGATACGCCCCTATAGTGGGTGTATCGGGGGTCTGACTGGTTCAGGGGGTGGAGCCCTAAACTGGCCCCTTGAACCAATTTTGAAAAAAAATAAAAAAAAGTAGAAAAAAAAGGATATCGATTTGCCCAATATCCCCTACCGACATATCAGGCATATCGATATTTTGAACCTTGCTGCCAAGTGCCAACCACAAAATGAACCGGTTTAGGGGGTGGAGGAGCCCTAAACCGGCCCCTTGAACTGGTTTCAAAAAAAAAAATAAAAAAAAAGTAGAAAAAAAGGATATCGATTTACCCAATATCCCCTATCGACATATCGGGCATATCGATATTTTGAACCTTACTGCCAAGTGTCAACCACAAAATGAACGATCAGCATTAAGGCACCTAACCAGACATGATCATGTGATCAAATACAAGGTCCCAAAAAAAAATATAGGGCAAACGAATAGCTTCGATGATAAAGCTAAGGTGAAAAGATGTTAATGCATTATAATGCTTCTAGTAATTAGTGTTGGCATGTTAAAAAACCAGCATTCAAAGAATTGGATCAGGCATTGAACTAGAAAAGGGAGATTCGTGAATTATAGATTCAATCAAGAGACATTGTATTGATGTAACACATGTATATATATTATGGGTCATTATAAATATTATGTATAATATATTTTATAAATTGTATTTTACTTATATATGGTGGATATATGGCATGTTTCAAAATTTTTAATGCAAATTACTAGAAGCATCTTTACTCACTTTTTCTTTAATAAAGTGAGCCCGATCTGTTTGCTTCTCGGGGCTATCAGAAATTGCGAACAGGCGGAGGAAGGCTAAGCTGGAATCTTCGTCCGGACTGTGGCGAACAGGCTTCCAGTGCAGAAGATCGCCCAAATCCACGCTACAGTAGGGGTAAAATAGAAGAGAGAGAGAAGGAAGATAGAGGTTGGATAAGTTGCAGCACGAAGAGTGATGAAGAGGAGATTTCAAATGACTGTGCAAGTTTGGATAGCTCTACACAGGAAGATTCCCAAGCAGGACAGATCAGAGATGAGTTAAACTTAGAGCAACTCTTTCTTGAAAATCCGATGGGTGTACTAAGACAGATTGGGAGACTCCGGTAAACTTGAACAGGGTAGACCAAAGCTCCATTTTGGACAAGCCTCTACCAAGGTTCGGCCCCTTGCAAGTAGTCGTTAAGGTGGTAGGTCATGCTTACCCAGATTTAAACAAGAGTACATCACAAAGAGGTGGACAACCAGGTAGAGAAAAAGGTATTTGTGTAAACCAGTTGACGGGGAATAGTTCCCTCCAACCTGAGGAAATAGAAAGCTCCAATTGTTCTTTACAGGGTTTGAAAACCAACCACCCTCCTCTGCCCCTTTCCTACAACCCTCAGTTGGAACCAGGTAACTCTGACAACTGTGTCATTTTAGTTTGTGCTACTGATGAATGTTCTGTGTCCATTGTTCCAGATTTCCAACCAAGAGTCAAAGGCCCATGGACAGGAAGCCACAATGAGATGACAAGGGGAGGAGGGGGAGGTAATAGTAGGACTACAGGCAGGGATAAAAAGATATGGGGTATCATTGAGAGGACAATGGGTGAAGTGGAGAGAAATGATTTGCAAAGGGAGGGTACAAATGGAACAGAAAGAGTGCCTAGGGGAGAGAAAGAGAAAAGGAATGAGGAGAGGGGTAGATGTGAAGAGCTTGGAAAGCTAGATAAAAAGGAGAATTGTAGGGAAGATTCAGTGGTAGAATTTGTGGGAAAGTTGGGGTGTAAACTGAAGAACCCAAATGATTTAAAAGCATTTCTATGAAAAAAGGAGGATAGAAAGTTCAAGAAAAAAAATTGAGTGGGGTTGAGAGATTAAAAAGAGACATTGAGGGGGATAAGAAGTTTGGGGCCAGAGGGGATAGAAGGAAAGGGCCCAAGTAGATTTTGGTGCTGATAGGRTAGATTCTTGCAAAATTGTGATGAAAATCATAAATTGGAATGTGAGGGGGATAGGTAGTGCTAGAAAGAGAGCAACAATCAAAGAGGTGTTTAAGAAGTTCAATCCAGATGTGGTATTACTTCAGAAATCCAAAAGAATGGATTGTAGGTGGGCAAGAAGTGTCTGGAGAGCTAAGGGGCCTTTGGGAAAGAAGATGGTATTGTGACTTTAGGGAAAGAAGATGTGCGTATAGGACTGGAGTATTTAATAGGGGATCCTTTTGTTTTTTTTTTTTTAAGTTTTGGCAAGTAGAAGATGGTATGTTTATGGGCCCAATGACTATAGGCAGAGAAAGAAACTGTGGGAAAAGTTGAGTGATATTAGGGGCCTTTGGAAAGGACCATGGTGTCTGGGAGGGGACTTTAATGTAGTGACACTCATAGAGGAAACCAACAACCCAAGACAGAGAGTCACAACAAGTATGAGGAGGTTCAATCAGTTTGTCGATTCGTTTGAGCTTAAATAACTCCCTGTTAGACAGTTTTGTATGCCCTTCGCTTCAATCAGAATGATGTACTTTATGAGTTTATTGTAAATGAATAAAAGTGCATATTTGATTCATGTTCCCTTGGTATGTTTCTGTGTAATACCCTTAAATTAGACACTTAATGAGACTCGTGTTAGTTTAGAATGTTCACAACCAGTGGGTCGGTCTGGGAGACCTATCTTGATAAGGTTGACACTGTGGTGCCACCAAGTCGGTTGGGGTGGCCTGTCTTAGCTGCCAGGGTGAGACCCTAAGTACATACAGTGTAGGATTAATTGAATCTTTGAACCGGACCAGATTTCCAGTATTGCCCTGAACCTTGGAGATTGATGGGAAAAACTGGAAAGTTACACTCGACCCCAAGACTCGATTATGATACTGCACTAGGTGTCGGATTGGACTGCCTTTCATGTACCAATCAGTGAVATCCTTAGCGGGGGTCAAAACCTGGGTATGTTGGGACAGTGAGAACTCATCTGAGTGGGTGATCATAGTGATAGGATCAGCCCCTTTGTCGGACAAATGTAATGATTGGGGATGCACTCTC
>NW_010729077.1:7025768-7082787 GCF_000365185.1 Nelumbo nucifera | reverse complement strand
AGCTCCTAATTGGATTAGGAGCTGATCTTTTAGGTTAACAAAAGAAGGAGGGGGCGGCAGCCTTTAGAAAACACATAATCAGATCTTCTTCAGAGCTGAAATCACAGAAGAAAGAATTAAGCAACCCTGTAGAATTCTTTCTTGCCGCCTCCTTGTTTTGCCGCCCTGTTTGCCAGTTCGATCTCCATTTGTGGCAAAAGTCAAGATTCGATCTTGACATCAGTTCTTTGAGAAAGAATTGATAGGAAGCTGTGCTCACGTGCCATCCTGCTGTTTTGTTGCAAAGGACAGAATTCTTGGAGAAGAATACTGGTGATTCTGCTCCATCCTGCACTACGCCATTTTCAGTGGGAGCAGTCTTTGGATCCTTCCTTGGGCGTGAACACCTTCATTGGGGGATACTATTTCTCCGTATCAGGTATAATCCTCTCCTACTCCTTTTGGTTCARATCTGGTTCWGTTTATGGTTCAAGAATGATCATTGAAAATATGATTTTCTAAATAGGGAATGCGATTCCCAGTTGAAGGGAGAGAAAAATTTTTGAAATTTGCCCCCTTTATTCCACAAGATTTGGGCGTCCATACGATGGAGTTCTCATCCCTTCACTCCCAAGGCTTAACAATACCTTCACCTGGTCTAACCTCCAATCGAGCCCAATTTGCTCTAAGCTGGATAGATTTTCTTTTCTACAGATTAGGAGGCACATTGGGGCAACTTAACATTTAGGGTGTTCTCGAGGCTTACTTCAGACCACTGGCCTATAGTAATGTGTAAGGAGTATTTAAGAGGTGATAGTCCTACCCCGTTTAGATTTGAAAACATGTGGTTGACCCACCCAGGCTTTATTGAGAAAATCAAGGAACGGTGGGAACACTATAATCCGTTAGTACAATGGGAAGGAATGAGGTTCCATAAAATGCTTCAGTTCTTAAAATCCCAAATAAAGGAGTGGAACAGGTTGGGGTTTGGAAGAGTTGAGGAAAGGAAACAGGTGTTGGTAGAGCAAATAGAGGAGCGGGATATGAAGGAAGGAAGGGGTCTTTTTGGTGAAGATGATAGAGAAAGGAGATGGAGTGTAAGGAATCAATTGGATGATCTTTTGATTAAGGAGGAAATAAGCTGGAGGTAGAAATCTAGGTGCAAGTGGTTGAATGAGAGGGATAGAAACACCGGGTTCTTTAACTCAGTGGCAAATGGTAGAAGAAGGAAGAATTTCATTTCAAAGTTGGAAGTTGAAGGAACAATTTCCCATCCGGTAGAAATAGCAAAAACCTTTGTTGGCCATTTCAAATATATTTTCAGAAGACCTTTAAATGAAAGGATCTGATTAGAGGGTTTAGATTAGTCGACTCTAAGCCCAGAAAACAGAGAGTGGTTAGAAAGGATATTTGATTTGGGGGAGATAAATGAAGTAATCTTTTCAATGAATAGAACGAAAGCTCCAGGTCTTGACGGGTTCACAATGGCTTTTTATCAAGATTGTTGGGGTATTGTAGAGGAAGATATTGGGTCAGTGTTTGAGGAGTTCCACAGAAGGGGAATAATCAACCCGGGCTTGAACTCCACTTTCGTTGCTCTGGTTCCTAAGAAGAAAGATGCTTCACAACCAAGGGACTTCAGACTTATTAGTTTGGTGAACAATTTGTACAAAATAATCGCAAAAGTGTTGTCTCTAAGGTTAAAGAAGGTTCTTACTTCTATAATTGCACCTAACCAAGGTGCTTTTGTGATGGGAAGACAAATTACTGATCAAATCTTGATTGCAAATGAGAGTCTGGAGAGTTTTAGGAAATCCAAGAAGAAATGAGTGGTGTGTAAATTGGACTTGGAGAAGGCTTATGACTTGGTTGATTGGTCCTTCTTGTTGGAGGTGTTGAAAAGTTTTGACTTTGGAGATAGTTAATGTAATTGGATTTGGGGTTGTATTAGAAGTTGCCACTACTCAATCTTGGTGAATGGAACTATGGTGGATTTCTTCCCTGCCTCGAGAAGAATAATACAAGGTGATCCACTATCCCCTTTCCTATTCACTCTGATTGCTAATGTACTTGGGAGATTGATTCAGATAGCAGATTCAAGGAATTTAATAAAATGATGGAGAGTAGGAAGGGAGGAGATACCTCTTACTCATCTATAGTTCGCAGATGACACTATCCTTTTCTATGAAGGTGGGAATATTGAGTGGATTTAGAACCTAAAGTTGGCAATACAACTCTTTGAGTGGGTATCCAATCTCAAGGTCAATTTGGATAAAAGTAGTTTGGTGGGTGTGAATCTGGAGGCGAGGGAGCTTAGAGAGTATGCAGATGTCTTATGGTGTGCAACCTTGGATTGGTCGATGGCTTACTTAGGCCTCCCCCTAGGGGATAACCCTAAGAAGGTAAGCTTTTGGAACCCGGTGATGGAGAGATTTGGGAAAAGGCTTGCCTCTTGGAGGAAAAATTATCTTTCCTTGCAGGGGGGGAATCACTTTGATTAGATCAACCCTAGCTAATCTTCTTGTGTACTTCCTATCTGTGTTTAAGATCCCCACAAAGGTCTCTAACACTTTGGAAAATCTTATGAGGGATTTCTTGTGAGAGCCTAGAGAGGGGAAGCGGGACCATAGGGTGAGTTGAGAGGTGGTAACTAGAGGTAAAAAGGTAGGAGGTCTTGGGATTGGGAATCTTAGGAAGAGGAACATTGCATTGTTGGGGAAATGGCTATGGAGATTTCCATTGGAAAGAGACAAGTTATGGACAAAGATTGTGGCTAGTATACATGGGTTGGAAGACAATGGATGGGAACCTGGAATCTTGGCAAGGACTATAGCCGCTTATCCTTGGTCAACCATACACAAACTGCTTCTAGTATTCTCCCCTTGTATCAGGTATGGTCTTAACTTCGGTAATAAAATAAAATTTTGGAAACAACTTTGGATCGGGGACTCACCTCTAATGGACCAATTCCCTTCTTTGTACGCTCTTTCTGATTTAAAAAATGAACACATTTCTTCCTTCTTAACACCTTCAAACTCTCCTTCAGGGTTTGGGTGGCCTAGGGCTGAAAAGGGCAATTAGGGACACAGACATGGACCACATTTTGTCTTTGTTATCCATGCTTGAAAATGTCTTCTTGGATCCCATTAAGGAGGACACCAGATTTTGGGTTCCCTCCTCTTCAAGTGTTTTCTCTTGTGCCTCATTTTTCGAGACTTTAACTCAGCCTTCTGATCCCATTGGATTGTCTTTCCTAGTTAAAGAAATTTGGAGTAGGCCCATTCCTCCTTGGATTGGTAGTTTTTGTTGAGAAACTTTCCTGAAAAGAATTAATACAAATGACCTACTTGAGAAGAAGAGACCCAACTACTGTTTACTTCCTAATAGATGTACTCCCTATAAAGCTAATGGGGAAACTGGTTACCACCTTATGGTCACTTGTTCGGTTGCTAAATCAGTTTGGAAGTGGGCCTTTTCCCTTTTTGGGTGTCTTTGGATTCCCCCTAGGAGTGTCCAAAGCTTATTCTCTCCATCTTTTTTCAGATGGCCGAAGAAGAGAGGGAAGACTATGTGGAGAAGCATTAGGGCTGCAGTGTGTTGGTCTCTATGGGAAGAAAGAAACTCATGGATATTTTCAAGTAAGGGAAGAACCATTGGAGGTGGTTCTCCAATGGTTAAAAACTATGGAATTATTCTGTGGCTGATGTGGTGAGAAATTGGAAGGAGATAGCCTCCTCTGCCCTCTGTAAGAGGACTTGTAGTCCTTCATGGTCCCCTCCTCTTTCTGTGTTCATAAAATTGAATTTTGATGGTAGTTGTATAAGGAACTCAGGGCCTTCTGGGATTGGGGGAGTATTCAGGAATGAGATGGAGGTTATTATTGCTATGTTCTCAGGCCCAACTGGGGAAGGAGACTCTCTTAGGGTTGAGATCCTTCCAGCCCTAGAAGGTATCCAAAGAGCAAGGGAGTTGAACATCAGATGTTTGGTTCTTGAAGGTGACTCGGAGGTGGCGATTAGGTGGCTAAAGGGGGGAGGCAATAGATTATAGAGTTATAACAATGAGAAGAATAAATTTAACAGGCTGAGTAGGGATTTTGTGGTTCATTACAACTGGGTAAAAAGGACTGCTAATTCTTTTGTTGATAGGTTAGCAAAGCAAGGGGTGGATAGGGTTTTGAGTTTTGGGGGTAATTTTTTAATTTTCCTTGTATTCTTTGGTGGGGAGTTTTTTTACCTCCCCTTTGTACCTAAGCTTCACATAGTTTCATATCTTTAATAAAGTTTCTTGTTATTGGTAAAAAAAAGTAATATATAAAATTATTAATTAAAACAACTAAAAAATAGATGAATGATAATTGAGCAATACACATTGATAAGAGGTTAAGTCTCGCAATAAACATTTTAAATTTTCAATTATTTAAAGACCTAGGCAGTTTCATCCGAGACATTCACCAATTCTTCAGTTAAACCGATCAAGGAGCCATATTTGACCTGTTATCAATGAATTCCAGTTTTTGACCCCTAGTCAACCTGTCCGATTATCTAAACAAAGGTTCAAACCAGGAAGAATGTGACAAGATTGGCATGGAGGTTGTTACTTGTCGATATAAAACCAACCACAACTAGGGAAGGATCCTTACCGCAGGTTGTTGACCAATATACTCATAGTTTAATCCAAGGTTCTAAATATCGATATGCCGGTAGGGGTGTATCGGGCAGTATCGATACTATTTTTTTAATTTTTTTAACTTTTTTTTTCAAATCCAGTTCAGGGGGCAGTTTAAGATTCCTCCACCCTCTGAATCGGTCAAAACCCCGATACACCCTCTGTAGGGGCATATAAGGTTGTTCCCGATATGATACGTATCAACCAATACGCAATGATTTTTTGAACTTTGGTTCAATCAACATATTAATTAGAAACGTTATCAAAACTATTCGACAATTTACAAATTCTGGGTACTGGGTTCTGTTTCACCCATAACCCGATCCTTGGCAAAAAACCATTGATTTGGCCAGTGACCCATAGACCAGGCCAGTTGAACCATTAACCCATTCAACGGTTTTTAACCAATTTTTTATTTCAATTATTTATTTTTATTTTTTTTAGTTGGAATGGACTGTCTATTTGAACCAGATGGTCGAACCATCAAAACCCAGAAACCAGTTGCCATAATGGTTCCGGTTCCAGGTCAGTTTCAAAAACCTTGAAAAGCACCAGAAAAAATGGTGAATTAACAATCAACCTCTCAGAAAATAATTGTCCATAAAAATGGAAATCCATACAGGAAAATACCGAACATTAACCAAATTCCCTAGGCAGATGATCTTTAGACTTTACACATCCTAAAAATTCTAGATAAACCACAAAAAAAAAAAAAAATCCAGGGCGACCAGATAGACGCCATCATGCCAACACAGATCCCTCTATTGTCTCGCTTCTTGTATATAGTCTATTTCTATAGCTCCAAATTCCCCAACAGATGTATAAAGAATTTGTACACAAGAAATATTTTTCTTTCCTACTTCCAACATGGCTATAAAAGAGCATCGTGAGCTAGCCACACCGACCACACTGAATAAATAAATAGAAAAAAAAAATCCACATTTCTTCACAATGAATAAAAAGAAAAAGAGAATGGTCAAGTAAAAACCCAGTTTCTGGTTAATTGTCAAACATCTTCAAAGTTTCTGGACAAGAAAACCTAGTTTATTGAAAGCCTCTATCTTCAAGCGGCCAACAGTCGTCGGTATACAATAACCATGCAAAATCTATCGAAAAGATATTTTACCTCGGATCACTTCATACCGCCAGTTGAAACGAGGCAAATAAAAACAAATGTTAGAATTTTAATCAAGTCGTATGGAACCTTAGCTTCGAATGCATTTGTGCCTGAACTTTCTAAGAGAACAAGATTTCTCAACTTTCCAAAAGATAACAGAAATGCAAAATATCATATTGCCAAAAACTGGATTATGAATTGGAGAAAAAAATTGTCAATAATTTCCCTATAAATAAAAAGAACATAAAAAACTATTTTCATTTAAATGAAAGGACAATAGATACATGACAGCCTGTGACTAAAGTAGAACTCTCTCTGCAAGGACTGGCTCCACCTTCTGCTTTTGCAGAAACAATTATAAAGTATATACAATGAGGTACACTGGGCGTGCCATCCTTCGGGCCGATCCTCATTAGACCTTTCGCTTGCAATGATTCTCCAAGAAAGAATGCCTCAAATGTTTGAACAAGCCGCAGAATCCAGATAAAAAATGGATCATACCTAATAAACCAAGGTGCAATATGTTAAAAATATTTTTTTGATCAATAAAATGTAAAAATTATTAACAACAAAAATCTCAAAAATCCATTTATGATCACCATTAAATGGAATTTAAGACCATCACATACCTGTGCTTTCAAGCTCCTTGAGGAGACTCATCTCGGTCTCCAGAAGTTTGGAACTGCAAGACCAGAAAGAAAATTTTAGGGGCAATTTGATCAGTGGTGGTAAAATCCCAGGCTGACTAGCGTGAGAAAATATGTTTGAATTTAAGAGTAACCACTTAGTAAAAAAAGGGCAAAAGGTTAGGCCCATTTAAATCCACTACGGATAGCTGGGACCAACACTGGGTAATGGCTGAAAGCCTTCTTTTATCTAGGTGCAAATTTGGATTCCGCTATAGTAGCCAAGTAACTCTCAATAATTAGCACAAAGAAAGATTCAGACTATTCAAATCTAATACAGAACAATACCCTTGGAACGATCACAAACTAAGAACAGAAAATGACCATAATTCAAAAAAAAAAAAWTACCTTCTGAAGGTCTAAGAGAAGGCATTGAGTGCCTGTAGTTCAACACTCTGGGAGGAAAAGCCCATCCATGGCTTGAGGCTCGCATGGGTTCTAATGGTGGTCCATAGTAGGAAATAGGTGCATATGACATGTCAGCTTTGTCAAAATGAACTAGCCCTGGAAAAGGAAGAAAAGTGTTAATTACCTGTCAATAAATCCAGACAATAATTGAATGAAATGGCTTGCTAACGCGGGCCTACAAATCTTGGAGAGGAAGAAAATGTCGATATTCAACCAGGAAAACAAGGACCACAGACATAAGATATACACCAAAGAGAATGTTTAAGCCCGAAAGAAGTTAACAACAAGCCCATAGGACACTTACCCGAACGAAACGGCGCAGAAAGTCTAACACGCTCACCAATCTCACGTGGAGCCACCTTCATTCTATCTTGACCATTGTATAATTTCCCTTCACTATTATCATGACCAAACTGAAACCTCTTGCTAAATGATGGGGATGATGTTTCTCTCCAAGATGGCATGCACCTATCTGCATGGACATAAGAGAACTGATTTGATACCAGGGGAGGTGGAGGCTGCAGATGGTAAGCCTTCCTGGGCAAGGACACACCATCTGTCTGCTGAACATTATTTCCAGAATGCACTGATGGATGAGAGCCTGGAAGAGTGCCACATGATCCAGAGCTACTGGATCTCTGCATCTGCTTTGGAAGATCCCTATGTTCAGGAGCATAATAAGACGCTGCATCCAAGGTTACAGAGTTGACATTTGGCCTGCCAGTTTGCTGATCCACAGACTGCTGCATGTTCTCTTGTTGACTCTGGTCAAGTCATGTTACAAGGAAAAGAAATTAAGACTATTATTAACATGTGACTTATCTAACAGATTTGATCCATCCAAAAATACAAATACAGCAACAATAATAACAATAGTGGTGGTGGCGGTGATCATAATAGTAGCAGTAGCAATAGTACTAAAGGGAACATGAACCAAGTGTTAGTGTTACTGGCCATGTCATTAAAGTGAATTAATTGAAATGTTATAGCTGTAAAGCTAATGCATACACTTTATTTCTATAAAGTTTTTTTTCCTTTTAATTTCAATTAAGCATTTCATTTCTACAGAGACCAGGACCAACAATAAGATGAAATTCAAAATCTTCAAGTGCTGGTACTGGATCCTTACATGTTTGTCAAGGTAGATTTTTTGATCTACAACATCAGTAAAACAATGGGACATGACCGGTGGAGGAGGGGGAAGGGAAGGGGGAGCAATGGGTGGTGGAGAAGTTGGCAGAGGAGGAGGAGACGGGGGCATGTCTTCAGGGAGTGGAGGGGCAAAGGTCAGTGGCTGTTGCGGTTCAAACTGACAATATGAAGTATGTGCAGTATCAATTCCGGCAACATTATATATTGTGTTTGCCTCAGCTTCACATAACGGGGCCACATCTTCCATTTCAAGTTCACCATCAACATCTTCCAAAATATGCCTACGCTTTTCAGTAATGGATGCTGAGGTTGTTTCTAGCTCTTTGGGGACTTCGGGTACATGTTCAGGAGTAACAGCCTCAAAACATTTTTCATCATCACTTCCCTCTTGATCTTCAAGCATGCGAGGCATGTGAAAACCTGAAATCTTGAAACTAGCATTGCTGAAAGCAGAAAGTAAATCATGGTAAGCGATAATACATAAAAATATCTGTTGGCAGATCTAGAAATGAGAGAAAAGTTATCACACCTTCCATACTCATCAACAAGCATACCATCCATTTCCCTAACAGGATCATTTAAGGCCCTCTCTGATCTTGATGAGCGCCGAGAGGAAGTACTAGGAAGAGATGTATCAGTAAGGGAGTCAAGTTCTTGCATATGGTGGCGAATAATGGATTCTGGAAGGGCTTTCCTTTCCAGCCAAAGTCTCAAAACCTTTTGAGGAGAAAAAAAAAGTCAAAACTAAGATCAACTGAATAAATTATAAAATAAGAACCATCGGTTTAATTTGCTAACCTTGAGACATTGCTTACGGTTTTCCCTTGCAGCATTTCCAGGAGGAGCAGCAGCTGACAATAGGCGTGGAAGCATTGCTTGAACTGCCAAAGGGTATATATCTCCAACATCACCTGGAAAGTACGAACTAAATTTCAACACCACCATATCCCATGCAAAATATACTCATCTGTCAAGCCTTTCTTGCTAAATAATACATATTGCTGAGAGGCCCGTAAGAAAACAAACCACTTGCCTTTCTGGCCACGAGAACACTGAGTTATAGAATCCACTAAGAAAAACAAATCCACCCTTTTGTGTAAGCTTGATTCGTTTTCCAAATTTCGAACAAGAATGTCCACCACCTGTATCAAATATATTATTCATAAAGAATGAAGACATGGTAAATCATGGACCAAGTTTTGCCAATGCAACTTCTATTGCAATAGCAGAAATTTAATATATATATATATATATATATACATACATATATATATACACTTCCATGAAAACAAGAGCAGTTCAGTAGTAGTTCTTTGATAAAGAATGAACACTTCATGAGGACAGTGAAAATTCCAGAAATGTATTTCAAACTAACTCATCAGAATGAACAAGCAAACAATGAAGCACCACTAACACTTACATTTATGCACAACAAAGACCTCATAGTTTCCCCATTTGCAGTTTCCTCTCTATTTTTTGAAAAATTTCCGGTTAAGCCTATGGTAGTGACACTAAATTTACTATCAAGTGATCATAAATTGAATAGCAGATGAGGATTAACATCGATTGGGTGCCACAAGCTGCCATTAATCAAGCAGATGGGTCAGGAGGCTACAAGAAATCAATGTTTGGGGATTGGTAGTCGTAATCCATTGGTGGGGATTGTAATACATAATTGCAGGGGTGGTTAGTAGTGACTAGTGAGGCTATCTACCTATCTAAAGCACACCATGTACATAAGCATTATTTCTCGTACTAACAAAATATATTTTACAGTTACTGATAAAAGAGTGGTCTTAAATTGGATGATGCTTCAGAATGAAGTCGTCTGAACTTTCAGATTTTTAATTAGAGAAGCCAAAGCTTTGGCTTCTATTCTGATATGCTCAATCAGATGGACTCCCAGAGGCCCAGAGTTGCTAATAACTTGACAGATTCCTGCCAGATCTGGAGTTTTAAGTGCTCAACCCTATTGGAGAACAAAAGCTAGAGCTTTGGCCTCTTCCGGAACTGCTCTTTCAAGTGGACTCCAAGAGTTGATAATAATTTTGCGAATTAACTTGCAAGATCTGGGGTTTCAAGGGATCACCTCCATTGGATAACCTAGACTGGGGAGAAGTTTGTAAAATCATTTTTGAAAATGGGTATAGATTTTTTTGAGATGGAAATGGGTAAGGTTTAGCAATGCTGTTTATTGTATCTTGCCATTAACTCTTAAATAGCAGAATTGTATTTCTTATTAATAAAATCTCATTTTCATATTTGCTTATATATCAACTATATAGGTCCAGCCATTTCTATTGCTTAATTAGGGGCCCTTAAATCATTCCTTACCACTCCAACCAACGCCCTTTTTGATCTGACCTAGGCCCTTCAACTTGTAACAGATCAGTCCTTACAGGTGCTGTAGATAGTCTTCCTTGCATGTTTTTTTATCAATATAGTCTTCTTTGCATGTTATCACCTATTGGAGCTACTCCTAGGTTCCTTTGAATAAGTTCCAATTTTGGCCCTGTCCTTTCTATTCCCACTAAACATAAGTATTTTTCCCACTCTCAATTTTTAAATCTCATTTCTTAACCACTGAACACTCTTCCCAATACAACATTTCTGGGCTTAATTGATCCAAAAAAAAAACATTGCATACATTATACTTTAGTCCTACTTGTTTTATTGTCTCTTCTTTGCAAGATATTTATCCATAAATCCAATTTTGCATTTAATCCTTTTTAGCTTCATCAATTAATACTATGTCATTAGAAAACAACAAGCACCATGCTACCTCCTATATATTTTAGTCAAATTATCCAATAAGTTAAACCATTCTGCACCCTAAGACATAGAATAGGGCTGGCCTTACTCCTGAAAGGCTAAAATGCTCTTCATCCATATAAAAAAAAAAAAAAAAAACTCCATAAAAACCTGGGGAGGTTATCATAGAAGATGACTGTAACAATGAGAGGACCTAAGGATTGTTGTCTTTTCTTAGAAAAGCATTGGCATCCGCATGAACATCTTGCTAGGGGTTCCACAGTAAGGCTAGTCCAGCCCCTTCTTAGTGATGTTTCATCATCCCTTCCAACAATCTTCYCACTCTTACATTAGTCATCAAATATAGCAACACAACCTCAAAAAAAGATAAAGGGTAAGAAGGTTGAAGCTGGTTAACATTTCACATAGAAAAATGTCTGGCACAATGAGTAATCACCAGATAGTTTATGGAGAAAGCTTATGCAACTAAGCAAGAGATTTGTACAGATGTGCAATATGGAAGGGATTTGAAGAAAACTCCCTTGGTGTGACTTATGGGTGTGTCTGAAGGACCCTTGGAGTGACAATCACCCAGTCATGGAACTGTACCCATCAATCTATACAATATGAATCGCCCGGAATGCCCATGTTGCTGATTATTTTGAATTCAAAAAAGGACAGGTAGTTTGGATTACTAGGATGCGAAGAATTATGCCTAATTGGGAAGTTGATGCCATGGCAAAAATTTTGATAAAAATCCACAAGGAGAAACTCTGCATAAATCACAGTGATGGCAGAATTAGAATGTAGAATGGATCAGGATTCTTTAAATCTAGATCATTTTCAAGGAAACCCTGCACCAAATACTTTTCCTAGTTCAAGGTGCTGTAGAAGTTCTTTACAAAGGCTGGCTTAAGTAAAACAGATAGATGGGGTATTATTGCAGTGTGTACTATCATATTGTGTAAACGAATAAAGGAGATAATCTGTTCATTCAGCGCAATGTGCCTAATCATTTATAGGTTAAGTTCAATGGGAGCTTTGGAGTAGTGTTTTTTCTTTCTGAAGAGCTAAAGTAAGATTTTATTAAATGAAGAAAAGCTTTTAAAAGAATATCATACAACTCTTTTATTATTATGAGAACCTGTTCATAAATTGCAATTTGGCAGAGAGCCTTTGTGTACATTGGGGTACTAACTTTTTTGTAATCATTTTGCCATAAGATAAACGAAACTCATGTTTTTTTGAGAACACCAGACAGGACCACTATCTAGGCATAATTGCAAAATCTTTTTACGGCTGACAGTGCATTAGTTAAGAGTATATGATACACAGTAGATATTTTGGGTCTAATAGTAATTGCAAATTAAT
Source organism: Nelumbo nucifera (assembly GCF_000365185.1). Next base: position 7,070,655 of record NW_010729077.1, on the reverse strand, counting down.
GGTATTTATCAAAACAAAAATAATAAAAATATGCTTACCTCATAAGCAATGCCATACTTTGCACAGTCCATTGCTAGGCGTGTTGCTCGACCAATACTCTCTTTTGTCCTTGATAATGTTCCAAGCATCATCTCAAAAGATCTCCGAGCAGCATTTGCTTCTGCATGGATGATCCACTTACTGAGAGACTTATCTCGACGAGTTACAGCTGATTCAAACTTCACTTCATCAGCATCAAGCACATTCATGGTTTTCTTATGATGTGGAAGAATATCAGGATTTCCGCTACCATTATGTACAAGTTTGCTTTTATTATCCAAAGAAGATTCATGGCAAACTGGGGGATCAGGAGATATTTTCTCATGGGAGTCTATCCTAGTGGTTGGAGATGGACTTGACACAGCATCTGAAGCAACCCTATTATCCAAAAGGTTGTCAGAAAAGGATTTTGAACATGACAAATGGCCCTTAGCCTGAGAAGCAGCAATCAAAATCTTCGTTGATGTCTGTGTATCCCTCTGTATTTGTGTTTGCTTAAATTCTTTCACAACATCGTACCTATCACAGCCATAGAGTTTTAGAGTGATTCTATCAGACAACTTTTTTATAAAGAAAAAATTCTTTATATGCCCCTTGAGGGACCAATTCGATAAATTTCTACAAACAGCAAAAGTATAACAAGGAACAAAAGATGTAATATCATCTATAAAAACTTTCTAAATAGAGGGTTAAAAAGCATACATGCCCCTACTGTTGCAAGCCTCATCTGATTGACACTTCAAAGACTCTTTCCTTTCAGAAGAATGCTCATCTGTGGCAGACAGTATCATGCCATCACTATTAAGGTGCAAGATGTTCTCAACTTCTTTAGCCTTTGAAGTAGGGTCAACTCCCTGGACTGCACATTGAACATCATTATTCATTTCTGAATAATCATCCAAGCACTTGTTGCCCATGTCTATGATGTTACTTTTGACTTCTTCTATGGAACCTGGAGGATGAAGCAATAGTGCTTGTTCAGATAAGAAATGAACCTTCCCTTCAATAGAATTAGATAGACAAGGTTGAGAGTTTCTGACATCAATATCAGTTTTGGCAATAGAATAAACAGACGAAATGTCATGATCATAGCCAACACCATTCCTGGCCTCAAACTTTTCTCTGTAGTCCTCATTTATTGGACTAATGGGGTTTTGGTTAAGGTGATCAGAAACGTGCATCTCCGAAGAACTTTCTGTCAGTGACCCAGAATTTGGTGGGGTCAAACTGGTTGGAAATCCAGAATTTCCTTCCAGACATGTCTTAGTACAAGAGTTCATATTCCTTACTTCTAATGCTTTATCACAAGATTTTGTATTCTGTACTTCCAATGCTTTATCTACTTCACCATTCTCTACATCCACAGCATTCCCTTCTATGCTGACCATTGGAATATGGGGGGTATTCGTGTAAGAAGCATTGCACCTGTTAGACAGCATCTTTGTAGTTCCAGTGGCTTCAATGCATGCTTCATCATCTTCAGCTGCATTGGCAGACATAGCTTCCAAAGCCCGATGAAGGCGTTTAGATGGAGGCAAAGCAGCTTCAACATCAATCGACCTACCACGCAACTGAAACTTTGTGGCTTTCCAGAACAGAGTTCCATTTTCTATAAAATTGGTGCAGCCTTTTGATGGGGATGAGCAGCTATTCCCACATCCTTTTACCTCAATTGAAGTATCCTCAGGAGGATTTCCAACATAACAGAATGATGTGGATGCCTGCTCTATGTTATTACCCAATAACCCTTCCGAGGATTTGTCCCCTTTCTGCATGAATTTATTAAGTTCCTTGTCCTCTATAGCTGCTTCACCCATTCGAACTCTAGCTCGTTTTACTAATGGCAAGTGTCCATCCCCATCTCCCTTACAAAAACTTTCATTTAGTTTTTTGGGTACATTTGTTACAGATTTAGAAGCTACATCCTCTGGAGCTTCCTCATTGTCTGGCATAGAAGTAAATTTCCCCGCATCCTTGGAAGCTCGCTTTCTGGTTAGTTTCCTTCTCTTCTTAAGGACAACTGCCTTACCCCCAAGATCAAAACATTCATGTAACTCAACATCCCTCTTTAAATGCACAGAAACTTCAGCATTGTCAATTTTGCAATGAGACTCTACTGCACTACTTTCATTCAAACTAACAGAATCAGAGGTAGTGGCAATTACTTCAGAGACAGTATCCTCGCTGTTGCCATTAGAAGCAAAAGCTGGAGAGTGTGCAGGTGAATTTGTTTCATGTCCAATAGGGGTACCCAGGGAATGCTTGGTCCTTTTGTTCCCAACAGACTCATCCAGCAATACATTGTAAACAGTGTCATCGGAAGTTTTCCTGCAATGGTTTAGTTGCATAATTAGGTTTTGCAATTTACAGGGATCAACCCTTGATGAAGTTCTAGACCTTCGAACTGACATTGCCCTTCTTTGTGTAATACATCCTTGCAGAGGTGTGTCTCTTAATCTTTTTCCTAAGGAGTTACTCGCCTCTAAAGGTGTTTCTCTATGGTTATCAAGTAACAAATCACTCACAATCAACTCCCCTGATGCCTTTCCCGTCTTACAAAGATCAGTAATTTCCATTTCATCAACAGGAACCTCAACAGGATTGCATAATTCATTTTTTCCTGCAGAAGCATGTAAAGTTTCTGATAGAGGATTGGTAATCATACCAGGACTTTGCTTCTGAACCTTCAACAACAATTTACCCATGGAACCCTCCGAGTTCCCAGTGTTAGACACAGCACCTTCATCACCAGAGTTGGACTCAAAAACCTGGTCCTGTTTTTTTGCCTTCTCATAGCTATCAATAATCTCCTCTACTGCACGAACAAAGTCGGCCCCCTTACCCTGGCGTTTAACAAGCAGTGTTTTCTTTTTCTCTTCTGTAAACGCTTCGACATCAGCAGGATTACAGAATGCACTGCACAACAAAAACCCCCATCAGCATAAAGCTAAAGTCTTTACCTCATCAAGAAAGACTCTCAGAACAGRCCTTAATCATTTAACTTTAGTTCACAATAGGCAGCAAAATACAAGCATCTAAAGTGATCTGCATCATTCTAAAACATCAATACAGCCTAAAAGGGGTCATTGAAATTCCAGGACAATGCATCCAAAATCTGTAAATGCAGGCTTCAGAAGAGCAAGCTTACAAGAAATGCTAGACCTTCAAATAATTAAGGGAAATGCATCTTAATTGATACTTGAAACAATTATTTGAAATAACAATTAAGTTTTATTTGTTGTTTATTTACTTCTTCAATTGAATGGTGACTGTAAAAGTACATTTATTAAAATTGAAAAATATGTACAATAATAATTACATAAATTAGGCTAGCCTCAGCTACCAACCCTTTGTTGTGCAATTCTAATTACATCATGTATCCCCAAAATAAACCATCCCTGTTGACTCCTTGCCTCGCAAGTGAATCAGAAACATTGCTCACTGATCTGTAAGCCCAACTTCAGGTCACATCTAATCCTCCTGCCAGCTGTTTAGCCTGCCTTAAAGTGTGTATATGCTGTCAAACATCCTCCTTGAGCAATTCTATTACAGTCCGAGAACCCCCCCCCCCGGCCCCCCAACCACAATGCTGCACAAATGGACTCTTACATTGCAATAAGCCTAGAAGCAATTACTCCAATTCTGCTGTTGTTGTCCTGAGAAGATAGCAATGAAGTCCGATTTGGATTTCTGATGAACCCCTAATTCCTGACGATCCAGGGATTTCCGAAACTATAACTGTCATAGTTTAATTTCCATGAGAGTGTTGTTAAGAGGAGCCCAATCTTTTAGCCAAAATAGTCATGAAGTTTAATTGCTAACTCAATAGTTTTTATTTATTTATCTATCAAAAAATGGATTTTATTTATTTTTTCATAGTAAAAAATCATTACTTTTTATTTTCCTTGCTAACCTAAAATAGGATAAAAAGTTAGTACCTTCAGTGGCTTCACATGAACAAAAATTATCTAACCACCCTAACAAAACAATCAACCAAATTTCTGAAGATGCTTTCTTGCATAATAATTCAATTCTGCCCTCGGATCATTGGTAGCAATGTGATGCATAAACATTACAAGATAAAAAGATGCTGCTCAGAATGACAAGAAACAATTAAAAATGTTGTGGATTTTTACTTCCTAGTTCCTAATTTCATTCTTTTCCTCCCAGTTCTATCAATCTTTTCACTCTTGTTTAAAAAATATCTTTCAGTCCTATTGCTGATAGAAGAAAATTACCATAAAAAATAGTGCTAATGAATAAAGGGGGCACCGGGCCCAAGGGTCAATTTGTAACAAGGTGTCATTGTCTGGGCTTTTATGACATGTCAGTTTACCATCATTGTATGTTTTCCCTTGAAGGGGTTATCTTGGCACATAAATAAAATGTTGTTTTCAGTTGTACATTGAAAGAACAATATTTATGAACCTAGAAGGGTAGAACCAATTGCTGCAATGGTTGCAGAGGAGAATTGCAACATCTGATTTAGAGAGCTTTGGTGATACCATTCATTCTTTTTATTGGTTGTTTTTGAGGTGTCAGCATATCATTGCTTTGCACAGTTGTTCAAAATTCTTCATTCTAGAATTGAAACTTTCCAGAAAGGAAACATTACAAAACACAATGACTCTTATTGATTGTTCAGAAAACACAAAGAACAGCCACGAAGTAAGTATTTTTGGCTTCAAAAAATAGAAGGACAACAAGCTATTGGCATCATACACTGGGAACATAGATTCCTTTCAACCACAAAATCAAATTAAAAGTTGAAGAGTTAAAATTGCACCCAAATTGAATAACAAATGAAAGTACATGTGTGGAATGCATGCTTTTGTAACTTTGAGTTTTCTGTCAAAGGCAACTTTTAAGGAAGAAGGATAAACAAGAAAAACAAATTAGAAAAGGGTATAGTCAAACCAATATCAAATGATATCTAAGATATATGACATTGAGTAATCTGATTCAGGAACAAAAGGAACAAAGTACTGGAAAAATAGACAAGGGCTCATAACTCTACAAAGTAGGGGTGCTGACAGCTTGGTTAACCAAACCACAATTATTTTTGAAACTGAACCAAAGCAAGCACTTAACCAGTTTTTGGGTTCTTAGTTTTTTATTATATTGCAATTTTCATTCAAAATAAAAATAAAATAAAAAAATCCCTGAACCTGTACTAAAGAAAACAATGAACCAAAACTTGAATTCAGAAAAGGGGAGAATGGTTGTTTAACATACAGCCTAATTGAAAGAGATGAACAGTGAACTGAATGGTTTAACATATAGCAATGCACTGTGTTTTAACTTTTAACAATTACATGTCTATGCTTTTAACATAAAGCAATATACCACTCTAAGATTGAGAGATGAACAGWTTTTTTATTGAGAGAGAGAGAGAGATGAACAGTTTAACATACAGCAATATACCTGCAAGATTGAGAGAGATGAAAAAAGAACCAAATTGCTCTATGGACTATGGTGTTGGACCACTGGTGTTTTACTAGGAGTGTGGTAGCCTCACAGTCTGGCAGCTCATCATTGGCATCCAGCAAGGTGGCAACTGAGTTGACGAACCTTTGAGTAGAGAGAACCAAAGGAGATTGGAGAAGACTGAGGGAGAATGGAGAATCAGTGACTAGGAACAAGAAAGGACATTAGGAAAATAAAAAATGGTTTTACATGGGCCATTGGGAAATGAGAATGTATTAATGGCTGAATGGGTTGGGAAATAGCCAAATAGGAAAGGGAGATGGGTGCGCATTAATGGCCAAATAGATTGGGAAATAGGAAAGGGAGATTGGGTTGGGACAGGATTCTCAAGTAAGCTAATCTGGAAATGGGAAAGGGGATGGGAATGCATTAATGGCCAAATGAGTTGGGAAAAGAAATTGGAGTGGGCTGGGAATCTCAAGTATGATAGTTAAGTCAGGAAACGCGAAAGGGAGATAGGAAAAGGAGATTGGGTTGGGGCAGGAATTCCTTTTTTTTTTGGTAACCAAAGTTGGGGCGGGAATTTTGAATAGGGTAATATATAAGCATATGCATATAAACATATATACATATACTGATTGGTTCGGTTAACCACCAGTTTATTACTAGGTTCACCAAAAACCAAACCCGTCCTTTGGTTTTTAAAATATACCAAATTGACTAGTCCAATTAACCGGATTTTTCAGTTTGGTTTCACCTGTCTGGTTCAGTTTTTCAGTTTTTGATGAGCACCCCTACGACAAAGTGTAGATTTTATAAGACTTCTTAATTACATCCATTACAAAAAAAAAAATGTTTCCAAATCAACCTGTTTTCAAACTTGCCTTAAGTTAGCAACCTCAATTAGCAAAGAAACAACAGAGAAGTTTACAGAAATGAATTCAGTAAGATAGACAATTTACCACATTCTAAAAACCTTAGACATCTTTTTTTTTATGCATCTTTAACATCACAGTAAAATTAAAGAAAAATAAGATCACCATCTCATTTTGGTGTATAGAACTCATGAAGTGACAAGAAAATTGTGAAAGAACTCAAATAGCATAAGCTTCTTTCAATACTAAAAGTTCTCATTACAATACCTTCCTAGTAATTATTTGCTTTTATCTGTAACAGAAATTGTTTATGCTACAACTGTCTTTGCCCAAAGCTCTACATAGTTTCCCCTCACATTATAAACAACATTTCTGAAGTTTCTCTAACTAAATTTCTGAATTTTCCCAAAACAACATTTCTGAATTTTCACTAATTAATGAGGGTTGATTGTTTGGAAGACCATCTTTCTTTGGCCCCCTATAAAGACTATGTAATTTATACTTTTCAAGAAGATTGAAGAGGACCTTAACCAATCAAAAAACTTGAAGAGACCCATATCTTCCCAGATCATAGCAATGAGATTACTTGGAAGGAGGAACCAAAAACAAGATTCTGTTAGATCCTTAGAGGTTTCTTTTCTACAGGTATGACAGTCTATAGATGTTGAATGTATCTGGGAAAGAAGATTCCTCCTGCATGGAAGATTTCCTATGGGTGTTGTACCTTCATAAGTCTTACAAACAATCATACCATAGGGGCACATAAAGCTTCAGAGTAGTTTTGCTAGTGTAAGCAGCCAAATAGACAATGCATCATTGTTTCCTTTTTTGCACCTCTTTCTTCCAGAAATTCTTTACCTCTCCCTTTCAGATTTCTGGGCATGCATTTGTGAATAAAATAAGTTATTCACTCTTGGCCTCCTTCTTAGGTTGGCTCTAGGGAGAGTATACTTTGATCCATGATTCCTTATTCTATATGCTGGGCTATTTGGAGGAAATGGATTAAAAGAATTTCTAATAGAATGTTAAGACTGTCCATTCATTTCCATGCTAGTAGCAGTAGCATGGAAAAATCCTCTCCAGAAATTTATTAATCACAGAATTTCAAATTGTTAAGACATAAGACATTTTTTTTATGAATGAAGAAATTTATTAATCACAGAAAATAGGAGTTACAAGTGACCCAAGAAGAGGCACGAGATGTGGCCTCTCCGGAAAAAACCTAAAGAAATTCTTAAAAACAATTTGAATAAGTTACAAGGTAGTCCAAAACAGACAGTCTCGAGAAACCCCTTGTTTGACTAATGAATCAGCTATAGCATTTGCCAATCTGCTCACCCACTGAACACCAACTGTCATGTTGCTAGCAGCCAATTCACTTTTTTAAAGAGGTCTCTCTATAACTCCTAATGGAAGAATCTGGGTTCAGGAGCCATCCCACCACCACCTGTGAGTCACCTTCAATTAATAAATGCTCCACCCCAAGCTGGTTTGCAATTTGAATCCCTTGTATAGTAGCTAATATCTCTGCTGCTCCGTCAAGGGGTCCTTATTTCTTAGGACCCCTCCTAAACCCGAAGAAGGTCCTAGATTACCCTGACTACTCCCGTCAAAGTTCAGCTTAATGACTCCCTTGACGAAGGTGTCCATTCTACTGCTCTTCTAATCCTTCTAGAAGAAGTATTAGCCACTGCTAGCCAATTACTCCAAAGATCAACAAAGGAAAAATTAGCAAAGAAGTCTAATGTCTTCACCCAATGGATTGTCCCTGTCAATGTGCAATCCTGCACCTCAAGAAAATTTATTTCCTTTTCTAAGAATATTTTGGCATTCCTTTCTTCCCAAATAGTCCACAAAAGAGCGGGCTCCGATACATTTCCACATAATTCTCCCTCACCATGTGTGCCACCCAAAATAAGGATTAAACAACAAACTTACATCGGATAGCAGGTTCCACCTACATTCAAACAAACCAAAAATCCAATTCCATAAAGCACAGTAAGTCATTTATATGCCTATCTTGTATGAAGGCCCCTTGGACTTGGTCGATGATAGCAGGAAAGACACTTTTTATTCACCTTATAAATGGTTTAAAAACCGACCTAGGACCGGAACCTCTTTTTTGATGAGTAATAAATAATAATGCAATTTTATTAAAACAGAAACTGATTCAGAATTAGTCTCATACAAGATCCCTTAGAGAAACGCGACCTGCAGCCTCTCCTGACATAATACAAAGAAGTTAAGAAAAGATTACTGGAATCGCAACTGAGCCCAAAACAATTCTTCCCTGTTTGCCCCTTGCTTGGCTAACACACCAGCCAAAGCGTTTGGTCTCCCCACCCAATGAATAGATACTGACATATTCCTTGTTAGCCATTTAATCTTCTTAACTTCGTTCTTATAGCACCAAACAGTCTCATCAGGTTTCCTTGGCCAGCGCATTACCACCTTTGAATCCCCCTCAGTAATTAGTTGTTGTAACCCCATTTGGTTTGCAAACTGCACCCCATGTAGCAGCTAGCATTTCTGCCCTAACAGTCACCAAGTCCCAAAGGACCAGAGTACAACAGAACAACCTCTCCAAGCTCATTCCTCAGAACCCTCCTCCCATTCCAGAAGGCCCTGGATTGCCCATGCTGCTACCATCGAAATTCAGTTTCAGTGAGCCTTCAGCTGGAGGACACCACCTTGGGACTACCCTGTTCTTGATGGAAGAGAACCTCACTTTGGCCACTGGTTTTTGGGTCAGCAGCCCAAACAGAACACCTGTTGCAATTTTAAAAAATAAAAAACAGCCAAAACGATTGTCCGAATCAAATAGGTCAACAGGTCACTAACCAAGTCAATGGGTTTTGGCAAGATTCCGATTTAGGGGTGAAACGGAACCGATTGACTGGACGACTTCCATACCAAATGGTCCAACTGTCCGAGTCAACGATGGTTCAAAAACCATGAACCTTAGGGAAAGAACCTTGGCCAAAATCTTGTAAACACCAGTCACCAGACTTGTAGGCCTAAAATCTCTAGGGTGAATAGCATTAGACTTCTTGGGAATCAAGGCTAGAAAGATAGTACCAACACCAGGACCGTAGAAGCATCTCCCAACCAACTCCAAACAAATCCCAACAAGACCCTGTGAATAACATTAGCCAAAATCTTGTAATCAATCACCAAACTTGTAGGCCTAAAATCTCTAGGATGAATAGCATTAGACTTCTTGGTAATCAAGGCTAGAAAGGTAGTGCCAAAACCAGGATTGATAAAGTGTCTCTCAACAAACCCCAAAAAAAACTCAAGTAAACTTCCCAACAATTCTGTAAAAGTCATAACAGAACCATCAAGACCTGGGACTTTGGATCTATCCAAAAATCTAGTTCCATCCTCGTGCAATTAAGGCCAATCAAGACCCTCAAAAGTGACATTTTCCCCAAAGGCCATCTATAGACAGATTTGAATCCACAAACACCTTAGATATCCCTTCCTAATTAGCTCTTTTTTATAAATAGCAAGATTTTATTAACATCTAAAAGACCCCTAGATATCCAAATAAATGGTAGAGAAGGGACAAATGCAACTAAAAGCTGATCACACAGGAGAGAATCCAGATGAAGTAACATGTTACATATAGACCCATGGGCCATGGCCCAGGAAAAACTCCAAATCACCCCTTGGCAGTTGACTCCAGCTCTTGCTAAGTTGTCAGCAAGGGAGTTAGCCGATCTTGGAATCCATCTTATTGAGTTAGCTAACAACCTGAGCATTCCAAGTGCATAGACTCAGTTCATTGCTTTGTTGATCAGCAACAGTAAGCCAGCCTCTTAAAAGGTCATAAATTTTGATATTTTTAAATTCTTCAAGCCAAAATCCAGTAGGCTGCCTTACCTTGATCAGTTCAATCAAACCTAGGACCTCCAACACCTTGTTATCAAAGATTCTTGTGTTTTCTTCTCCCAAAATAGTCCATAAAACTGCTACCCATATACAATGCCATGCCACATCAGTTTCATTCTCTTGGTACCAGAATCCAGTACATCCTGAGAAAACAGGTCCAATATGCTTTGAGGAGCAGACCAAGATTTACCAAATAAGGATAAGTAATTCCAAACCTAGCTAGTCACAAGATAAGACAAGTAGTTTGGGCTTTCACCTCACCACTTTTTTTTGATAAGTGAGCTTTCACCACTTCCCAGACATACACGCGAAGGACATGATTTCCTCTTCCTTTGGAGTTGATCACAAATGTAAATAATTTGGAAGAAGCAACCCACTGAAAGACCTTTACCCTTTTTTTAGGGGGGGTGTTAGATCTAGGGTTTTGAAGAAAGTAGAGACAGAAAAGGAACCAGAAGAAAAAGGAATCCAAATTCTCTCATCTTGCCCAAAGCATGGAATGAGATTAATGAATTTCAAGAAGTCAGCAAGGTAATTCAATTCCAAATCATTCAAACCCCACCTGAAACCCAAATACCACAAAAGGTTCACTTCTCAAGGACAGCCATGTCGGCAATGGTTCTATTTTTGAGTAAAGAATGGCGTACAAATGGAGGAAAGCAAGGAAGAAAGGGGTTTCTCCCCACCATAAATCTTCCCAAAATTTCACCTTGTCCCAGATTGGGGATCAAATCTGATGTGTTGAGAGAAAGTAGGCAGAACAGAAAAGATTGCTTTCCAGGGACTCCCTAGAGTGAGATTCCTATAGATACCCAAATCCCACCCATTAGGATTCAACCTATGTATACTTCTGATAAGCAAATGCCACAGAGTTGTTCTCAATGGGGATTCTCCACAACCATTTTCCCAAAAGAGTGATGCTTTTGTCGTTCAACCTTCCAATTCCTAAACTTACCTTTTCTTTGCTTAAAGTTACACACTTGCAGTACAACAAATGATTGCTCCTGTCATTTCCTGGACCCCAAAGAAAATCCCTAATGATTTTTTCTATTCTCTTTGTCACTTTAATTGGTGCCTTGAACGGGGAAAAGAAGTAAACTAGAAGATTAGAAAAGGTAGATTTAATGAGTCAGCCTTCCCCCAAAGAAAGGTAATTCTTCTTCCAAGCTATCATTTTTTCGTAAACCTTCCAATGCTTCAGTGCTTCCTCCCAAAAAGCCGATTCTTGAGGAAAGCCACATAGGGGAAGATCTAAGTATTTGATAGGCCAGTTCTTGATAATGCAACCTAGAATGCCAGCACATTCTTCTAGCTCACCCTGACCTAGATGGCTCCCCAATAGGTCATATTTGGAAAGGTTAGTCTTCATCGTATAACCCTTTCTATAATATCTAAGATGCCTTGTATAACAGTAAGATCCGGATAGCCTCTATACTCTCCCAATATTATTGTGCCATCTGCAAATTGCAAATGTGAGATCACCTCACCTATCTCCCACTCTCAGCCCTCTGAAAACCCCTCTCTCACCAGGTCTTTTGATCACTCTACCCAAAAGTTCCACAACCAGAATGAAAAGCATGGGTGATAATGGATCACCTTGCCTTAACACTCTTATAGCCTTGAAAAAATCTTTGTGGACTCCATTAATTAGGACCGAAAAAGAGTAGTCTTCAGACAACTAACCATCCAATTTACCCATTTTCTTCCAAATCACATTTCTAACATAATACATCTCAAACTACCCCAATCCACATGATGATAAACCTTTTCCAGATCTAGTTTGTAGATAAAACCTCTCTTCCCTGCTTTCTTAGCATCCTCCACAGCCTCATTAGCTATGAGGCTTTGATCTAGGATTTGGCGATTTTTAACAAAAGACCCTACTCCACTGAGGTGACCAGGTAAGGAACCTTCCTAAGTATCACAGATAACACCTTGGCAATAATTTTGTAAAGATTTGTTGCAAGACTAGTTGTCCTGAACTCAGAAGGGAGCATCATGCCCTTCCCTACTTTGCCCCTTCCATGGAATTCTTGATAAACCTTCATCAAATCCATTATGATCAACTCCAAGCAGTCATGAAAGAAAGCCAAATGAAAGATCTTATCACTACACCATCCACCTCCAGTTTAATTACAAAATTCTTTCATCTCCAGCCATTTGGTAAAGCATGAAAATACCTACTGTTCCGATCTCTTTCCACTTATACTACATTTTTTCCACCAGTCACACCTCCTCTTTGTACAGAATCTATTCCAAATCCATTTTTAGCTTCCATCTTAACTCTCATTCCTCCCTACTTAACGCTTTCTAGCCCTATAAATCATCCAAAAGTTCAATCTTTTTGGTTATAAATAAAAAAAGAAAACATTATTAAAGATTAAAAGAAATTACATCCAGAATTTCAATTTAGAACACTACAACTTCTCTAACCAACCAAAATGATCTCAATTCCACACCTTAATGCAAGGTTCAAGTCTTTGCAACTTTTTATGAAACCTAACACCTTTCCATTTGACTCCGTTTAACTCCTCCCATCATTCATTAACTTTATTGACAAAATCCAAATAAACTTGCCACACATTCTCAAATGAAAAAGGTGAGGGACTATTCAAAAATCTTCACACCATAACCTGATTGGCCAGTGGTCAAAAGTCACCCTCAGTAGAGCTCTGGACACCAAAACTTCCTAATGGAAACCAAACTGTAAGGTGAACAAAACCTATTAAGTCTAGATATTACAGGATTTTATTGGAGGTTGGACCAAGTAAATCTTGAGTGCTGAAATGAGGGCTCAAGTAATTCACAATCATCAATAAACTCATTGAATTTCCTCATGCTAGTGGTAACGCATGGAGTCGGATTAGACAACTCTCGACCAAGAATCTAATCATCTTCCCCCAAACACCAAGGTCCATCCCATCCCAAAGCCTTCTAACTACATACAATTCTTCCCACATTTTTTTATCGATAACAGAAACTTTTAATAAGAGGAATAGAAAAGAGAAAGTTACAACAGGGAGGGGTAAAATCACTTAACCCACCCTAAAAACTAGAAAACAAATGCCCAAAAGAGATTAGTTCTTCCCACCCCTTGTTTGGCCAAAGAATCTGCCATAGAATTAGCACTCCTCTTGGACCACTAAACCTGAATTTCCATGTTCTGAGTAAGCTGGTTAATTTTCATTTTCTCATTTAAGAACTTCCACAGACTGAAGTCTTCCTTCTGCAGCCAACTAACAGCCAGCCTAGAGTCGCCTTCCACCAGCAGTTTTTTAATATTCAGCTGCTGGGCTCTTTTAATGCCTTCCAAAACTGCCAAAATTTCAGCTCTCAGAGAATCCCCCCAACCTATAGGGCCTAAAAACATGGTAATAATTCGACCTTTTTCATCCCTGAACACTCCACCTATACCAGAAGGGCCTGGGTTTCCTTCACTGCTGCCATCAAAGTTCAATTTAATGAACCATGGAGGAGTCCAAGCTGGAATAGGGAAAGTATTCAAGGGAGCAGACCAAGCCACTTCTTTCCAATTTCTAATGATATCTCCAGCTGAGCAACCTTCAAAGAGCTTCATAGTCTTGACCCAATGTACCACCCTCACAAAGATTAATTCAATGATGGTTTTCTTGTTTCTTTCTTTTTCATGGAAAGTTCTTTGATTTCTTTCCTCCTACACCATCCAGAATACAGCTGCTCTAACACATCTCCACAAAATGTTACCTCTCTTTTTTAAACCCCTCACTGAAGTAGAGTTAAACAAGCTTTGCAAATTTGGAGGGGAAGGGCACCTGCAACCAAAAAGAGAAATATTTGGACACTAAACATTGGTCACAAATCAGGTAAATCCATCCTCCACACTTCTCAACTTGATTGATACCAAGAATCAACCTATCAATTCCTCTTAAGGCCTACTGATCAAAAAAAATTCCTCTGAGTCCTCTACTACGTATGTCTTCCACAACAAAGTTAATCCATACAACGCTCCCCAAGAGGGAGCCTCCACCCAACTAACATTTCTCAAACACTACACACTTCTTACGCATCTCCGATCCAACTCTGCTAGCTCCATCTTGTAGCAAAACTACATCTGCTAGCTCCATCTCTTAATTAATCTTCTCTCCCTCGCACTACTAATGACTCTAACATTCCAATTGACAAACTTAATGACATACTTTGATTGACCTCCCAACCCAAACCCACTACTTGGGCACTTTCTCCTGCCCCTCCTAGCACTAAATTTTATAACCCCCTCTATATCTAAGATTAAATTCTACACCTTTAACCGTTTCTTCTTCTTCTTTTCCTTTTAGCCTTCAATTTCAAACCAATCTGCTCAACTATATTATTAATTATCAACTTGATCACCATTACCGTCCTCATCACACCCTTGTCACAACCCCTTATAGTTCCACTCTCAAAAACGCCTCTATCCACTACCCCCTCCTTTTGTTTTAGCTCTTCAAACCTTTAACTAGTTGCCAAATCCATTCACCAAACCCTCCTTCCACTCCACTTTCTTCCTGCCTTCCCCTGTCCCTTGTTACCCCCACCACCAAACCATTACCATCCTCATCACACCCTTAGCACAACCCCTTATAGTTCCACTCTCAAAAATGTCTCTATCCACTACCCCCTCCTTTTGTTTTAGCTCTTCCAACCTTTAACTAGTTGCCAACTCCATTCACCAAACCCTCCTTCCACTCCACTTTCTTCCTGCCTTCCCTAGTCCCTTGTTACCCCCACCACCAAACCACCTACCTCCCCTTGCTCTGTTGATAGTTGAGATGCAAGAACCTTTGTAACAATCATAGGGAAAGCATTAGCATCCAAAACCAAACCACCACAAATACTTGGATTATGAGGAGGTGAATGAGAAACAGAGGACTAGCTTCTTTCCAACAATAAAGCATACTTTACGAAAGAAGAGACTTGTTGGCAACCAGAACTTAACGAAGGCTCACTCGTATCTACAAGACCATTATTTCCTTGTATTCACTCAAAGCACCACACGAAAGCCTCCAAGAAGAATTTTGATCCACACAACAAACACCATGCATTCGTTGAAGACTTGGTATGGCAATTGTTGGGGGTATCTTTTGCTTGTCTCCAATCGGTTCAAAATATCTTGTCGCTCATTTGACTTCTAAATTTCTCACATTAGAACTACCGATGTCACATGAACCCTCTTCGATTTATTCTTCTTGAACAAGAATCACGGTACTAAGACAATCTTTGTTTTGCAAATATGCTTGACTAGGGGTGCAACTTGGTCGAGATTAGGATGGGATTTTGTCCAAACTTGAATGGGCCCAACCCAAAGGCTTGAGCCCTAAGCAATGTAAAATGCTAACTTGGACCAACCCTAAGCTGCACCACTAGCCTTGCCCCTTCGTTACACTACCAATACTAGACGAAGCAAACGAGTCTGAATCACTATTTGAATCGCTTCCCATATCACTATTACTAACCCAATCTTCTCCTTGTACAACCACCAATATAGAGCCTCTTTGTCTATTTTGCCTAGGGTTTCTTTTCTCAAGCGAATCACACAACTTACCTTTACTCGAGATCCACTACAGAGACGAGTGAGAACTCTATTTTCCACACCATATTCCCTTCTACACCAGAAGGGTTGAAGAAGACAACACACAATTTTTACAATCCATCAACCACCCCCTACTTGTTTCTTCAAGAAGTCATGTGTGCCCTGAGCTTCCATCAAAACCCTCCAACCAATTTACTTTGTCAATCCACACAAGAACCTTACTTGGGTCCCCTTAAGCCCAACAAAACAAGACTTACTTTGTTTAAAAATTAGCCCCACTCCAATTCCCTTCACGTTACCACTTAAAGTGTCACCTACCAAGTCACAATTGTTGGTTCAAAATTATTCCTTAAACCCAAGTTAACCCCACACTTTCACCACTACACCACCATCCTACTCCACACCTGACACAACTTGAACCACATTGGCAATTGCCAAAGTGTACGACCAATCACATGTCTACCCAACTCCACTTCACATACACAAAACATTGTCCCTATGACTTCCAGCTTTTTCTACACCCTACTTCAAAGCCTCGTTATTTAGAAAAACTTCATCCATTTTTAAAGCTCCAATCCCTTTCCCTCCACATAACCATTCATCTTCATCTCTACAAGCCTCCATCTAAAGGATTTCTTCAATGAAGGACACCAACCAAATTAAATAAGAAATCTTGATACTCACAACCCTCAACCCTCTTTGGGAATATCCTCCAGGTTATCCCATTGAGAAGATGTGAAGGTCAAACATAAAACTCCAACTAATGTCCGCCGCAGATCGTTGTCATGGAAGTAGGGCTGTAAGTCAAATACCCAATTTGAAATTTCTTTACATCAAGATTGGGTTAGAGTTTAGGCCCACTAAAAATTTAACAAATTCTCAGCCCAACCCAGCCCAAGTTGCACCCCTAAATGGAAGTGAAGAGGTCTTGTTTCCATAAGTGGAAGGGCAGGCCAATAATGCGAACTATAACCTCATCTTCCATGTAGAGATCCTTTGAGTTGGATAAAGGAGACCATCTTGATATCAAGACATTACCACAAACAACTCTATGTTTGATGTTCCAAACTACACTTCATCCAGCAAATTGATGAGAGCTTCAGACTTCTCAAACAGTGCAACTATCATAATTCCTTTCAGGTTTAAACCTTTGAGCATTGCATCTGCAACCAACTTCCAGTCCTGAACCTTTTCTTTCATTTCAGCCACTAACTACTCCCCAAATCGATTCCCATCAAGGGCAACCACTCTAGAGTCTAGACTTTCCAACACTGCTTGTCACATTTACAAGTTCTTCTTTCTCCCCTTCTGTTGAATGCAATCTTGCTTCAAATGAGACTTATGGTTTTTCAGATGCTTCACAACTCCCCTACAAGCACCACCATAGCGATCTTCAACTCTCTAATCTTCATAGAAACCTTCCCCCTTACTCTGCTCTCCTCTAACGGAAAGCTTTATTGCCTCCATCAATTAGCCAGCACAAACGATTTCTCCTCATCTATCTTCATTTCCATCCAAAAATTTCTGATACAGTTTCAGTTGTCACGACCTCAGGTTGAAGTGGAGGCCCAAAAAATGAGGTTGGACAAATTTCAAGTTCATAGTTCAAACCAAAAAAGGGGGAACCTACTTGCCCATAAATACAAAACCCATCCTAGATAAAATCCCTTTAAAAAAGTCCCAATCTACATGATTGTAAGATTTTCCAATATCCATTTTGCAGATCAAACCATTTTAACCACTAGTCCTATAATCACATACAACTTCATTAGCAATCAGGATCTGATCCAAAATCGGCCTCCATATATACATTAGAAAGGCCCCTTGAGCATGTGAGTTACTGTTTCTAAGGCCTCCCTAAGTCTTAAGAGGAACACGTTGGCAATAATTTTATAGAGGCTTGTAGCTAACTAATTAGTCTGAAACTGCTTGGTCCATTTGTACACTGTTCCGTTGGGGTTAACGGTATTAAGATATGGCACTACCACCTTGTTAATCTTACCCTTATGATAAAATTCCTAAACACTGTATCTTACGAGGAAGGACAGGATATCTGCAGTGTGAGTGCCTCCATCTAAAGGTTGGGAAAAGCTGAATTTTGATGATAGCAGTCAAGGAAATCCAGGCCCATCGGGGATAGGAGGGGTCCTGAGAAATAAGGACAGTAACATCTTAGCCTTGTTTTCAGGCCCCGCAGGAATAGGAGACTCTAAAAGAGATGAGATATTAGCGGCTGTACAAGGAATTAACATTGCAAACCAATTAGGAGTTCAGAATTTGGTAATTGAAGGAGACTCCAAAGTTGTTGTAGGATGGTTGACAGATCCGGGCTCAGTTATGTGGCGATACAGAGACTTATTGATGAAAGTTAAGTGGTTCACAAGGAGCATGACTATTACCTCTCTTTGGGTGGGAAGAACAACAAATACGTTAGCAAATGGGTTAGCTAAGCAAGGGGCTTCAAGGGAACATTTATTTTGGGCTGCACTGTAATTTTATTTCTGTTTTGTTTCTGTTCTAGCTTGATGTAATACTTTGATACGAGAGGTAACAGCTCGTGCCTCTCCATGGGTATCGTGTAATGCTTTAATTTTCAGGTTTTAATAAAATTATCTTCATTCATTAAAAAAATCCTAAACACTGTAAGCAACCCTGTTTTGATCAAATCCCAAAAATCCTGAAAAAAAGGACATTGTGAACCTATTTTGCCTAGGGCTTTCTCCATGTTCATTTAAAAATGGCTACCCTTATCTCTTCCTCCTCAAAAGTTGCCCCACGTTTGTTCTTGTCTTAATGGGAAATGGATTCTCACTGAAGCCCCATAATTTAAGGATGATATATCCAGGGAGTGACCAAAAGTATTTTTTTAGTAAGAGACAATATTTCGACCAAATCCATCCAGGTCCATAAATTCACTCCATTCATAATTCAATTTCATGACTCCTTTCTTCCATCAGCCAAGACATGGAAAAATCTGTACAAATGGCTATACTTACTTTTTAATTTGGCTTCCTTTATGTTTTGGCTGTAGGCCCTGGTGCTGATTGTATGGAGGGAATCTCCCCCCCCCCCTTTTAACTCATAGCTTAGAGATCCAAAAATGAATAAAGAAAAGGAAGACCCTAAGATAGCCAAGCCTTGTTCCAGTAACAAGTATCACGTAATCACTATTTATTATTTAGTAAACATGTCTATAACGTTGACTCCATAAAAGCAATTGAAGGAATTGTCACTAGCCTGTAGTGCATCACTCTTGTGATGTGAAGGCATTGTGCCTGCAAAAAATTTTGCGCATAAAGTAAAACAATAACATCATCCATTGATTAGAAATACAAATGTAAACATATAACCCCTTAATGGCATGGGATCAACTACTCACATTTGCTTGGTTCCGAAGAAGTAAACAAGAACTTTCCTCCAATCAGTTGAGTATCCCCACTTTTCAGGTTCACTTACCTGCCATAAACACCATTTAGTAAATCCAGAGTATAATGATCATGGTGAAATTTTATTAAGCATAGTACTGTTAGACATTAACCTCGAGCATAATAACTATTAAAATAATAATTAAAAATGCATGGTGGAATGATTTTTATGAGAAAAACTAATCTAAAAAAGTGTTTAGCATAAAAAAAAAAACAGAATTGTTGGTTATGAATGGATCAGTGTTTTCAAATTGTCAATTAGTCATCAACTCAGTTGATTGATGGTAATATAAATTATAAAAGTAGAAAAAAAAATGCATAAAACAGAAGTAGGCAAAGTATTAGTTCTTATAAGTTTTCTTCCAATCTGTGGTGCTTTGATATGGAACTGCCACAAACAAAGGCCGTTTTGAAAAGAAAGGTTGTCATTCCATACCCTAGTTTATCCATCCTAATTTGTTTATGTTTGCACAGACTATAATCTAAATGTTCGATACTGTTCGTTTCTTGTATAGTTGAGGTCTAAATTAACTAAACGTTTGCATCAATGCCTTAAATTCAAAACATATCCTTTTTATTCATGGCATCGACTAGAGAGGCCAAACCAATTAGTCATCTTCTCACCATACTGATAGCACTGTCACTGAAATGGATAAGTGTAGACCATCATACAGGGGAAATATGGATATTTGAAGATATCTTAACAATATGCAATACATATCACAGTAATTGTTTTTCTCATCTAATATCCTAACCTTCAAACAAAGATCAAATGTACGACGGCATGCAACTAAGAAGAGAGAAAGATACCAAGTTCAGTACCTTCCCATGCCTTGGATCATGGAACTAAACGACACAAAATGATCACTAATATCATGTCAGACTACTTGACAAACAAAACACAAACACGACCAAATTATAGTTTCAGCACCCAAGGGGGGCAGAAAAAAGGGTTTTTTTTTTGAAGGAAGGGGGAGAATCGAGTACATACTGTTGCAGGCCAGGCAGGAAACCCCTTCACCTTGGCAAGAACCAGATCTCCAACCTTCCATTGCCGCCGGGAGGCGGCGGCGGCGGCGGCGGCGGCAGAAGCTTTGCTAGAACCTCTTCTGCGACTGGGCGCCATGGAGACACGAAATTTCAGAGCCTTCAAACAGTATAAGTCATGCGCCCTCTGAATTGAGAGACGAACAACAGATTGGTGGATTTTCTAGTTACAGAGAAGCCGAAAACGCCCGCCTCTCTGCAAAGAAAGGGAGCGGTTTCGGACTGCTTAGGGTTCTGCAATGGCGAAAGTTGGAAAGAATTTGCAGGCATCGAAGCAACGATCCGAGAGATGGACTGGAAGATACGGATTTATTGCTCCAGCCAAGAAAAATCTTCTTCTCGGTGCGGAAAAAGAGAGATGGAGAGAGAGCGCCCTAAAGCAAGTTGAGAGTTCGTGCTTTGTGTGGAAGAAGACCATTCACATACCTTTCTATCAAAAAAAATATACGGATGTCATTATATACCAGCAGTGATCYGTGCGATTCACGGATTGGCACCAAAGATTTTTTTTTCTCTTTTTTATGAATGGGGGGACAATTTGGGCACATCTTAATTCTCAAGGGGCAGTCCCTAAGATTAAAAAGACAAAATCGCCCTCGTTTCGATTAATCATCAGGTTTATTTTTTACCCCATTCTTTTTCCAGAAAATGTTATTTGGATAACTGAAGATATTTTCTAGAAGACCCCTAATTTTTCTGAGTGGCATAGGCATTGATTTGGCCATTTTTTACCTTTCCATGATAAATAACTTATCCACTTACGACCAAGGTAAAACTTTTCTTCGATAATTTTCCAAAAAAATTGCCCAAGGGAAAATTTTGTTTCCTACACTTAGTCACTAACAAAAGAACAAGATTCCCATTGCATCATTAACCAACTCTCCCCACCCCCAAAAAAAAAACTTAGGTTGTGTTTGGATATAATATAAATGATGATTCATTGCATTATCGCACCCTAGTCCAAATTTACATACGTTTGGAAATGATGTGAAAATGCCCTAAAGATCAAAGTAAACTTGTCAGATTTTACTTTCTACCCCCCCCCCCCCTCCCTGGTCTTGTGTAGCCCCTCTTGGTTTCATTAAAAAAAAAAAAGTTCATATGTTTTGCACTGTTAGCTTCCAGACGAGAAGAGTCTCACTTTGCATGCACCTGAACCGAAGGTGCCATGACTTGTAGCATTTATATATACATTTACATCATTTCCAAATGCAACTTTATTGTCAAAAGAACGATATCAAATACAAAAAAAGAAAAAAAAATATATAGTCTAACACTTTCTATGCACATCTCCTTTGTATAATCATTTTAGAATGTGTCTATCTTTTTTTTTTTTGTTACAACCAAGAAAAAATCATTCATCATATATAGTAGAACATTGATTACAAGCATTGCCATAAGATGTGAAGAAAATAACTCAAAGAACTAGGCATGCTATGAGTCCAAAAACCTTTTGGATACGAAACACTAGCAAGACAGTGAAGTAGTGAACAACACAGTTTTTTGAATGAGGAACAAAATTCCATGAAACAAACTCAAAACACAGAGTTTTCAGATCTAATGTCCTGAATCACAAACCAGGCTTCATTGTCAGCAATCAAAAAGCGATTCATCAAACACTGGATTAAGGGGAGACAATCATAGTTCAAACAAATATTGGGGAAACCCAAAAATCAAGCAGTTTGAAGACCAATCAAAACATCATAGGTTTCTATGAGCAGAAAAGAATGAGGTCTATATGAAGACGCTTTGTAGCACGAAAAGACCCATTCGAATAGGTAATAGAGACACCTAAATCAGCAAAGGAACCTACCAAAGGAAAAAAAAATAAAAGAAAAGCAAGGGACCTATCACCAAATTTCCACTACTTGAGGTTGGGTTAGCTTTCCACCTGCCACTAGGCTTGAGGATGATGTAGCTCCTCCAAAAAGCTTGTTAGTAGACTTTGTTACGCATAGAACTTGTTCGGGTGGTACCTCAGCTGGCCGAAGCTGCCATGTGTTGGATTCCGTGGTCAATGTCTTCGGACTACGTCAACACACGTCATCACAGTTGTATCATGAAAAGGCACCCCGAGGAAAAAAAAGTCCTACATAGATAATGAGGCACACCTTGTCGAGGAAAGTGGGACCTCCCGAGATCCTCAATGGATGACCTCATCTTGACAACCATGCGGACCTCATCCGACTACAACATGAACGTTTGACTATTAAAAAGCATCTCCCTTCAAGGTAAAGGACTTTTAGCTCTCAACTCATTCTTGCATCCATTGCATTAATCATGGTTCAAACCAGTCTATTCTCTTCGGTTTGTCCTAACTAATCATCCATCTCCCTTATTGACTTGAGCGTCATAGTGCATTCCCGAGGAAAATTTCCTATGGTCTTTGGTATCTTGTTGTGCTTGCAGACCTCGATGCATGTTCTCATCCTTACACCTCGCCCCTACCCAGTTGGCATGACTTATCTAACTGCATCCTTTGTTTGAAACACCACGGATTGGACAACATTAGAACCAACAGAGATTACACATGCAACATTCGAAACTTAATCATCGGCAATGGTGTCATAGTGGGAGTAATGACTGGTCAACGAATCTTTGTAGCAAGAATTGCTTGTAAGGGCTAACATTTTTTATGAAAAAATACTTTTTCTAATAGATAATCAAACTTGATTCATTACATCAAGATCATGCTAAAAGATTACAAAGAAATTGAAATTGTTCCAAAGCATAGGAAAGCCTGGAGGTAACTATAACGCTTTCTTTGCAACTTCATGGGTTGCTGTATTAGTTGATCTAGCATAGTGGTAGAAACTGATCTCTCCAAAATTTTGGGTGAGGGGGGCATAACTCTACTATACCTGAAGGATCTCACAAATCACATTTACTGCATCCACTTCTACGACAAGCTTCTGGATTCACATTTGGGCAGCTAATTGGAGGCYCATTCTCACTACAATGATCTCTGCAACATGAGCTAACAAACACTAAGATTGGGTTCCATTTAATCTTACTACAACACTTGTAGATGATCTTAGGACTATTCCAAGCCCAACTTTTAGAGAATAGGCTATGAAGGATGCATCGATATTCAACTTGTACCAATCAAGGGGAGAGGGATTCCACTTTTGAGGAGTTCTGTGACTTGTTTGCATGGCTAGTTAAGATTGTGAGATTTGATCCCACCAATAGAGCTCCTTCCTAATCTTGCAAAGTATTTGGCATGGCAACTAATTTTCATCGGAGAATATGAATCAGTTCCTAGTTGTCCAGATGTTCCAACAAATTGTTGCCATCAATCGTTGAGTTTGCTTTTTAGATTCATCATCTTCTATTTTAATCCACTACAATAACCAACCTGATAGAGTGTCCTCCTGGCTCAGCTTTGTGCTAAGTGTAGAACCAAACCACACTGCTATGTGCTCTATGGTCTCCTCACTTTTTTTATAGTGGGGACATAAACCCTTCAAAATAATCTTCCTTTTTTTCAACTATGATTTTACCGGTAGGGCCCCATGACTCACTCTTTAGAGAAAATTTATAATTTTCGACGAAATGTTAAGACTCCATATACCTTTCCAATATGATTTGGGTCAAGGGGGCATGTAGCTCGTAGTTTGAGATTCCTCTTCCATCATTCTTTTGCAACATAATAAGTCATTTTCACTATGCATTCTCCTAAATTGTGAAAATTCTAGATTATGGTATCCTCTTGAATTCCCCAACTAATAGGAATGCTTTGGATGACATTGGCTTCTTGGGGGTGGAACCATTGACGATTTGTCTCCATATTCCATCTTCTAGGATGCTGGGTTAGCAGGTCCTGTACTTGTAAAAGAGGGCAATTCTCCCTATTTTGGTCATAAGTCTGGCTATTGCCTTGATTTGGGATCCACTTGTCCTCCCATATTCTCATTGAACTCTCATTCCCTATACGCCATATACATCCTTTTTTAAGAACATCTTTCCCCCACAGCAGGCTTCGCCAGGCCTGTGATGCTTTATGACCTATTGTAGCCTCCCAAAACGTAGAATAAGGGAAGTATTTCCCCTTGATCAGTTTACTCCATAAGGAATATGGGTTTCTAATAAGTCTCGAAGCCTTTCTGGTGAGAAGAGCCCGACTAAATGCCCAAATATGTCTGTAACCCATTCCTCCTTCACTTTTTGAGTTACACAATTTTTGCCATCTTAGTTAGTGAATTCTTCGTTCTTGCTATTTCTTTCCCGAAAAGAAACTTGTTATCATTTGATTTATCATTTTACAGATGTTGATCGACATTTTGAAATGTGAAATTGCATAGATGGGTGTAGATAAATCCACAACTTTTAGGCACCTCCTTCCCCGCCTAAGAGAGGAGCCTCCGCTTTCATTTAGCAATCTTCTTATCCACCTTTTCACATATCTCTAGGAAGATGGTTCTCTTACTTCTATCCATCATTGCTAGAAGGCCTAAATATTTCCTTGTGCCCGTAATTGATATATGAAGCCATCTAGAAATCAATCTTCAGATTCTATGAGGGGTGTTAAGAGCTAAAAAAGATACTTGATTTGTGAAAGTTAATTTTCTGACTTGATAACTCACAAAAACTCTGAAGAAGAAGATGCATACCTCTGCAATTTTCAGTATCTACTTTTGAAAAGACCATACAGTCGTTTGCGAAAAGTAGGTGAGATATACAAGGTGTTGATCTGGCTATCTTCACCCCCTGAAACTCTTCGTTCTTAATAGTTTGTTTGTAGAAGGAAAAAAAACTTTGCATGATTAGAAGGAACATATATGGGACAACGGGTCTCCTTGACGAATACCTCTAGTAGGTCGGATTATGCCCATTGGGGTCCCATTGATCAAGACACTGTAAGAAATTGACTGGGTGCATTTGACAATCTTCTTTATCCACCTCTTGTCAAATCCCATTCTTGCCATGATTGCTTATAGGAAATCCTAGCTAACATGATCATAAGCTTGTTTGAGATCCAATTTGATTCCCATTTCCATCAATCTTCACTTTCTTCAATTCTACAGGTGATGAAATAGTTCATGAACCATGAAGATGCTTTCCAAGATCATTCTATTGGGGACGATGGAATTTTTCTCTAGATCAATAAACCCTTGCATAAGGAGCTTCATGTGATTTGTCAATACCATGGAGAAAATTTTATATATTACATTATAGAGAGATATTGGTTTATAGTCAGTTATTTTGCAAGGATTTTTAACTTTAGGGACAAGGCAAATGAATGTATGATTTAGGTCAAATGGGATTACCTCATAGTTGTAGATTTGCTTGATCAAGGAGGTGATGTCAACATTAATGTCACTTTAGAAGTGTTGGTATACTCCCACCTGGATGCCATCTAGGCCGAGGGCTTTGTAGGCACCCATTTGGAAAATCCAAGTGTCTTAAATCAATG
The DNA here is from genome assembly GCF_000365185.1 of Nelumbo nucifera. The sequence continues at coordinate 7,044,984 of NW_010729077.1, read as the reverse complement.
GCTTGGTCTTGAGTGCTTGACTTACTAAATAAATTTTGGAAATGTTGCATTATCACATGATTTAGCCCCTCCTCTTCAATCCATCTTTATTCTCCATCCTTCAATCTCTCAATATTATTCACCCGTCTCCTTTGCAGAGTTGCCTAGTGGAAATATCTTGTGTTTCGATCCCCTAATTGTAGGTAGTTAACCCTAGACTTTTGAAACCAAAGAGTTTCTTCATTTTGAAGAATTTATTGAAGTTCTTTTTTCTTCTACATTAATTCATTGCTACTTGAGCTCCATCTCTTGGCTTGAAGCGAACTAATTTGTGATCTAATTTGCTTCTTCTTCTAAAAAATATTTCCAAAAACCCTTTGATCCCAGTCCTCATCTCTTGGGCTAACTCCTCTGTTTTTTGTTTAAAAACTGATGCAGAGAGCGGCCAATCCCCTTTCCTCCACACCTAGTTAAAAATTTGGTTATGGGTGGTTTAACCACATCATCTAAAATCTGAAAAGGTGTTTTTCCTTCTGCTTTTTCTTTTCTAAAGTGAGAGGATGATTGGGCAGTGATCCGATTCCATTGTTGCTTCGTGCAAGATTCTAGCCTCCGGGAATAAATGACTCCATCTCAGATTGTAGACTGCCCTATCCAGTCGTTCGACCACATTTTGGTTCCCCTATCTATTATTACTCCATGTAAAGTCCATCCCCTTGGATCCCATATCTTGTAATCCACACATCTCCAGGGCTGCTTTGAAACCCACCATTTGGGAGTGACTACGATGTTGTCCCACTCTCTTCTCTCTCCAACTTAATATTTAATTGAAGTTGCCAACAACTAGCCAAGCTCCTGTGACACGGGCCCCCAAATTTGCCAAATCTTGCCATGTAACATACCTATTATGTTGTTGTAGAACCCCATAGATAACGGAGATTGTGAATTTTTCCTTGGACTGCAATCCCACCACCATTGTGATTAGGTTGTAGGTAGATGAGATGATGTTTAAAGAAATACATTCTTTCCACATTACAGTTAAACCCCCCGACAAACCCTTAGCAGCTACTGAATGTCTGGATAGGTACCCCAACCGCTTACTAATTCTCTACATGGCCTCTGTAGTGCTTTTTGTCTTCATGAGGTATATGAGACTTGGGTGGTAGGAACGGACAAGTTCTAACAAGTAATGAACTGTCGGGATTGCCCCACTCCTCGACAGTTCCAAGCTAACCAATTCATTACGTCCAACGGGGCTGTTATGTAGCCTCTGCCAATCTCCCCAAAACTATGGGTTGGTTTCTAATAGGGGCTGCAGATGGCCCAGCCTTGTCATTTGCTTGTGTTGTCTTTCAATGTTTCGTTGGTCTAGTGTCTTCAAAGTTAAAGTGCTCCAATGCCTCCTCCATGTCCCTTCTTCTCTTCAAAGCACTTATAACTCCCTTCGGTATTTAGTTTCCTTCTATTTTCCCGTTTGGGTGATCTTTTCCACCACCTTCTGCTTCTTTTGGMTTTTCCATTGATGAAGACAGGGCGAAAGCCATTGTAACCATGTTTGGATTTTTCCCCAACACGTTGCCTCCATCATCGTTCTTTTCTATACTTGCCTCTACAGAATATTCTTTAATAACGATCCCTCTTTGTTTGTTATGGGGATTCTTGTTGGCTAATCCACTATTGCCTGGTTTCTTCGTACAAGCCATTAGCTGATTCTCCCTCCACGTGGCCTTCTTTGATTGTCTAGGAGATCTAAATCATCATTCCCATGTGCATGGCAGTTTCTTTGTTGCTCACCCTTTTGGTTTGCCTGCTTCCTATAGCTTTTCTAATCAGCCCCCACCGGTGTGGATCGCTTGAAGCCAGGCTCCAAATCTTCTGGTCGAATGGCCTGCCTCCTCATTAGTATATTTGTCATCCTATGCTTCTCCATAGCTGCTCAATAGGTGCCCTAATCGTCCGCATTGATAGCAATAGTTGGGGAGTCGTTCGTATCTGAACTCCACCCATCTTCTGGTTTGGTTGTCTTTTATGCTCGCCCATTCCTGTGTTTTCAGTGGTTTATCCACATCAATGGTAACTAAGACTCTCATGTAACCATTGACAAGGTTATCTTCCAGGTTTTCCATGTCAATCTTCATAACATCTCCAACATACGATGCAATACTTCTAGTAGTCTTCTCGCTAGTTGCCTCCATTGGAAATTGATGGGTTTGTAACCAAAATTGGTAGGTATTGAGTTTCACCTCTTCAATGTTTATCTCTGGTTCCCACGGTTTCATGAGTAGCAGGTTTTTCATGAAAAACTATGGCCCATTCTCTAGTATTTTCCTTGCTCCCTTCTTGTCTGAGCAAGTAACTAGGAAGTTTTCTCTGATTAAATCACCTATAAGTACCCCTTTCTTCCCTATCCATAGCTACAACAGTGCTTGTTTGACTCCGTTGTGGTTTGGTCGTTTGTTTGCATGGACAAGCCAGATAATCATCCTATGCACTAGGTCGAGCCCTACCTCACTTTGGATTACTTCTATTTCCTCTAAATCCTCTTTAGCCATTTCCCCTTGAAACAAACACCCACCAGCAGAAGATTTGATACTCAATCAAAGGAGGAGCAAGAAACTTCTCAAAGAAACTTAGACACCTCGCTAGAAATCAAAGAGGGATAAGATATATATAAACTTGTATCCATATGGAAGTTACCAGAACAAGACTTTTAAAAGAATGGTAAGGTAGTTTATACACTAGAAACTTACCATATTTTTCTTTCTTTTGGTGGGTCGATTAAGGTGTTCTTTGTAATGGCTAAGCTTGATCTATATCAATAAGTGGACTAGACATGAATAAAGGTACATTGTTTGCGCATAATGAGAATATACTTACAACATTTTGGTATCAGAAATGGACGRTCCAACATTTAACTCAATTATGGAATTAGAAGAGATGAATGCCAAGCTTGATCAAATACTGGATAAGCTCAGTTAAGTTCYTCAAGGTAGAACAGAGGAGCAAGGCAGTAGGACAACTATGGTGGAATCAGCGAATGCTATGTTACCTGTAAATAACCTATCATACAAAAACCATAGTAGGTCTCTAAGGTTGGATTTCCCAAGGTTTAATGAATCCAACATCGGTTGATGGCTATTGTTGGTTCACCAATAATTCAATTACCATGGTATTCCTAAGGAACAATTGATTACAATCATGAGTTTAAACTTCGGAGGTGAGGCCATAGAATGGTATCGTTGGTACAAAGAGTACCAACTAGCATTCCGAATTTGTGACATTTCACCTCAGCTTTGGATGCCCAATTTGGAGCAGTGGGATACATTAATCATGCAGTTCAGCTTTCTAAACTTACCCAAGTCTTGTCACCTTTGGATTAGCGAAAGGAATTTCAGTGTATCTCTTGTAGAGTTTGTGGCTCTTGTTAGAAGATTATTTGGTGGACTGTTTTATAAGTGAGTTGAAAGAGGAGATTCAAGTTGGGGTAGAAAGTTTGAGCCCGCCACTCTACCATGAGCATTCTAGTTAGCCATGCTTCAAGAGGAAGAAGTGCAGGCCTAACAATGGTCCATGAAGTGCAGGATCTGTTGGACCCAGCAAAATCATCCCTGAAATCAAAAGGTTATCACTAATAGAGGCTAGGAGAAGCATGAAAAGGGCCTCTATTACCATTCTGACAAAAAATTTGCTCCATCCCATAGGTGCAAGACACAACGCCTATATTGGGTGGATGGACTATTGAAAGAAGAGGCCCTAAAAGAGAGCCACATAGACAACTTTGATGACATGTTTCCTAAGATCTCCCTCCACCATTAGTGGCTTAAGTGCAATTCAAGGGTACATACATCAATAAATGGAGACCATTTTAATTGATAGTGGATCAACTCATAATTTCATTGATCCCTATATTCTCCAAAAAGCTTAGGTTCCAGTAACCTCTGAATCCCGGTTTGAGGTCATGGTGGCCAATGGTGAAAGGCTCAAGGGCACTGGAAAGGTGCAAGAATGTTGAAACAACCTGGTTGTAGACTTTCATCTTTTGACTCTTCAAGGTTATGATGCATTTATCGGAGCCCACTAGTTGAGAACTCTTAGACTTGTTACTTGGGAATTAGGATTTCTCAACCCTCTCCATGTAGCACAAGGATACAAAAGGAGTTCACACCTTATGTGGACTCAAACACCATAAACCTAGTTACATGAATGGGGATCAAGGGGCCAAGGAGTTAAGTAGGGTTTGGCATATGTTCACCTTACAAGCATGTAGCCTCGAAGAGTGACCAATGACTATGAGATGTGAACCATTAATCTAGTATTTGCTTGATGAATATCAATACATTTTTGGTGAAGCTCAAGGATTACCACCACACTGGACCCAAGGCCATGCTATTCTTCTAATAAAAGGGGCCAAGCCAGTCAGTGTGAGACCTAGGGGTGTAAGCAGTTCGAATTTGAATCGAATTAGGCAATATCTGAATTCAAATTTGATTAGAAAACTCAATATCCAAATTTGATTGGATATCCAATGGATATTGAAAATCAATGTTCAAATTCAAATTTGATCAAATATTCGAATATTCGTATCAAAATTGACCAAATAATTATTTTAGGTAATTAATAAATGTATAAATTAAATATTTTATTTATATAAAGTATAAAAACATATACATTATTTATATAATTTATGTATGTATTATACAAAAATGTTTAAATAATTTTTATATTATATATAAAAATTATATAATCAATCGAATTTGGATATTTATCTAATCGAATAAAGTCATATCTTCCAAATTCGATTTGATTATGTCAAATATTGAATTTAAAATCGGATTTTCGAATACCATTGGCACCCTAGTAAAACCATACAGGTACCCCTGCTTCTAAAAAAAATAAAATTGAAAATTCAATCAAGGGAATGCTAGATCAAGGAGTAATTAGGCCTAGCACTTGCCCCATATTCATCTCCTATTTTGTTGGTTATGAAGGCAAACGGCTCCTAGCGAATGTGCGTTGACTATTGAACACTAAATCTACTCACCACTAATAAGGACAAATTTTCTATTCCAGTCATTGATGAACTATTATTGAACAAACTACACAGATCCAATATTTTTCAAAATTAGATCTATGATCAGGCTACCATCAAATTGGGGTCAGATGTGAAGACATATCCAAAACCGCATTCCGAATTCATGAGGGACATTACACAATTTCTTGGTAATGCCCTTTTGGATCACAAACACTCCATCAACATTTCAATCATTGATGAATGGCATATTCTAGGCCCACCTACTGAAGTTCATCATCATCTATTTTGATGATATATTGGTCTACAACCAAAGCAAGGAAGGCCACAAACAACATTTGAGGATCACATTACAAGTATTACCATCTCACCAACTTTATGCTAAGTTATCAAAATTTCAGTTTGGGCCACAAGGGGAATTTTGGGTTTAATAGGATATTATAGGAAGTTCATTATGAATTATGGGAAGCTGGTGCAACTCCTCACCAATTTGCTATAGAAAGTTGAGTGACAATGGGGTGGACAAGTTGAACACAGGCCTTCTTGGCTCTTAAGGGAGCTATAACTAGTGCCCCTGTGTTAGCAAGCTTTTGGGCTATGATTTTGAAATCTACTACAAAAAAGGGGAAAGAAAACAAGGCTTAAGACATCCTATCTATTCAAATAGCCAATTAAATCTTTGCCATATCAACACCCCTATCCAATTAGGTCGATGAATTCAAAGAATAGGCCAAGAAGGATGACTAACCCATCAAGGTAAAAGATAGAATTCAACATGGGAGGAAGCCTAACTGCATCCACTAGGAAGAGGATATTTGATGAACTTAATTTATGCCTCTCCCACATGACACTTGAGGTACTTTAATACAATGTAGAGAATAAAAAAAAAGTATGCAATTTGCTAGGTATTGAAAGGAGATTAAAGGCTAGATAAGGGAGTGTGAAATGTCAACAAAACAAGACTGAAAAATGTAGCCCTACTTAGGTTACTACAACCCTTAATTAGGAGTATCCGAGAGATTATGAGAAAACATTTAACCCTTCATAGATTACCACCTTCAGACAAGAAGTCCATCATCTTTGTGGTTGTTGATCATCTTTCTAAATACGGGAACTTCTTTGCATCGTCACATCCTTATAGTTCTCAATCTATGGCCTAAGTTTTCTTTAAGGGGGTGTTTAAACTTCATGGAATGCTGAAGATTATTGTGAGTGATCGAGATCATGTATTTATTAGTAGATTTTAGCAATAATTATTCAAATTACAAGGGATGACTCTTGGTGTGAGTTCGTCTTATCACCCTCAGAGTGATGGACAAATAAAGGCCCTTAATCAGACCCTTGAGACATACCTCAGATGCTTTACCAGTAACTAAACCTGTTCTTGGGCCAGGTAGCCCAATGGGCTGGCCTGGCCCGACCTGTTATAAGTTAGGTTTAGTCATAATTTTACGCCTGCAGGCTTGGGTTCGGACCTAAAGCATTGGGCCCGACTTTTTTTGGGTTGGGCTCGGGCTTTCTCAAAAAAACTTGGCCCGAGCCCAACTTGATACTATATATTAAATAATAAAAGTATATTTTATTTAATAAAAATATATATAGAATATTTTTTCTTTGTTATTATTCTCTTTTTTTCTAAGTAATAGTGAGATGTTTATTATTTTTGAGCTTGGAAGGTTTTTAATATAAATAAAACACTTTTTATTGAATAAAAAAAGAAAAAATTCTGTTTTCAATTTTTTGGCCGGGCTCGGGCTTGAGCTTGGGCTTCGGGCTTTATATAAGGGCCGGGTTCAAGCTCAAGAGCTAGGCTCGATGGTCGGATCGGGCTCGGGCTCGGGCTTGAGTGTATTCAATTTATACATATACAAGCCTGGCCCAAACCTGGCCGGCCCGTCCCATGAACCGATCTACCAGTAACAAATCTCATTCATAGACTAGGTGGTTGGCCATGGATAAATGGTGGTATAACACTACACACCACTCTACCATTAAAACTACTTCCTTTGAGGCTTTATACAACCAAGTACCATTTACTTTACTGTCATATGTTTTTGAAACTACAGAGGTCCAGATATTGGAAGATGCTCTTAAGGAATGAGAAGAAGTTATAGTTCAACTCATAGAAAACTTGTAGTCAGCTTGAGAACGAATGAAGAAAATGGCTCATAAGCATCACTCTGAGAGAGTGTTCCAAGTCAAAGATATGATATATTCAAGGCTCTCCATCCTTATAGACAAAGCTCCATTGCAACTCGAAAGTCACAAAAACTATAAGCCCGTTACTATGGTCCTTATCCTGTGACCCAAAGGATCGGTCTATTTGCTTATAAACTTCAATTGCCTGATGGATGCAAATTGCACCCAGTTTTCCATGCTTCGTGGTTGAAAAAGAAAATTAACAACCGAGCTAGTTCAAGCACTATTCTCCCCCCATTGACGTATGAAGGAGAACTACACTTGATGAGGGTCGATCTATCCCTCAAGTCATATTTTGCCATGTGGCAATCTGAATTCATTTTCATGACACCTCGGCATTACACGTGGATGGACCCCATTTGAGTGCACTCCAATAGATCTACTTACAAAGCTCGACCAAACTCCGACCTCACTTAAGAGCACTTCAGTAGATCGGCCTATAGGCCTAGAGCACATGACCGCTTTGACTGCTCTGCACTCCCAACCTACTTGTCCGACCTAGGTAACCCGTGACCTAAGAAACCTCTTTGGCCTCAATATACGCCTGACCTATGTGGCACATCTTTCCTCATTTGTTTGTGCCCAATATCAGCTCTGAGAGGTACACAAATACAATGTCCACCTGTTAGCAATAAGCCCGCTTCCCTCCGCTTCGTAAGGAACCAAATAGTGATGACCACAATGCCATGTAGGCATATCTCRGAAGCAATGGACGAATGTGCACCAACACCCCGAATGTGTCAGACACGTCACAACTAGGCCTCAATGACTATATAAGGGTGACTCTTCACCCTCAAGTGGTACACTCACTTATTGGCACACTTAGACTGCATTTGGCATTTCTTATTTTAAGGACTTATCTCCTTTTTGCAGTTAAAAATTCAATATTTATAGGGACATTTTAACAACAAAAAGGAGATAAGTCGTTAAAATAAGGAATGTCAGATGCAGCTTGATACTCACTTGCTTTGATTTCCTGTTCAATCCTCTATCCTCATTAACTCGGTACTCATTTGACCGTCGGAGTTCCTTGCTCGGGACACCCCAAGCCCCTTTGACGTTGTTTGTCTTGCAGACTCAATAATCGTCTTGCTGAGCTCCAAGCTGCCGCTGCCAGCAGGGACTTGGCGCGTATTTGGCTATCAACTATGCTAGACGTATGAATGATACAGATAGGACATAGGGCCATAATCGTCTTGCTGAGCTCCAAGCTGCCGCTGCCAGCAGGGACTTGGCGCGTATTTGGCTATCAACTATGCTAGACATATGAATGATACATATAGGACATAGGGCCATAATTGAAGTTTTGATTCAATTGCAAGGCACCCAAGAAGATGAAAGATGATAGTGTTGGGATGATCTCCATAATCAATTTCTGAGCACAAATCTTGAGGACAAGACTGTTTGTAAGAGGGGGGGAGTGTTACGCACATAACTAGCAAAGGTTAAAATGCAACATTGAAAGCTTAATCATCGGCAATGGCGTCATAATGGGAGTAATGGCTGCTCAATGAATCTTTGTAGCAGTTATTGCTTGTAACGACTAAGTTCAATCTGTATTTGTAAGTGAATCTATCGTGAACAAAAGCACATTGTTTACTGAACTAAATTGATTGGGTACAATGTTATTTCAAAGGTTGGGTAGAATGTTACCTGATCTAGATGCCACAAGCATTGCTCCCTAAGTGGTGTAACATGCCCGATAATTCAATCAAAATCAAACTCTAGGCTAAATATAGTGTAGTCCCAATTTGTAAGAATTTGTTCATAGTCAATAGTGTGATAATCAATGTGCACTTCAATTTTCTAGTTGAATGCAAATGTTGATCACTCAAAAGGTTTGCATCTTTGCTGAAAAAAATCAGAGATAGAATAGAGAAAAAAGGTTTCATTTCAGCCTTGGTCAAACTAGGATTTGGAAGAACAATTCTTGATGAGAATGTGTCTCTTAATTCTCCTACACTATCTTATATAGAGTTGGATTCCTAAAGTCCTTAAAGGAGTTTCCCAATCAAATTTCTAACTGAATTATATGCCTTCTAATTAGGGAATGATCTTAATTAAATTAGGATCAAGAGAATAAATATCTTTCCTAATTCGACTCATAATATCCAACTATCTAACTTTGTAGTCAAACTAAGCAGATGACTAGTCAAACTAGTCTTATTGAAAACAAATAGAACCTCTTAAGTAATCTTTCTATTTCACACCATTGATTACTCCATTTGTCCAAAATCTTGTATGGTGTGGGACCCACTAATCTCCTAAGTTAAACCACATGGATTTGACCCATATATTGAAACATATGAGTGGAATTCACTAGTGTGACCTAGTGAACCACCCCCCATTTAATTGGACTTAAAAAGTGGCCCAACACTTTAATATATGCGGAGCTTGTGCTTCAACCATCCTATGAACCCAAGCCTAGTGGTTTAACTTGAGAAAAGTGCCCATCAAGTTTTAGCTTAGGCAGACACTTATTCTCAACATCTAAGCCAATAATATTAATACACTATCCATAAGGAAAGACTTCTTCCTTGACTATAAGATATAATGTCACACCCTCTACTTAAATGGATCCCGAGATTATAAATTTTTACAAACCCTTTTATAAAATAAATTATTTATATATATAAATACATTTTGTAAACTAATCTCAGAACAAGTTGAAATCCGTTGTTGACAGCTTTAGGTTTCTATCAGAGAGAGTACAAGCCATGATGTTTTGTTTGTGTGACAAAGTGGCCCATCCTATCACAATGATCACCTACTCAAGTGCTACTCCAAATTTCTCCAACATCCCTATGTATTTGGCCCTAAGTGGATTCCATTGTTTGACATATCAAAAGCAGCATAGTTAAATGCTCAATAAAATATCATTATCAAATTTGAAGTCAACTGTAGCTTTCCAGCTTTTCCCATATGTCTCCAATATTTAATTCATAATTGGATATATTACATATTCTGTTTTTCACTAAACACCTATTCATTGTACCTAAGATCTAACCCTAGTATGCAGTTGAGACAAACTACTCTACCAAACCTTGACATGATGAACTCTCTAAATATATAAAATGGTTGAGAACATTCTAATCTAACATTAGTCTCGTAAATGTCTAGCTTAAGAGGTAAATCATAAAAATATACCATAACACACATAAAATAACAATATTCTGATTTCATTTAATAACAAGTACCATATTATATTAGTCTGACACTGTCTAACAAATAATTGTTAATATTACAATTTCCCATTTAGATCATTTTTGATATATATGGTAAACTTACTTCATTAAGATCATTAGATGACAAGAAAACTTCATCTAAGCATGAAGGCTTTGTGTCTTGCTCTCTTTTAAACTAACCAAGATGAGACAATGATAACAACGATGATGTGTTGAGTTAACCATTAGCTTTTGTTGTTAAGCCGTGCGCTTTTTACACATGGCTTTTGGTTCAAATGCAGATTCTCTCTCTCTCTTTATATATATATCAACTCTCGTCACCCCTTAGAGAAAAAGAAATGAAGTGAGGGCAAAATTAGGGTTTTAATAAAATATAAAATGCACTTGATATAGTACAATGGCTCAAAGAGCACCACTAAGGGATTGCCTATTTGTGTTAAGTGAGGCCACCTCATAGAGTATATTTAAATTGTTTTGAAAACCATAGGATATATTTAAGTAGTTTAGTAAAACCACAACATATATTAAGGTAATTTACCCTAAAAACTAAACCCTTATTTTTCCTATGGTGCATGATTTTTATATTAAAGTGTATTTGTAGTTCTTTCGTAACTTGCTTCTAACCAAACTGACAAATATGTTAGAAAAAAAAAAAGAAAAATTCTCTATCCACTGATTTTTTGTAGAGTTCAGCATTGTAAATTTTCAAGTGGACATAATAAAGATAGGGCTTCAAAAGTATCAATTTCGGTTGACCTGATTCTATTCAATTTAAACAAATATGCTTATATAGGCTTAAAATGTATGTTATATGGGAAAAATCAATGCTGCTGGAAAGACATGATACCAAAAAAATCTATGACCAATCAAATCACCCTATGAATTTTGTTAAATACCGTTTGATTGGTTGCCATTTTTATGATGCTGGATGATTGGTTATAAGTTTTTTCTGGTATCATTGTCGAACCCCTGTTACATATGTTAGAAAAATTGGTTTAGATATAGTATTTTTTATTAAAGAATCATTGGTCCAAGTTTCATTCGGCCATTGCCTGAGTAGCCAAGGGTTGTTGTCGCATTACCATGACTATTCAGAGTTTTAAGATACAAAAGGACCTCTATAAGAACTTAGAAAAAAAAAATACTTGACTAACTTCTGTATATTATAGTTTAAATGTCACAGTTTTAATTCAACCTTTTAAAAAATTGCTTCAACCCAAGTGTATTTGCCTTGGGGCTTTTCAAAAGTGAAAAAAAGTTGAGCTATATATAGGACTGGCATCTTAACAAGTGGACCTAGTAAATACTAATGATCGTATTATAATTGGAATGGGCTATTCCGGTTCTAACTGTTTAGTTGGGCGGAATCAAAATCCCATTCCCATTCCTACTGGAATGGCACTCCCCCATTTGAGAGAATGTCCACTCCCTGCCTCTCCTTTGAGAATGAAATCAAATTCCTATTGATTCTCGTTTACATTCTCATTCAAAATATATGCATCAGTAATGAGGAATCCATGTCTTTCTTATTACTGTCTACATTTTATTGCAGTTGTGGGGTGGGGGAGGGGTTGTGCAGTCACAGTTCATTCTCGTATCATATAGAACTAGCGGGTAGACCCTTGCAATGCATGGGGTTAGAATGGAAGACTTGTTAGGTTTGTGTTAGCACTTTTGGGTTTTTGCATCAGTTTGGTTCCAATCTGAGGTCTATGTTTAAGGTTGGCCTTGATTCAATCCGTCTAACTTATGCTCTTTATAGAGAGGTTAGGAGGGTTCTCTAGGTTGCATATCAGAAAACGGGAAAGGAARGGAGGAAGAAGAAGTGGCTGGACCCCCAAAGGGGTTGCCTACGTACCCTCCGGCAAGGGATCATGCCACTATAGTTTTCTAGATTGAAATTTTGACAATGACATGAAGGGTGATGGATGGCTGCATGGGAGCAAAGAGGGAGAGAGAGGAGAAATGGCGGTTTAGGGAGAGAGAGGCCCAAAAGTCCTTTGAACTGGATGGAGAACGGCTGTTTATAGGTTTGGGGGCCATAATCCAGAAACTTCTTAGGTTGTAATCCTTTTCCCATTTTACCCTCTTGTTCTAGAATGTTCTCCTTTTTTATGTATTTAAAACATGTGATTAAATCACTTTCTAAGTTACTATTTCTTGTTTTACCATTTTATTCTAGAACAATCTTTGTTTAGTCATTTAAGCCACATGTTTATTTCCAATCTAAGATTATTCTTACTCACACTAAAGTGCTCAATACTTGAACTTGAACTTTATTATTGCTATAAAGGACCGGTTTGACCCAAGTTTAGTTTTGGGTCAACTGGATCTATGTATTTTGTTTATACCACCCTCTTACACTACTAAGAGAGTAAAAATTGAGTTAGAATAGATTTTAAAGGAAATAATGGGTTTAGTGGGAAATGAGTCAACCATGAAGGTTTTACTATGACTTGATATGTTTTTTAATAATTTCATTTGAAAATATAAACCCACATGTGTGAGAAATGAAAGAAAAGGAGATCTGTTTGAGCTCTCTGGTGAGATGACCCTTTCATTTCCCCTTTTTCCTCTTTCTATTATACTAGTAATGACCTATGCGAYGAACAAATTGCTTTTTAAAAATGTATTTTTAAGGGAAAAAATGAAGTAATAGTTATTCACCAAAGTTTTTATATATTTATAGTTCTATATACATTAAATCAACAACTTATCATGAGAACCAATTGATAGCTTCAGTTTAGATGATAGATTCTTTGGCTAGTTGTAGTAGAGACTTGGATCAAATCCCATTTGCCACCAAGGTTATTGGGGGTGGGGATGAATTACCCCTCGTTGTAGTTCTATAAAGCCAAATATTGTTCTTAGCRTGAGATCAATAACCAAGTTAAAAAACAATTTCAAAGTTGAATTGACAAAAATAACCAAAGGCTCATGTTAAGTGCTTTCATACTACATTTTATTGTTGAACCAAAAGAATCTAGGAAACAAATCTACATTAAATGAATAAAAAATAGAGAAAACCTGATAACCTATGGAAATGAGAAGTGGTTTCTTTATACTTCTATATAAGAAGAAGATTGGTTCACCCGTACTGGTGGGCGAATTTGGGTTTTAACATTATTTTGGGTCAAAGCTAGGTTTATATTCAGGTTAGTCCTTAACCTAACCCCATCCATGAAGAATGGTCTTATTCGATATAACGAAGACTCATGAGGGTTTTAATTTTGCTTCATTATATTTTTAATGATTTCATTCAAAAATAAATATGCACATGCACAAGAAATGAAAGTAGGAGGAGGTACATGTGATCTTTGTGGTATGAGGACCCCTAACCTCCCCTATTTCCTCTTTCTATTGACAGAAAACCCATGCAATGCATGAGTATGCTTTTCTTGTCACAAGGTTTAGCAAGAGTTTATGCTTTTCTCATCTCTCTCTTTCTTAATTCACTTCTAGTTAAGGTGGATACTAGGTTTATATTCTTTTGACAGAATGGTTGATTGGTTGTAGAATAAAAGCAGAGAAACACTATGGACCTAAAATATAAGGTTTTGCACTCTACATATTTGCATTTGTACTCTTCCAAAATATAAGGTTGTAGAATAACGACAAGCAATCCTTTAACCTTGAGAGCAAAGACATACATAAGAAATTATTAGCTAAAATAACCAAAGAAGCCATCAGTAAAATATATACCAAAAGAACTAAACCATTAAATAGAGTAATCAACTTATACATGTGCCCCAAAAAGACATCAAGACCTTGCAAGGGTGTTCACAACTAGAAATAACCCTGGACCACAAGTCCATGACCACCAGGGAGTAGTACTTCATGTATAAGAAATCAAAGACAACTCAAATGTGCAATGGAGCTGTCATGAAAATTTGGAGAGCTCTTAGTAACCTACTACTTAGGGTCAACACAGGAGTGGTCCCCGTAATTTAAAGTGTCAAGGATTAAAAACTATGGACCTAAGTAGTACTTACTTCCAGAAGGAAAACTCCAACAACTTTATTTGTCATTCAAAAAGCCAACAATCATTTTGATATATATAATTTTGAGCAACATTGGTTAGAATAACAAAACCAAAGGTAACCCAGATTGTAACCATATATAACAATCTGGATTAATAGAATTGATGAAACTTTTTTTTTGTTTTCATTTCATGCACGAGGTAAATTTTTATGAAGAGAATGATTAGGTTGTAACTTGGACGGGTTGGGCTCCGGCCTGGCCCAACTTAAGGTTAAGCCCAATTTGAGCTTAACCCAACACAAATTGGGTAAGGCTTGGGCTTGGCCTTGGGTTGGGTTAGACCTGAGTTTTTTGGCCTAGGCCCAACTTGTAGCCCAAAAACACTAGCCTAACCCATGTAAAAACTCAAGTTGGGCATAGGTTGGACCTACCCAAGTTATACCCCTTATGGTGATAGAAAATAATATGTTTCTAAAAGTTTCTATATTTTTTTAATATTTATATATTTATAAAATTATTCTTATTTGTCACACTTATTTTTATTTAATACAATGAATAAATGATATTAGAGAAGTGCCCAGTGTTTTTTACAATTTGTTTGGTATTTTTTATACTTTTGTGTATTTATATATTTTAAATTATTATTATTATTATTATTATTATTATTATTATAATTATTATTTAACTATGACATCAAGGATTGACACATGTTGTTGATCCACCGCCAAATAGAAAAACAACTCCATTTTTTAGTTGATTTTAAATTTGTATTTTATTTCTATCATCAATAAAAAACAAATTGTTCTTTGTCATACTTATTTTTCTTTAATATGGTTAATAAATATAGGATTCATGAAAAAATCAGAGTTGATACCCTAAATATAAGACTTAATGAGAGGGAACTAATGAGGAGTAATGTAGTATTAAAATTACATTTTGTGACCTCACAATGAGAGGGACCAAATTCAAAAGTAAGGGTGTTTTAGTCAAGAATATGAGTCAATAAGTGTTAATAAGAGTTAATGCCTTAAATATAAGACTGAATGAGAGGGATTTGAATGAGGAGAAAGGTAGTTGTTCAAATTACATTTTTATCCTTTTAATGAGAGTGACCAAATTCATAAATTGAGGTATTTTAGTCAAACAAAAAGTTTCACACTCTCATTCATAGTTATAATAATAGTATAGATTTCATGCTTTTTTCCTAAATAAAGTTATAGTCTAGAAATGGTTTCATCCATAAAAAAAGACTTCTAATGGTAGTATAGATTTCATTCTCTTATATAAGATGACTTTTCAAACCATCTTTTTTGTATTATTAAGAGCATAAAAAAAAAGAACTTCGCTAATAAGCATAGCAAATGAGACATAGAAAAAGCAAGAGAGAGAGAGAGAGAGAGAGAGAGAGAGAGAGAGAAGTGAATAAAAAATTTGTTGGGGCACTTATGTTGTTAAAAGTTAATAACACTCCCTTGTAATTAATAACTAATGGAGACCCGTGCAATGCACATGATTTGTTAAGTGAAAGTTAAACAATAAAATGTGTCATTTACTAAAACACCCCTATAGTTTCATGGATTTAGTAAAATCTATCCTATAGTTTGTATTTTACTAAAGGGTTAGACTATGATATGGGAAAGATATGATATCTGAAAAACTTCTCACTAGTCAATTGGAATCATAAATATGATAGCCAATAAGGTGTTATTTATCAAAATTTATGGGTGGGTTTTGATTGGTCAAAATCTTCCGATACTATATTTTTCTTGCATCATAGATTTTCCCTTTACTAAAACACCACTTATAATTTGCAATGATTTAATCAATCTTCCATTAGATGACAGTGGAAAATGATAGTGTTGACTCTAATGTTCATTTAAATAAATTTAATCAAAAGAAAATAAAATTAAAAATACCATTTCTACGCCTAATAAGACACAAACAGCCACTCTATTGGATATATTTGGTCAATTTGGTTCTGTACAAAACAATCACTCATTGGATATATTTGGTCAATTTTGTTCTACACAAAAAAGTGTTAAGGGTATTTGTGGAATAAAAAATCATGGGCCTGATGGCAAAACAAACACTCCTTAATGAAAGTTTGATTAAGTAAATAAGTTGTAAAATATATGGGATATTTTAGTAAAATGAAAACTATAAGGTTGGTCTAAGTAAATATGTAAAACTATAAGGTGTGCTCTAGTAAATGACCCTAATAGAAACACATAAGAGTATACAATTGTTTTACATTTTCAACTTTTAAATAATTAATAATTATTCATATTTTATATACTACTTTTAATAAATTTTTTATAATAAAAATAACAATAATTAATTTCAATTAGGTTTATTCATCAAACTAATGAAACCAACCAACCCGATCAACTCGACCTGAGTTGGTTGGTTTTCTAATATTTTAGGTTGGCTTTGGTTAAAAAACCTCCCAACTTGACCAAGTTGGACTAGTTTCGCTTTAGCCATTTGTAAACCAACCAAAATCGAATGACAAGACAATTGATATATATATATATATATATATATATATATATATATTAATATATATTAATATTTCATATTTTAAATATAATTTTTCATATGAAAGTGGGAAATTTCCCATTTTCTTAGTCTAAAATATTTTATATCATTAATTTAAATTTTTTAATTTATATTTTAATAATTGCACTATATTTTTTAAAATTTAAATATAATTTTTAAGTTTAAATCTTTTGAACTGACTAACCAAACCAAAAAATCAACCCAAATCTGTACAACCTGAGTGGATCGGTTTTCACAAATGGTCCGTCGGCTTCAGTTGACCAACTCCCCAACCTGACTAGGTCAATTTGGTTGGCCAAACAACCTACAACCGAACCAAACCAATTCATGAACACTCATAATTTCAACTAAATCAATAGTCTCATCTCTAATAAATAATAATAGTTTAAATTCCAATAATTATTGAAAATTTATTGCAAAAATACACAATTATTGAAACTATATTGATAATTTTGTAAAATATTAAATTATTATTAATTTCAATACTATGTTATAATTATTTTTCCACTTTTCATTTTTTCTTAAATTTATTACATAATTTCTTTATTTTAACTAATTTAAAATATAGTTATGTTAAATATTTTGTTATTTAAAATATTTACTTATTTAATTACTTATATAATATGTAAATTATTTAAAATTTAAAATATTAATTAATTATTTAATTTAATAATCCATAAAATTATAATTTATACAAAATTACATTATTAATTTTGTAAGATATTAAATTATTATTAATTTCAATATTCCAAATTTATTGCATAATTTCATTGTTTTAACTATTCAAAATCTAGTTATTTAAATATTCAAATAATATGTAAAATATTTAAAATTTTTGTTATTTGAATTTTTTATTTTGAAGCTATTACATGTTATTAAATAATTTGTTATAAAATTATCTAGATATTTATAATATTTTTTTTATTTAAGATATTTATTTATCGAAATATATAAATAAGATTTTATTTTTTAATGTTAAATTTTTAGTATGTGAATAACATTTAAATTGATAATCTAGAAAAAATGAATTTAAATTGTTAGTACATAATTTCGTGATATATTTTGTAAAAAATATAAAATTATTTTTTGTGTTTTTAATAAATATTTTAAAGTTATTATATAATTTTGATAGAATATTTAAATAATTCTTAAATTTTTTAATCCAAACTTTCTTTAGATAGATATAGATAAAAAGTGGGGGAGAGGATAATCTGACCCGATTTACTTACGTCGATTCACTTCGGGTCAGTTTGTTCGTCCCAAACCTGTGCACTAACTTGATATGGTCTGGTCCTAGTCAATCCACCATTGAATGAACCAGTCCGGTCTGGTCCGATTAGGCTGATCCATATCTAAATGGTTTGACCACCCTTGATGTGATTAGCATGAAGATAATCGAATTAGATAGTTCAAGTTGGTTTGACCACCCTTGATGCGATTAGCGTGGATAATCCAATTAGATAGTTCAAGCTGGTTTGACCATTTGAACCTAAGTGGTTTGGTTAAACCCAAAATCCAAACATAGTCAAATGGCTTCGCTGCTTGTGTAAAAATAACATGCATGTAATGTGATTTGGAGCTTCACCACTTGTGTAAATAGTAACTACAATTACCACCACCGGTTTGAAACTTTTTTTTTTTTTCATTTCATGCACGTGGTAAATTTTTATGAAGAGAATGATTAAGCTTGAATTTATCAACCCAAGCCCAATTTGAGCTTAACCCAACACAACTCGGGTTAGGCTTGGGCTGGGGCATGTTGCGTTAGTTGGGTTTGGCCTTGAGTTGGGTTAGACCTGAGTTTTTTGGCCTAGGCCCAACCATTAGCCCAAAAACTCTGCCCCCTATGAAAAAAACTCAAGTTGGGCATAGGTTGGACCTGCCCAAGTTACACCCCTAATGGTGATAGAAAATAATATGTTTCCAAAAATGTTTACATTTTTTTTAATATTTATATGTTTATAAAAAATATTCTTATTTGTCACACTTATTTTTAAATGAATAAATGATATTAGAGAAGTGCCCAATATTTTTTACAATTTTTTTGGTATTTTTTATACTTTTGTGTATTTATATATTTTTAAATTATTATTATTATTATTATTATTATTATTATTATTATTATTATTATTATTATTATTATTATTTAGTTATGACATCAAGGATTGGCACATTTTGTTGATTCACCACCAAATAGAAAAACAACTCCATTTTTTAGTTGATTTTAAATTTGTATTTTATTTCTATCATCAATAAAAAACAAATTGTTCTTTGTCATACTTAT
>NW_010729077.1:6923792-7009070 GCF_000365185.1 Nelumbo nucifera | reverse complement strand
AAGTGGCGCGCTTTTTTGAAATTTTGAAATAAAGCGCGCGCCGCCAAATCTATCAGCGTTTAAGCAGGCCGTCGCACTTCCCGCCTAATGGACGCTCAAAGAAGCCCAAGGAACCCTGACAACGCACCTCGCGCCGGCAGAACCAAGATTCAAAGTGCAGGGCAAATCTACCTGACACCTAGCAAACTCCCTTAGCACGAGGAGTGGGGGGCAATTGATGAAGGAAGATTTGGCCCGACCTCGCAAATCACGCCACCTGGCAAAAAAGCAAGTACCTCGGCACTTAAAACAGCATACCGAGGGTACAAAACACCAAAGGGAAGAGACCAATCGACCGAACTCCCCTCGAGGAGGTATGCAAACTTTGCGCTATCTGGTTTTATCGTGCCTTTGAAGGATTCTAACTTAAGCTTCGAAGCCTTTACACCGGGTTCTCCCCGGAGCTTCCTCATCTCCTCCGTTTTAGGTTCCCTGCTACTCAGTTCAGAGGCAAGGTCGTTGACAGCTAAGACCGGCTGGATTGCGCATGATCAGGTACAATATGCAATAATTCATCATGAACAATAAACTTATAATGTGAATCCATAGCTTGTATCATTTCATGGTTCTTAAAAAAATATCAAGCATCCCATAAATAACAGACACTTGTTAAGTTGCCTAGTGCCTGTGTTATGGAATTAATATAGATGAACCTAATTATAAAATAAGGACGCTTTCCTTTTATCAAAACATTAGAACCATCTAATGTAGCTGAACTTTTTCTTGATAAATAATGCAAGTGAATTTTAGTAGGCCATAGAGTTGAAGAACCAAATGAAATGCATGAGTCTCCCTTAATTATGCTACAATGTATCATTAATGATACCTAAAACTTTTTTCATGAGAAACTAAAAGAACTGGTGGACATGGTTACCAAGTATCATGCTGCAAATGAAGTTAGCATCTGAAAAAAAAAAAAAAAAAAACTTTGTAAGTATAGTCTTGGGTCTATGAACCTAAACTAAGTGAAGTGAAACTGTAAAAACACTTTCAATTGTGGACTTTGTGGAGATGGCTTTAAATAGAACAGGTTGGAAAAACAGTTCTAGTTGTTGTTGATGCTTGTAAGGTGCCTCAAAAGGTATGCTTCTTTTGAGAAGTTCTTTTCAGATTTTCGATTTTACTTTTCTAAATTGATTCTCTTTATGTGTTTCTAGATTGCTGAAGTGTTGGAAGGAGTGGGGAGTCTTAAAGATAAGTTACCTAATTTGATAAGTGGATGGCCAAATTCTCCGATAAGTGGATTAGAGTTACATGAGCACAAAATAGATGCTTTCTTTAAGTGTTACATGAGCACGCTTCCCTAAAATCTCATACTTCATGGAGTACGGTGGATCTAAACCTCCATACTTCTCCATTCCACAGCCTGGGGCACTCCATTCTATAGGCTGGGATCTAAATTTACATACTTCTCCATTCCACGGGCTGGGAGCACTAGAATAAGCTAAAGGGCAATGAAGCATCACAAAATAGATGCTTTAAGTGTTATATGAGTATGCTTCCCTAAAATCTCA
Organism: Nelumbo nucifera; assembly: GCF_000365185.1. Next base: position 7,007,517 of record NW_010729077.1, on the reverse strand, counting down.
TTATTCATAGAGTACGATGAATCTAAACTTCCGAACTTCTCCATTCCACAGGCTGGGGGCACTAGAAAAAGCCAAAGGGCAAGGAAGCATCACAAAATAGATGCTTTAAGTGTTACATGAACCTGCTTCCCTAAAATCTCATTCTTCATGGAGTACGAAGGTGTACAGAGAATTTAAACCTCCATACTTCTCCATTCCCCAAGCTGGGGCTCTCCATTCCATAGGCTGGGGGCACGAGAATAAGCCAAAGGAAGCATCATAAAATAGACGCTTTAAGTGTTACATGAGCATGCTTCCCTTAAATCTTATTCTTCATGGAGTACGGTGGATCTAAACCTCTGCACTTCTCCATTCCACAGCCTGAGGCACTCCATTCCATCGGCTGGGATCTAAACCTTCGTACTTCTCCATTCCACAGGCTAGGGGCACTAGAATAAGTCAAAGGAAGCATCACAAAATAGATGTTTTAAGTGTTACATGAACTTAATTCCTTAAAATCTCATTCTTCATGGAGTACAGAGGTGTACGAAGGATTCAAACCTCCATAGTTCTCCATTCCACAGGCTGGGGGCACTAGAATAAGATAAAGGGCACTAGAATAAGCCAAAGGAAGCATCACAAAATAGATGCTTTAAGTGTTACATGAGCTAGCTTACCTAAAATCTCATTCTTCATGGAGTACATAGGTGTACAGAGGATCTAAACCTCCATATTTCTCCACTCCCTAAGTTGGGGCTCTCCATTCCACAAGCTGGGGGCACTAGAATAAGTCAAAGGAAATTCAGAATAAGCCAACCTTGAGTGGAAATAAAATACTAGAAAAAAATTCAAAAGAGGCATACCAACCTTTTCTTTTCTTTTCTTTTTCTTTTTCTTTTTTATTTTTATTGAGAAGGAAGAGAGAGGCATGTCAACTTAAATGCTATTCCATCCACCCACATCCACCTAATGCAATCAATATAATAACTACATTAATTAATTAATGACCACCCTATATTTAGTATGGGATAATTACGTAGGGGTGGCAATTTTTCACCCAATCCGTTGAACCCACTTAGTATCTAACCCACCCAACCCGCCCATTTACTTGACGGGTTGTCTGATCAACCCGTCACCCAACCCACCCATTTAAATGGGTTAATCATTTTCTTCATTTGAATTAAATAATTTATAATTAATGCATTAATTTTCTATTAATTATTGACTAAATTTAGTTTTGTCTTGAATCAACACACTTCACCCAACATAAATCCAAATCAATTTTACCCAAGTCCGAACCAATTCAATGCGGTTTGACCCAATCCGGGGTTGACCCAAATTCGAAATAGACCCTAGGCGAGATGGTTCAGTTCTGCTTGCTCTGCCCGATTTGGGTTGTCCGGTCCAACCAGTATTCACACAGCCCGACCTCATCCGATACAAGCTTATCTTGTCAACCTGAATCTGAAACGGATTCGGGCAGGATGATTTGGTGTTAGCGTGCTTTGCCCAGTCTGGGCCGGCTGCCCGACCAATATCCACACAACCTGATCCGATTTACTTACGTTGACCCACTTCGGGTCAGTTGGTTCAGTCCCAAACCTATACACAAACCTGATATGGTCCGGTCCAAGTCAATCCACTATTGAATGAACCGGTCTGGTCCGGTTTGACTAGGCTGATCCAGATCTAAACGGTTCAACCACCCTTGATGTGATTAGCTTGAAGATAATCCAATTAAATAGTTAARGTTGGTTTGACCGGTTTGAACCTAAGTGGTTTGATCAAACATGAAATCCAAACATAGGCAAATGGCTTCGCCACTTGTGTAAAAATAATATGCATGTAATGTGATTTGAACCTTCACCACTTGTGTAAATAATAACTACAATTACCACCACACTATGACCAATTTATTTGTTAAGAGAGAGTTTGTTTGTTTTTTAAGTCCATAAATATAAGATTAATGGGTTTGGGCGGGTTGGATTGGGCTAAAGCAAGTTTGGGTTGAACCCAACCCATTTAATTTAATATAATTGGGTCATTAGTGGGTTGGCAGGTTAGATGGATTGGGTTGAAGCTCAACCCAACCTGCCCAATTGCCACCGCTATACGTTTGTACCTATGTGCTTTGTTATTTTTTTTATCTTTATTTGGGTTCCACCATCTACATTAGTTTTGATTTGTAATTTAATATTCCGTCATGAAAGAATACTAGTGGGACTCGTGCGATGCACGCTATTTGTTAAGTGAAAGCTAAACAATAGAAACATATAAGAGTATACAATTGTTTTATATTTTTAATTTTTTAAATATTTAATAATTATTTATATTTTATGTACTACTTTTAATAAGATTTTTACAATATAAAAATAATAGTAATTAATTTCATCTAGGGTGATTCGTCAAACTAATGAAATCGACAAATCCAACCAGGTCAGTTTTCTAGTATTTTCAATTGGCTTTGGTTCAACAATTTCCCAACCTGACCAAGTTGGAGCAATTTCGCTTTAGCCATTTGTAAATTGACCAAAATTGAATGACCCGACCATAGATATATAGTAATATTTTATATGTTAAATATAATTTATGGTATAATTTTTATATTATAAATTTAATTTTTAAATTTATTTGTTTAATAATGCCACTTTATTTTTTAATTTAAATTTAATTTTTAAGTTTAAATCTTTTGAACTAACTAACAAAACAGAAAGTTGACCCAGACCGATATAACCCAAATTGGCTAGTTTTCATTAATGGTTAGTCGGTTTTGGGTGACCAACTCCCCAACCTGACCAAGTCAATTTGGTTGACCAAACAACCTACAACCAAATTGAACCAACCCATGAACACTCCTAATTTCAACTAAATTAATAGTTTAGTTTCTAATAAATAACAATAGTTTAATCTTCAATAATTATTAAATTTTTAGCAAAAATACACAAGTATTAAAAATATATTGCTAATGAAAACATAATAAATAATTAATAAAAATATAATAAATAAAATAATTACAAAAATAAAATAAATACTAATAAATATACTAAATTGGTCAATAAATACTAAAATATCAAAAAATAGTTTAATCTCTAATAAATATTAATCAATAAATTATAACAAAAATACAATAAATTTAATAAATATTAATCAATAAATTATAACAAAATTTAAATAACAGTTGTTTAATCTCCAATAATTATTAAACAATTCTATTAAACAAAAAAAACAAAAGTATATTAATATATAATTATTGATATATTTATCACAAAAAAATAAATGATTACTAAAAATATAATAAACGTTAATTTTAGTATATATATAAATATATAATAATTATAGATTAAAATTTTAACATTATTATTAATAAATGCCATTTTTTTGAAAAGTATTTTCTATAATTATTAATTGATATAAATGAAATTCATTATTTAAAATATTATTTTGTTATTTATATAATATCATTATTTAAATTTAAAATCTTAATTATTTATTGAATTTAATAATCCATCAAATTTTAATTTATACAACTATTACATGATTTCGGTATTAATTTTGTAAAATATTAAATTATTATTAATTTGAGTATGATGTTGTAATTATTTTTCTATTTTTAATAATTTTTTTAAAATTTATTACATAATTTCGTTATTTTAACTATTTAAAATCTAGTTATGTTAAATATTTCATTTATTTTTAAATTTGAATTTTATTTATTTTAAAGTTATTATATAATATTAAATATTTTGTTATATAATTATTTAGCTATTTTTAATATTTTATAATTTAAGATATTCAGTTATTGAAATATTTAAATAATATTTTATTTTTTATTGTTAAATTTTATTTATTTGAATAACATTTAAATTGAATAATCAAAATGATCATAAAATCATAATTTATATTGTTAGTACATAATTTTGTGATGAATTTTTTAAATAAAAAGTATTAATAATATGAATATTATTAAATCTATTATAATTACTTTTTTTGTGTTTTTAATAAATATTTTAAAGTTGTTATATAATTTTGTTAGGATATTTTCTTACCTTTTTTAATCCAAACTTTCTTTAAATAGATATAGATAAAAAGTTGGAGAGAGTAAAAATATGAATTAGAGATAATTTAGGAGATAAGTACGAATTAGAGATACTTTAGGTGTGTATGGGGAGAGGGAGAGAGAAAAACATCTCATTGGTTGTTTAAAAAATGACTTATAATAAAAAAATAAAAAATTCATAAAAAAGAATAGCTCTCCTTTCAGGTAACCCCCCATTCTAATTTTCTGTTTTTTTTTTATTTTTCTTATTTTTTTAATTCCACATAATTACCCATTAAACCAATAAGGAAATCATGTATGCTTAACTATTTATAAGAACCATAAAGAAAGAAGGATTTGCTTTTCTAATGTTTAACCAAGTGGCACCACTTTCCCCCACTTCCTCCTAACTTGTTTCTAATTCCTATTTATCTCCTAAATTATCTCTAACTCTCATTTATCTCTTAAATTATCTCTAATTTAGTAGAGAGATTCTCTCCTAAACTACCTCTAATTCCTATTTATCCTCTCCCCAACTTTTTATCTATATCTATCTGAAGAAAGTTTTAATTAAAAAAATTTGGAACAATTAAAATGTTATAAGTAAATTATATACTAACTTTAAAATATTTATTTAAAACAAAAAAATTAATAGATTTAATAATATTCATATTATTAATAATTCAATATTTTTACAAAATTCATCATGAAATTATGTAGTAAAAATATAAATTATAACAAAAATTTAACATTAATTAAATATTTCAATAACTAAAAATCTTAAATAAAAAAATTAAAAAAGCTAAATAATATAACAAAATATTTAACATTACGTAATAACATTAAAATAAATAAAATTCAAATAATGAAAATTTTTAAATATTTTTCATATTATTTAAATAATTAAATAACAAAATATTAAACATGAAAAATTTTAAATAGTTAAAATAATGGAATTATGTAATAAATTTAAAAAAATCTTAAATGTAGAAAAATAATTATAATAGAATTCATAACAATAATAATAATAGTTTAATATTTTACAAAACTAATAACGAATTATGTAACAATAGTACAATTATAATTTTATGGACTATTAAATTCAATAAATAATTAATATTTTAAGAATTTAAGTAACAATATTATTTCAATAACTAAACAATATTGTAAATAACTAATTTCACTTATGTCGATTAATAATTATAGAAAATAAGTATCAACAAAATTATATTTATTAGTAATAATTTTATAATAATAGTGTATATTCATTATATATTTATATATACTCTAATTAATATTATTTTATTTTCAGTAATTATTTATTATTTTTATAAATATGCTTTCGATAATTGTTTATAAATCTACTTTTTTATTTTTAACTGTAACTAAATAATTATTTTCCAACTGTATTTAATAGTAATTATATTTTTTTCAATAACTACAGTATTATTAATAGTTTAGTATTTTAATAATTACAATATTTACTAAAAAGCAATATTGATAAATATTTTATAAATAATGTATTGATTAATTAACAGTAATATAATTAAATGTAATTATTTTTAAACTGTATCTCATAGTAATTACATTAAAAAATAATGAATACATACGTTATTTTAAAAAAATAATATATTTTTTAATTAATAGTAATTAGTAGTAATTAACACTAACTATTTTTAATTATATTTAAAGTAGCATAAAATTACATTTAATAACATTTAACATTAATTAACAGTAATTAAAAGTTAAGCTATAAATAGCATAAAATTACAAGCTATAAATGATTTTTAAACTGTAATTAATAGTAATTATAAGTTAAGCTACAAATAGCACAAAATTACATTTCACATTAATTAACAGTAATTAATTAACAGTAATATAATTCACAGTACTTATTTTGAAGCTATAACTAAATTATTTTTAAACTGTAATTACCAAACTACATTTAATTAGTTTTAGCCAAGAAATTACCAATGTATTTCTGAAAATAGGATAATTTCTAGAAATTGATGTATTTGAAATAAATACAGTAATACAATAATTACAGTATTTATTGAAAAACAATATTATTAATTAATAGTATTTTTCATAATTACAATATTGCTAATAATTAACAGTATTCTCAATAAATATAGTATTTTATTAATAATTAACAGTATTCTTCATATTAACAGTATTCTTCATATTTACAGTATTTTTAATAATTAACAGTATTCTCAATAAATACAATATTGTTAATTAACAATATTTATAAAAAAATAGTATTAATTAACACCAATTGACAATGATTTTTTTAAAATGTAACTAAATAATTATTTTTCAACTATATTTAACGGTAAATATATTTTTTTCAATAAATACAGTAATTTAATAATTACAGTATTATTAATAATTTGGTTTTTAAATAATTACAGTATTTACTAGAGTGCAGTATTAAATGTAATTTAGTGATAGAATTTAGCATAAGTAACCAAAACATAGTAAAAATATCCATCAATTATACAAATACTGTTAATATTTCAAAGTATTGAAACTGTAATTAAATGTAATTTTATGCTATTATGCGATAAATAATGTAAAATACATTAGTGATGTCTATTATGCTATAAATAGCATAAAATTACAAGCTATAAATGATTTTTAAACTGTAATTAACAGTGATTATAATTTAAGCTATAAATAGCAAAAAATTACATTTAATTAGCAGAAAATTACATTTAACATTAATTAACACTAATTATTAATTAACAGTAATATAATTCACAGTATTTATTTTTAAGCTGTAACTAAATTATTTTTAAACAATAATTACCAAATAATTACATTTAATTAGTTTTAGCCAAGAAATTACCAATATATTTCTCAAAATATGAAAATTTCCAGAAATTAATGTAGTTTAAATAAATACAGTATTTATTGAAAAACAGTATTATTAATTAATATTATTTTTTCATAATTACAGTATTTTTGACAATTAGCTGTATTATTTAATTAACATTATTAATTACAACATTTATTTATTAACATTTTGTGCTTAAAATGCTTGGTTTATTTATTTGAAAATGGTGTTGGTTATTTTTGTTTTTGTTGTTGCCATTTATTTGAAAATGTTTGCTTTATTTATGTGATTGATGTGTAATTGAATTTTATTTTTCTATTTTCAATTTGTTGTTGCAATTTTATATTCATAAAAACAAAATAATAGTAATAATAATAATAATAATAATAATAATAATAATAATAATAATAATAATGATGATGATGATGATTAACAGTATTAGAATAATACAGTATTTCATTTAATTAATAAATATAGTTTTAATTTATATAGTATATATTTCATTAATTGTAGTATTTTTGTATTATTTTAATTACAATATAATATTAATATGTGATTGTAATACAGTATTGTAAAAATACATTATTAATTACAGTATTTATAATTGCATTGTTTTTCATATTTTTTAATATTTAACAGTATTAATTAATTAATACTATTAATTACAGACATAAGTGGGCTTCCCATTATTTGCACTAGACATAAGTGGGCTTCCCATTATGCCTCCTCAATTCTCATGTCCCAATAATGGGCTACCATTGGGCCTAATATGTTATTCATTCACTAGGGAGGTATAATTTGGTCTTCATCGAGAATTTGTTAAAATTTGAATGGGCCGTGTAAATTCTTCAAATCAAATACTTAAACATGTACCCTTACATTGACATTTATTTTATTGCTAAAGCGCAGTTTGAAAAGAGTACAAATACAAATATTGTATAGTAAAAATGCATACAAAATAATATAAAATACAAGGTTTTGTATTTTATAAATTTGTATTTGTACTCCTTTTAAATAAAGACTATAAGGCTGTGTTTGATTGCAGTGCTAATTTATTTGTACTAGTATAAATGCATGGAAGTGTAAATGTAAAAAATATAAATTATTGTTTAATTTTGCTTTGGATTTTACTTTGTTTTGCTTCATGTCTTAATATACTTCATTTGTATTGCAATCAAATAAAATAAGCTAAAACTTAAAACAAAAATAAGTCAAAATTGACACTCGAATCATTTGCACTGCCATAATTTTGCATCAGTATAAATTTATTTGCATTGCAGCCAAACAAAGCCTAAGGTTCAATTCTAAAAGAGTACAAATAAATAAATATAAATATGTACAATATAAATTCATACAAAATATAAGGTTTTGCCCTGTACATATTTGTATTTGCACTCCTTCCAAATGGAGCCTAAGCAACAGTTGGGCTTAAGTTGAACTGCAATAAGAGTGTGGACAACTCAATTTTACAATTAGCAATATCTATGATGCTAAAAAGGTATAATATAGGAAAAAACTTGATCAATTAAGCCCCATGAATTTTGATAAATATGGTTACCACTTTTTTCTTATAATTTTTATCTATTTTAGGTTTAAATTGTCTCAATAGATCTATTCTAGGTTTATGATTTTGTTATGATTAATAATCTGTTCTGGACTAATTCTACCTAGGCCTGACTGACAGCCCTACTTAAGATACCATGTGTTGGCCAAAGAATCCCACACGAGTGGGTCCAACCTCCACGTGAAGAGAGAAACCCAACACTCTCGTGCGAGATAAAAGAGAAATTTCCCTCAGCTTTTTCTTTATCTCTTATTTTTTATCAAATCGAACATAACGCAAGGTTTGATCCTTGCGGTGAGAGTGCCACCAATGTTTTAAAAACCAACCCAGAGGCCGAACCGATTTTGCCTCTGGGTCGTGGGTCACTGGTTTGACCGATTGAGTTGAACAATATATATATATATATATATATATATATATATTCTGTGTGTATATATGTTATATGTATTATTTTATATTTAAATTATATTTTATATTTATTTTTAAATTAATTAATAGATTTCAAAAAATTACCCAAAATAAAAAAAATTATCTTAATTGGACATCGGASTACAAAGTTATGACCTTCAAAAGTTTGCATATATTGAATGTGCAACTTGTAACCCGATCATTGGGTCAAACAAGTCAATGATCGAACCAACCGGATTAAATGATTCTTGACCAAATCAACAATTTTGACCATCTAACAGGTTTTGACTGAACCAAACCAAAATCTTGACTGAATGACAGTTCAAATGGTTCGACCGGCCAGATCAACGGCGGATTGAAAACATTGAGTGCTGCTACAGTCCCACCACCGAGACCATTAGACTGCATAGATATAGATCTACACGGCCACTGTAGAAGTCAAGACCTCGCGTTCACTAGGCATCGAGGCCGAAATTTTATTATAGAAGCCAAGTCCAATTCCAATTCCAATTCCAAACTCCAACAAACACCGGCTCTGTCAAAGCGCGTAATAAGTCAACATTTGCCAACTCTAAATGGTCAGACTTGAACTACCCAATCAAGCTTCGACCATTCTTCTTCCATTTATCAACTCCCGATTGTTTCTCAGTCACCTCTTTCTCTTTCCTCTCTCAACGATCCTGTCGAAGAAGAAGATCAGAACGAAGAGAATGCCGAAGAATCTCGTCTCCTTGTCGTCATCCTCCTTGATTCTTTCCCCCAAACTCTCAATTTTATGGTATAATCTCGTCACTGCAAGGAGCAATGTTGATTTGCAATTTCCAGCGTTCCAAATCAAGAACCCACCTAGATGTCCCCTGGTTCGAAAATACATGGCAGAAGAGCTAGCTCCCAGGTCACATTGGTCGGTCTCAAATGTTCCCGACACAAGAAATCGTAATCAGATTGAAACTTCAGAGGCGGAAAAGAAGTGGGTTTATCCTACTCCAGTACTCTTCAGGGATGAAGTGCTGGCGGTGGAGGAATTTGAGGTGTTGATGCAGAGATTAGAGAGAGTAGTGGAGGAAGTCAGAATACGGGAGATGGAGAAATTGATGGCTAAAATGGGAGGAGAACTGACGTCCGAGGAGAAACAAACTGTGGAAACTATGAGTCGGGAGATCGTTAGCGAGTTCCTTGAGAAGCCCACTCAGTATTTGAGATGCAAAGATAGAAAGATGGAATGTAAATTAAAGGATTTAAGGGCTCTTGTGAGGATGCTTGAGGAATCGTGTTTGGTTAAAGGAAAGGTTACAGGCAGATGAGATTGAAGAAACAGAAATTTTGAATTATATATCAAGGGGTTGCCTTCTCCCTGTTTAATTCTTTTGTTCTTTGTAATATGTTATTATTGTTATTACTAGTTTTGGTTTTATTACATAAATGCTATTCAACTTATTCACAAATCCATTGTCTTCCATGTTTAATTGTTGATGCACTTGCATAATCGAGTTCAAACATGTATTATATTAATTAAATAATATATAATTATATTCTCATATATTAAATGATTTATTTTAGGTCTAATTTATATTTTTCCACTTTTTATTTTTTTATAAGTATAAAAGATGAACTTTGAAATTTGAGGTTAGAAAAGAGGTTTTTTTTTTTTTTTGAGAAAAAAGTGGGATAAGGGACAACCCATTTTTAACATAGATCTGGAAAAGTTATCCAAAATAAAAAAGATTACCCTAACCCAACAATCCATTGCAAAGTTGTGGTCTCTAGAAGTTTCAATACATTATAGTGTCTAATCCATGACCGGGTGACCAGGTTTAATGGGTTGATGGTTTAACTGCCCGTGTTGGTGGATCTCTAACCAAGAAAGTTGTTTTTGAAGAATTTGCAGGTTTTAGGAAGCAGATCTAAAAAGGGGTTGGGTGATGGTTTAGATGATTCAGTTGTCTAGATCAACGACAGGTTGAAAACATTGGTCGAAAACGGTGTATACTTGAATGTAGCATGTATGCCTTGATAATTTCACTGCAACATATAAAATGGTAAAAGACTTAAACATACCCTGAATTTTCTTAAATTGATTTAAACATATCCTAAGATTTTAAAAAAGACTTAAATATACCTTATGACTCTTTTATCCTTCCTTTTCATTTAAAATTTTGAAATATACCCTTAGATTTTGCAAACTCTTTTATCCTTCTAAATCTTACAAAATGGTCAGTTTTGTCAGTACATAAGATATATGTATTTCTAAAAACCAAAAAAAAAAAAAATCTGAAACTTAAGACACATTCATTTTGCAGAACTTATATAAATTAAGTTTTAATGATTGAATACAATTTATCAAATAAATGACATCACCTTAGTTAATGACCTTGTGATTGTGATTGAAATGCTATGCCAATCACGAAATTGCAATAATTAATTCCATTTCACGTGGAACCCAAAAACTCTCTAAGACTAAGTGATTTGTTTTTTCTCTTCCCACCTTCTTCTTCTTCTTCTTATGAAAAGGACAAATTAGGATTTTTAAAATTTTAAATGACCTCATATGTGGAGAGTATGTTTAAGTCTTGTGGGGTTAGCCCACAAGGTACATTTAAGTCTTTTTGAAAAATTTGGGATATGTTTAAGTCAATTAATAAAAACTCAAGGTATGTTAAGTCTTTTACAGTTTTACCCTATAAAAAAATGCCTCACTCTTGTGTTTTTTTCAAACCAGTTCGAGATCAATGAATATTCATCAAAATTCAAGGGATGGTCTGAAATCTTCCACTATCATTACTAACCACTCTCACTTTTGAGAGTTAAATCAATCGAAGGAAAAATCCATGATGCGTAAAAGGCTTTGAACAATCAATTCCTAGTGAATTTTGATGAGTTCTCTTTTGTTATTATAGAACTTAACACAGCGCCTTATGAACTGGAATTATGATTTCTAAAAAGCAAAATGGATTTGAGTGCAATTTTTCTTAGAATTTACCTTTTTATATATTTTTCTGTCTAAGTGCAATTGAACTATTTGGATATTTGAATGTTGCAATACCACAAAATAGAATGCTTAACAAATTTACCCCTCTAAATGTAGTCGTTTGATATTTACCCCCCTAAATGTAATTGTTTGATAAATCGAAAGGCTGTAATTGGTAGTAATGAAAACACACACAAAGAAATACATCGGTTTTTTAGACATATAATGGTGGGAGATAAAAAAAAAAATTAAAGGAAAATGCTTACAATTCATGAGCCGCCACCATAGTACTCTCCAACAAGCAAAAGCAAAGGGAGATGCATGAGAGAGTTGGTTTTGGGTAAGAAGTGAAACATGACATGTTTGTCATAACAAAGTGTGAATATGGACAATTTTGAAAAAAAAAATCAGCCTCTAAAAAGACATTTTAAAAACTCAGAGGTTGCATCAAATGAACTTTAGCCTCTAAAAAATAATTTTCTTAGAGCTTAGAGGTCCATTCAATGTTAAGAATGGTAATGGGGTGGGTTCGGGGTGGGGCCCCCCCTCCTTGTCCCTGCCTTGTAATCAAGATACCTAATCCTTTCCCTTCCTCACCAGGGATGGGGAATCCTTGATTTTCTCCGCCTCAAGACAACTATCTAGAAATTCATGTAATTTAGAGGTATTTTAGAAATAGGATTATGAAAATTTGGGGCATTTTAGGAATTAGATTATGGCAATTTGAACATATTATAAAAAAGAAATTATGGGATCCTAGGGTTTTAGAAATTTGTGGGAAACTTAGAGGTATTTTAGAAATTAATATTAAACCTAAGAATATTTTACTAATTTACCACCAAGTTCGGAGAATTATATGCAAACCCTCTCGTTTAAGATTGGAGAAAACCTGCCCCATTGGGGGTAGGGCCCCGGTTTTACATGGAAAATTTCCTTCCCTATTCAATGCAACAAAACACCCCCTTAGATTGCAATATGAGATTGCATTTTCTAAAACTTGGTTTTAGCTTCAATTTGTTGTTGTTAAGACTCCTAAGTTTGGATCTGCTGGTAATTTCTTGTTTTTAAAGACTCCTAAGTTTACTCCAAGTAGAGGGGTGGCCACCTTAAATTTTATTAACCAATGTCAAATGGGAAGAATCTTAACATAGGTGAATATATAGCCCCCCTTGCCCCATAACCAAAATACAAAGCACATAATCTCGCTATTTCAACCCATCCCCAAAAGAAAAGCAAAGAGTGCAATACATTCAAAAGCAATGAAAACTAACCTATACATAACACAAAAAGCCTTTGATAGTCTTCTCTTAGGAGAATCATGATCTCACATGGAATACTTCGCAAAGGAGTTGTAAGAAGTGAAACCCTTTAAATCAAATCCTTCGTTGGCCAAAAAATCTGCACAGTTCCCTTCTCTGAGCACAAACAAAAAAGAGATATTCGTAGCAGCAAAGTTCATTCTTTTTAACTTCACACAAGATATAAGCTATTTTACATGGAGGGGTAGTGATTTTACCAAGAAGGATTTCCACTAAACATTTATCATTGCTCTCCACTTCTATCTCCCTTATACCTCTAGAGAGACATAAGTTAAGCCCATAACAAAGAGCCGAAATTTCAGCAACAATGGGAATACCATCACCATAATAGTTATGGAAACCAAAACAAAATGCAGTGGAGCTATTTCTCACAACACCTTTCATCTGAATTTCCACAAGTACCATCAACATTTAATGGATAGATGGGGACTGCCAACAAATCCAATGAACAGTGGTCCTTTTTACTTGGTAGGTAGGAATATGAAGAGCATTTAAGATAAATGTGTTGCTTTGAGGCGACGGGTAAATCCATAAGCCACTTGTTTCTTTTTTTAAGAGGTGTTCTTTTTTTGGATTTTGAGAGGAGAAAAGTTGGTCAATGGGATTTTGATTCCCGTTGACCAAAAATCCTATGTTCTTTTTTCAGATGTATGTGAGTACCAGAGAAATTTTATTTTCCTGGGTATACCCATCTCCTAGGTGGGTAAATAACTTTCCCACCTTGGGGGAAAGTTGCCAATACTTAAAAGGGACAAAAATGTCCCTTGCAATAATGGATTTTTATGGATAAAGTGGCCATTGCCTTATTTATATGGAAAATAAAAGAACATGGGTAAATACACTTACCCTGGTAAATCTTTCCTGGGAAACAATTAATTACCTGGGTAAGTGCATTTACCCGGATAAATAACTTACCGAAATGTAAACGGGGCCTTGATGATTTTTTTTGGCTTCATGGGATGATCTTGGATCTCTCTTACAACAAATCAAAGATCCAACCAATTGAGACACCATCAGTTGGTTTCTTCTAATGATTGTTGATGTGGGGACCCCTTTTCCTTCAAATCTTCGACAGCATCTTTCTTTCCATATCATCTATATCACAATCAAGGGGGGATTTTGAAAAGATGATGAATTTGAGTCATTGTTAGCAAGTTCCACCACAATTATTAGATAGCATCTGTTGACATCCCCCACACGTGCATTTCATTCACAAAACAAGAGCAATACCACTACATTGAGTACAATCAAGGTTGAGTGTGAGAAGATCCCTTAGAGCTTACCAAAACCCTAACTTGTAAGTTATGGGGGTTTTACACTTTTAAACCACATATACACCATATGCTCACTTAAAATAATAGAACTTACCACCTATGCACTAAAAACCTAAGATGATTTGATCAACTACATTGACTTGAAAGTCTCAAATAATCCATTAACATATAAATCCAAAAAAGGTTTTAAACAACCTAAATAAATTATATTCCACTAAGGGCTTTTAAGACAAGGCCCCCATTAAAAAAATCAAAAGAAACAAAGAATGACAAAGTAGGGAATTAAGGCTGCATTTGGCATTTCTTATTCTAAGGACTTATCTCCTTTTTGTAATTAAAAACTCAATGTTCAAAGGGCATTCCTTATTTTAAGGACATGGATTATTTGAATTATATGAATCAAAAGATTCACGAATCAAATTGTAGCTAATCATAAAATAAAAAATAAAAAAAAGATTCATGTGGATGAAAAACAAATCATGAACTATATAGTGAAATGCAATTTCACGATTCTGACAACTTCTGACATTGTTGTTCTTTGATTCTTTGGTTTGATTACAAAAAGAACTCTTTGGTTTGAATGGAGAAAGACACAATTAGAAAGCACTAAGAGATTATTTTTAATTTGGAATCACCATGATTCGGATCCCTGGAACGTAAGTACATACAGATAAAAATAAAAAATGCTATTAATTGCTTCTTATTTGCATGGTTTAAAAAAACAACCCGGAAATGGAACTGATGGAGAATGATTTGACCCAATCCTTTGAGACAATGACATGTGGACCTGATTCAGCACGAGCAACAGCTCAGCACTGCAGCCTGACCGTGACTAAGTAACGAGCCTGCAAGACAGTTCGCTACGTCATAGCTTGCTATAGGGGGAGCTCGTTACAACGTGAGCTCGAGGTCCCCCGAGCTACCGAAAGGGAATACTCAAAGGCTATCCCAACTCGCGAGCTAGGGTAACCAGCTCGCTCCAACACTTAGGCAGAAAGACTGCCCAAAGGCAATCCCAATGAGGGTCACCTCGAAGTACCCCTGGGAGCTCGCTACGAAGTAGCTCGCGACAAAATAGCTCGCTGCGTGATAGGGTAGCTCGCTACAAGGTAGCTCGTGACTAAGCAACGTGATGCTCTCAAGGAAACTTCTATCTGACAAGACCATACCCATCAGACTGCGCCACGTCTCTTGACTAACGGCGCGGTTCCTATCTATTCGGCAGACTGTACCCACGTCTCTCGATAGATGGTGGTGTGTCTGTCCTCCCGAGACGTGTCACCCATCCAATTGGATAGTACTCTGCAACGGTCACCTGCGCAGCCCTGGCAGGTAACGGTTGCGACAGAAGCCCAGTGGCAGTTGCGCCCGATTTGACAAGAACGCCTATATAAGAGCTCCCTAGTTAAAGGGAAGCTCTCTCTGGAACATCTGAGATCCTATCTGAAATTTACTTGCTCTCGAGCTAATTTTGAGAACTTAGTGATTCAGCGCGACCTACACTCTTAGCCTCTTTACACTCTTTGCTTTCTCCCCTAGCGTTCTAACTTAAGCTTCGGAGTATTCCCGCTGGGCAAATCCCCCGGGAATCCTTCATCTTCTTCCTCTCAGGTGCCGTCCGTTGCTAGCTAGGAGCCAGTCAGCATCCAGCTAGGAGTGCTCGGATCATGCCGCATCAGGAACCATTCTGACCACCAGTTTCCGGGTCGATGGTTCGGCCATCCAGTTCAAACAGATTACCCATTCTGACAACAAAAAATAAAAATAATTAAAAATAAAAACAGTCAAAAAACTGTTGAATGGATTGACTGGTTGATGGTTCGATTGCCCGGGTCAACAGATTGTTGACCAATTCAATGGTTTTTGGCAAAGGACCAGGTTTAGGGCAAAACATAACTGATTGCTTGAATGGTTCCCAAACCAAATGGTCCGATTGACCAGATCAACGGCGGTTCGAAAACTATGCTTATTTGTTCATGTGTCCAGTACTACTCCTCCCCCTTTATTGTATTATCTTATTTTATCTCCGTGCATTATCCACACTATAACTCTTGAATAATTTGGGCTGAGTTTTTATTTGATAGAGCTTCTTATGTGATTTAGGATGCTAAATTATGTTTGCCATTGTTAAATTCTTAAAAGCTTTTATACTTGGTATTAAAATTATATTTGTTTTRTTTTAAGATATAATCCAACTTTCCAACCCTTAATAGCCTGCACCTGAGCCAATCTTATCCCAATTTGATCTTGACTCGCATGCATATATACACATGTATATATTTTTTTAAACCATACATATATGTATACATGCATATATATACACATTCATTTATATTAAATTTTAGTGTGAGATAATTAACCAACTCAAACTCAACCTGAATGCATCAAATTTCTATATGGGTTGGGCTTGGTCTGGGCTTTGAGTATCACAGCCTGCTCAACTTGCACCTCTAAATTTGAGGAGCTCATCAAATTTCTGCTCCTATAGCCACCCCTGTAAAGAAATGTGATCCTTTGGGTGAGAAACCAATTAGTAGTATTATATCCACGGAGGCAAATGGCTCAAAACAAGATTGGGTGACGGTGGAAAGCAAGAAGAAGAAAAAAAAAATGCTAAATCCAAGAAGATCTAGAAGGCGTATCACTCAAGAAATGTTCATAGATCCTCTAGAATAAGTAAAGGCTATCACCCGGTTATTCTTAAGTTACTCTTATTCTTTTGTTTTATTTTTCCTTTGTGTCGAGCTTCATCTCTTATTTCTTTATTTCAAGGGTAAGGTTTCATGCCCTCCCCCCTTTCTTTACATATTAATAAATTCTTCTTTTTCTTAAAAAAAAAATCAATCATTTGATGAATACTATCTCACTATATCATGCATGAGAGGCTTGTGAACTTGATAGCTGTCTTAGGGGCTGTGTAACCAATAATAACTTCCCCGGCCTGTTAGTAGTAAAGTAATCATAATTTTATGTATACTATCTCATACATAGCCAATGTGGGGTATCATTATAGGTAAAACCCACCCTAAACTTCATGGCTGTATAACTAATAATAATACCCCATGTCAACCATAAAATGTATATGCCCCACAATCACCCAATCTCTCACTTGGGAGCATGCATTACTATTGATAACACAGCTAGAAACACACCCATCAAAGTTCAGCTAATCGGGTTCCTTTAAAGACAGCACAAGTCAAGGTTTTTAAAATTGAATCGGACAATGAACCGGTCATGGATCTAGTTCTTGGGTCAAATGTTTCGACTATTCGAACTGAATGAATGACCTGTTCTGACAAAAAATAAAAAATAAATAAAAACTGGTCAAATCATTGAACGGTTCGACCACCCAAATCAACAATTTACTAACCAAACCAATGATTTTTGAGAAAATAACAATTCTGAATAAAATAGAACCAATCACCTAACTACTTCTCGGTTTTTCTCGTCCAATCGTCCCGTCCGATCCGATTTTGAAAATCATGGCACAAGCTGTATGGCTAGTAGGCCATAGTCTAAAGTACTGTCCAGGGCATATGCAAGTATAATGCAAGTACGGCAAGCTATGTTTTGTTTCATTTTAGAAGGCAGCCACCCAGTAGCTGGTGGTTGCTTCCTGTGGCTGTGGCCGGCCATAAAACAGATAAAAAGCGAGATCCAATCAATCATCAATGGCATCAACCTTATTTTGGTTGTATCTTTCTTGTTTACAAGTCTCTACTTGCAGGATTATAGACCCCCGTTCCCCTCAAATCACATGAATTGGTTTCCTCCCTCTTTTTTTATGTTTAAATCTTAAAGGCCACGTGAAGTCACATGTCCTGCACGTGATTTCTTTCCGTAGGGTTTAAGAAGTAAAGACACGTGGGTAATATAAGGGGCTTTCTAGAATGTGAATTGTTTTTTTTTTTTCTGTTGTCTGATTCAAAAACAAATTAAAATCACAAATCACCTGGTTTAAAAATAGATTGTTTCTTAAAAAATAAAAAAAAAGTTATTGATTGTGTATATGTTTTTTGTTTTCAAAAACTGAAACTAGAAACATGTTTTTGAATTTGATTTTAAAAGCATGCTTTCATCTAATTATTTAACATCATATTTCATAAACATATAGTTTCTATACTAGAAAATTTGTTTTTGTTTTAAAAACCATTAGGGGGTATTTTACTAGAGGTGTCAATGAATCAGTTTTGCGTTGGACCCCATCCAAACAAAATCAATTTGAACGGATTGGACAGACCAACAAGACATATTGAAATGGATCAGTCTAGACTTAATGGTCCAAAGTATTTATTGGATTGTGATGAGGGGTGATTTGGCCTGGCATAATAAGTAAAGGACATGTGGATGCGGCCTACCATCCAAATGACAACTCAGCATGTGGTGCCACATCAGCAGATCAGGGGACCTCGGGTGCTCGGTCACTTCAAAGCCAAAGCACCTTGGTACTCACGTACGCCGAGATGCCACATAACCGAACCTAGATGCCTGCTAGTTGTCTACGAACTTCTCAGGATCACGTCGCGTAATTGTAGGCCTTATCCTCACCCCGCCCAAATCGAAGGGAAACAATAAGCCTTATTAACTGGTATGTTACCCTCCTTTCTGATATGTTTGAGCTTGAGGGAGAGAGGGAGAGTAGGAGAAGGAGAAGAGAGGGGGGAATCCGATTATAGGAAAGCTAATGACTTTATTCCTTTTCTCCAGACTATATTTATAGCCTTATTGTGCTAAAAACTAGGAATTAAGATAGGAACTACCGCCCCATGATCTTAGGAGCTTATCAACAAAAAAAACAGAAATGACTTATCTACTAAAACAGAAATGAAACAGAAATGGTTAAGGCTTATCCAAAATACTTCAACTAAGAAACTACTGTGACTGAGTCTCCTGCTGCTGTCGATTTTGACTGAGTCTCCTACTGCTATTGCGGCCTAGTGCATGCATGCACGTATCATTTTCTCCCCCCCTAAAGGATCCTTGTCCACAAGGAAGTCAGGATATGATTTGGTGAAGCGCCATTCATTTTCCCAGGTGGCGTCCTCGGCTGGTGCACCTACCCATTTGACCAAATTTTCAAATTTTGGACGATATTTGCCCTTGCAAATAATACGACGATCTAAGATAGCTTTCGGTTGTGAAAGGATAGTCGAAGTATCCGAGATTGGGGGTAGCTGGGTGGAAGTTGGGGTGATTGGTCCCAAATGCTTCCGTAGTAAACTGACATGGAACACATTATGGATCTGAGAGCCAGGAGGCAAGGCTAATCGATAGGCCACCGAACCGATCTTCTCAATGATTGGGTATGGCCCAAAGTACCGTGGGGCGAGCTTCATAGAACGCCGAAACGCCACAGAAGTCTGTCGGTAAGGCTTCACATCAGTGTTGGTCTGCTTGACATTTCATCCGATTCTGAGCTACCTGAAGGTTGTGTTGCAACTCGCGTAGGATGATGTCCCGGTCACGTGGGTACTCATCAATTGCCCCTACTCGAGCAGTGCCTGGTACATAAGTTAACAGACTTGGGGTGGGATACCGTAGACTGCTTCGAAGGGTGTCATCATGGTGGAAGAGTGAGTGGATGTGTTGTAACTATACTCTGCCCAAGGAATCCACTCTAACCATTTCCGGGGTTGGTCGCCTGCAAAGCATCGTAAGTATTGCTCCAATGTTCGGTTAACGACTTCGGTTTGCCCGTCAGTTTCGGGGTGGAAACTTGAGCTCATACATAACTTCATTCCATGCATTTGAAAAAGTGTTTGCCAAAATGAGCTGATAAACACCTTGTCGCGGTCGCTAACAATGGATGTCAGAATTCCGTGTAGGCGGACAACGTTGGCGACAAATGCCTTAGCGACTGTCGTGGTGGTGAATGGGTGTTTTAAGGGGATGAAGTGGGCATATTTTGTCAACCAATCCACAATTACCATGATAACTGTATACTCATTGGAAGGTGGTAACCCTTCGATAAAGTCCATCGAGATATCTGTCCACATTTGAGTGGGAACCGATAGCAGTTGGAGCAACCCCGTTGGCCTCATGCAATCTGTCTTGAAGCGCTGACACACGTCGCACTGTTGCAAGAATTCCTTCACCGCCCAACGCATGTTAGGCCAAAGGAAACTATGCTTGATACGAGAGAGGGTTTTATGAAACCCAAAGTTTCCTCCTACTAAGGATGAGTGGCAGTCCACCATTACCTGTGAAATCAAGGTGGAGGCGGGGCTCAAATAAATTTTGTCCCCCTTGAACCACACTCCATCTCGTTGAAGCAACATGTGGGAGGGTCACTTCTTCATCAATTCTTCATAAAATGTGTCTTGTTCGACCTCTTTTTGTAGCGTCGGCCACCAATCTGCATGTGGTATAGAGATGGACAGAAATTGAAATTCAACTATACGCAACAAGGAATCCGCACCTTGATTTTCAATGCCTTTCTTATACTCGATCTCGTAGTCATAACCAAGTATCTTTGGCAGCCACCGCGTTTGTGCTGGTGTAGTTATCTGTTGCTCGAGTAAATACTAAAGACTTTTTTGGTCGGTGCGGACTGTAAAAGGTTTCCCAAGAAGATATGGGCGCCATTTCTTAAGGGCTTTGACAATAGCTAACATCTCCTTCTCATAGGTGGATAGTGCCAAGGTCGAACCCTTCAATGCTTCACTAAAATAGGCCATCGGTCGGTTTTGCTGCGTAAGGATTGCGCCAATCCCAGTTCCACTCGCATCGCACTCAATCACGAATCGTTGGGAAAAATCCGGAAGACATAGGATTGGTGGTGAAGTGAGTGCTTTCTTCAACTGCTGGAAGGCCAGCTCTGCTGTCTCGTTCCATTGAAATCCTCCCTTGGTTAATAGTTGGGTCAAGGGAGCTGCTATGCTTCCGAAGTTACGGATGAACTTCCAGTAGTAACCTGCTAAACTGAGAAAGCCACGGACCCCTTTTGTCGATGTCGGTGTAGGCCATTCGATAACAGCTTGTATTTTGGTTGGATCAACCAACACGCCTTGCTCCAAAATTATATGACCCAAGTACTCGACATGCGAAACACCAAATCGACATTTTGACATTTTTGCAAATAATAGGTTAGAGGACAATATTTTTAGAACAATTCGCAAATGAGATATATGGTCTTCCCATGATTTCGAATAAACCAGAATGTCATCGAAGAAGACCAAAATAAATTTCCGGAGGTATGGACGGAAGAGGTCGTTCATGAGGCTTTGAAAGGTTTCCGGTGCATTCGCCAAACCAAACGGCATCACTAAGAACTCATAATGCCCTTCATGCGTCCGGAAGGCTGTTTTAGGAATGTCTTTTTCTCGCACCCGAATCTGATGGTACCCAGATCGTAGATCTAGTTTGGAGTAGAATTTGGTCCCGTGGAGCACGTCTAATAGTTCATCAATCACAGGATTGGGGTACTTGTTTTTAACTGTGGTGTCGTTCAGTGCTTGGTAATCCACGCAAAATCGCCAAGCTCCATCAGCCTTCTTCACTAACAAAACCGGTGATGAAAATGGGTTGTTGCTTGGCCTTATCAATCCTGACTGCAGAAGCTCCTTCACCATTTCTTCTATTTTCGTCTTCTGATAATATAGTTACCGATATGGCCTCACACTAACTGGTCCCTTGTCGGGAAGGAGCGGAATTTGATGGTCATGTGGTCGTTTAGGAGGCAGGTTGGTGGGCGGCTCAAATACATGAGAAAACTCGATTAGGAGGTGGTCCATCTCAGGTGGATAGCAACTGGATTGGCTGCTGTAGTTTGAAGAAACTATTTGAAAAAGAAACCCCGTACCTTGTAATCCATTGCACTCCTTGTTGATTAAGGCTTCGATACTGGCTCGTCCCACTCCCTGGAAGGTGCAAGAGACTCCTCCCTTCTTAAACGTCAAGGTCAGTTGTTTGTAATCCATCTCGATGGGTCCAAGAGTTTCTAGCCATTGTACTCCTAATACCAACTGGCATGCTACAACTAGGAGAACATAGTAGTCAGTAGTAATGGGATGCCCTTGGATGGCGAGAGTGAGAGCCCAGCACTGTCCCACACATTCTATCTTTTCCCGGTTGGTGACCATAACTTGGAATTTTCTGTCTCAGTTCACTGGTAACCCGAACTTAGAGACTATGGCTTGATCAATGAAGTTGTGGGTGCTGTCGCCATCAATAAGCACCGTCACGTTCTTGTTTTTCAGCTTACCTAGAACGCGTATGGTTTGCGAGTGCTCAGCTCCTACAATTGCATGGAAGGAGATCTCAGGAATCACTTCTTGGTTCTTTGCCTCTGACTCGACATTCTCCGTGTCCGCCTGTACGGGATCCTCGATCATGAATAATTGTGGTCGTTCGCAATGGTAGCCAACGGTGAACCTCTCATCACAGTAATAACATAATCCCTTCTCGCGACGTTTTCGTGCCTCCTGGTTGGTGAATCGCCGGAATGTTGCTGGTGGAGCGCTGGGAACTTGGTTCGTGCGCTGGGTTGGTGGAGGCCCAAGCACACCCGCCATTGGGTTAGGTGACCCCTCTGGGATACTACGGCTGGTTGGGATCGAACTTGCTGGTTCGATTTCCGTTGTAGTTGGTTCCGTTCTTCAATTAATCGAGCAACTCCGATCGTATCTATCAAGGTTCTAGGCTGCTTAATCTTCACATCTATACAAATGTCATTGCGAAGTCCTGCAATAAAACAGCCAATGAGAAAACTCTCGGATACGTCGTCAACTCGATGGGAGAGCCGTTCAAAGGCTTCTTAGTAAGCTGTCACAGTTGTAGTTTGCTTGAGGCGAGTTAAAGCTTCCGACGGATCCTCGTAGTCGGTTGGACCAAATCGTCGTAGCATTGCCTTAGAGAATTCTTCCCATGTGAGCGGTCTGCGATGTTTCATCAGCCACCTGTGCCATTGTAAGGCAATGCCTTCTAGATGGAAGGAAGCTAGATTCACTTGTTGGTCCGGTACAATATTTTGGAAGTCAAAATATTGCTCTACCTTGTAAATCCAGCCGCTCGGATCGTCCCCATTAAATTTCATAAACGACAATTTGACATGCTGACGAGGGTGATCATGAGTGGAGCTGGAACGGGAAGTGTGCGGGTGTGAAGACTCTTCGTGTGCAAAAGAGTTGGTCTCAGGAGTGGTTCGTGAGGCTCGAAAGGCTTGGAGTTCGGTTAACACTACTTGCAAAACAGCGTTCACTTGGTCGAACGGAGTGCCCATGGTCGTTGACTTCATTGCAGAATTCCACATTGGTTTTGCCGCGAGTTTCCATGGTCGGAACCGGCTCTGATACCAATTATATGTTTGAGCTTGAGGGAGAGAGGGAGAGTAGAAGGAGAAGAGAGAGGGGGGAATCCGATTATAGGAAAGCTAATGACTTTATTCCTTTTCTCCAAGCTATATTTATAGCCTTATTGTGCTACAAACTAGGAATTAAGATAGGAACTACCGCCCCATGATCTTAGGAGCTTATCAACAAAAAAACAGAAATGACTTATCTACTAAAACAGAAATGAAACAGAAATGGCTAAGGCTTATCCAAAATACTTCAACTAAGAAACTATTGTGGTCGAGTCTCCTGCTGTTGTTGATTTTGACTGAGTCTCTTGCTGCTGTTGCGGCCTAGTGCATGCATGCACGTATAACTTTCAAAGCGGAACAGATCCCTACATCACAGACTGAGGATTCCAAAAGCATTTTGCGAGACCCACGGCAGCCCAGCTATATAAGGGCATCAACCCACAAGACTCAAGTACATGCGATTACTTGCTCACTAGCTTACTTTTATTCAAACTTTCAGCTCGCAACCAGAGTACAATACTAACTTAAGCATCGGAGTGACCTCACTAGGTTAGCCACCCCGGGTTCTCTAATCCTTTGTCTTGCAGCTTGGTCCAGCTCGCTATGCGACCAGTGTCCAGGTAGTCTTCCAGCTAGGAGCTTCCAGATCGTGCACCATCAGATTGGATTGGACCTGGTCCATCCATAATGAATTTATATTAGATTGGGTAGGTCAAGCCAATATCTGGTCCATTGATAGAAGATAAGAATATAAGTGTCAATGGACCCGGTTTGGAAAGGAACCAATCTAAATTAAAACAAACTTGAACAGATTGGACGTTTCAGACACTGAATTGAACTAGTCCAAAATATTAATTGGATTGGATTGGACCTGATCAATTTGTAATGGATTCACATTGGACTGGATCAGTTCAATTCACACCTCTATGTACGACAACATAGTTGGTTTTATTTTTGAAAGAAAAAACTGCCATGTCATAAAAAACAAATAGATTTTTTTGACATGGAAGTTTTTTGTTTTCAAAAACAAAACTAACCATGTTGTCAAACACCTTACTTTATTGATTCAAAAAATATGTATTATTTTTTTAAACAAAACAACTTATTTTTTATTTTTTATTTTTTTTGTTGATATGGCAATTTCAAAAATAAATGAAAGCAAAAACATTCGTGTTGTAGATCATCATTCGTCAACTTGACCTGTTCTTACTTCCTCAATTCACACAAATATGACCAATGAGGCTTCCATGGATCTATTCTCTTTTTAAGGTCTGAGGAGTTCATTATTCTAATGGTCGAAATAAGTTGTCTTTGTGCCGCCAACACCTTCCTCCTACTGCTCTCCCCACATATGTGCATGCTATACTGTCGGACAATCTTGATGTATAGAGTCTAGATCTACTCCACACAGAGCGCATCTCACACCAATCTCACAATACATCTTAGCCGCATATTGTGAACATCTCCCAAATTTGTGTGTTATTATTCATGAAGAGATGTTTTTAATACACAACAGAATGTGCTGTAAGATCAGTCTAATACTCTGTGAGGAGCAAATCCTGATTCTGATGTATACAATTCCTACTGCTGCAGATTAATTCCATGAAACTCATTAAGACTGCATTTGATATTCCTCATTGTAAGGACTTTTTTCAGTTTTTCAGTTAAAAACTGCAGCGTGAATCATTTTAACTGCAAAAAAGAGATAAGTGGAATGCCGAATGCAGCCTAAATCATTCAAATTAAGCTCACATTAGCTGGATGGTCATACATTGGTTCTACTCCACAAATTCTAAACCCTAAAGGGCCTTATCCAAGACCTTTCTTTATTTATGATGGGTTTGGGATGGGTGGGGCCGACATTGAGCATTGGTTTAACACGTGGGATGGGACCCACAGCGGAATCTTATTCGCCTCAGATGATGACCTATGAGGACACTTGTCACACCCTAAACCCAATAAGCCATAGGGGGTCTCCTCATAGTGTCTCCTAAAGAGGTCAAGTAGAGACCACGTGAAGTTGTTGCAAGGTGTTCAGGGTCCCCCCACCCCCACCCCTTTCTGTCCTCATAAACGATGAGAAATTTAGGGATTGGCCTCCAGAGAAGATAAGAAGCACGTCAATGACTTCAAATAGGTTTCTCACGAGGGCAATGATCAGTGGTCGGCACTCTTAAAGGAAAGAAGTTTGAATTGTTTTACAAAAATAAAATAAAAAGTTTGAATTGAATCTAGAGGACAGGGTGCCCGTGACAAAGGTTTAAAGAGAATTGTGGGGCCTTTGATTGAGATCACTATGTAGTATCTTTGGGCATTATTATGACTAGGCAAATGACAAACCTGGCCTTGTTCATTGAAGCTTTGAAGTCCTAAAGACAATCAAATGTGATTATGTGAAGCATGAATAGGACATATCTACCAAGTGGAAGAGGATGGGGAGACAACAAATTAAGAGGAAAGCTTTATACAATGAGGATTTGTATCTCTCTACTCCTATATTGGTACAAGTAGTCTTAGAAGCTGAAAATGCCCTGTTTCCTTTAAGGGTTAGAACCCTTACATTCTTCCAGCTGCTTCCACTACTGTCTCTAATGTCTTTTGTTCCTCCATGTGTGTATATTTTGTATTGTTGGAGTCCAAAATGACCAAGCAGTGTGTGTGTAATGATGTTTAATCCATGGTTGATGAGAAACAAAATGGATAAATATATTGTCCAAGAAGGGAATAAAAAGAGGAATGTGGTATGGGATTTTTCTTAATGTTTATCAAATGAATTGAGTGATTATGTCCTTATCAAATTGCAATACATGGGTAAACGGTAAATGTAATATTGTTTAATTAACATGAAACCCAGTCAACAGTCAACCATACATCATC
Organism: Nelumbo nucifera; assembly: GCF_000365185.1. The sequence continues at coordinate 6,980,952 of NW_010729077.1, read as the reverse complement.
ATCATCATCTAAGCTTTGTCTTAATTATATGGGGTCAGCTACATTAATTCTATTCTCCCTCTTGTCCTGTTCAACATCATATCCATTGTTAAATTGTGGGTCCTTAAATCATTTTTTTCTGACTTGCCCCTAGTCTTATTGGCATTGTAGATGGTCTACTTTGCACATGCCTAAACAATCTTGATTTACTTTCCCTCATTTTATCATGCATATATTGTATCCATTCCTACGTTCTTTTGAATAAGTTCATTTCTAGTCTTATCCTTTCTAGTTTTTCCATTCATTCATCTTGACATTCACATTTCTACTACACTTGTTTTTGTACTTTGACTGCCCAATAAACCGATCCATGTAACATTGTTGGCTCTATAACCATTCTTTAAAATTTTCCGATCCATGTAACATTATTGGCTCTATAACCATTCTTTAAAATTTTCTTTTATGCTCCGTTCATTTTTCGGTAAGTCACTTACCCGGGTAAATGCTCTTACCTGGGTAAGTGTTTCCTAGGAAAGATTTACCCGGATAAATGCATTTAATTATGCTCTTTTATTTCCCATGTAAATAAGGTAATGATAATCTTAGACATAAAAATTCCATTATTAAAATGGACATTTTTGTCCTATCCAAGTATTGCCAAATTTCCCTTAGATGGGAAAGTTAATTTATCCACCTAGGAGATGGGTAAGTGATACCCAGGAAAATAAACTTTTACCGGTCTACACATAAATCTGAAAAATGAACACGGGTTTCTTGGTCAATAGGAACCAAAATCCCATTGACCAACTTTTTCCCCTCTCAAAATCCAAAAAAAAAACGCCCCTTAATGTAACCGATATTTTTCTATCACCTAAATCTCTAGATGTACCCCCTCCATTTTGCCCATCCAACTCTAATTCCATGGGCTACATCCTCCCTAATTTCTCTCTTGGTCAGCTATAAATGCTTCCATGAAATCTGCTACAGAAATACCAATCTAACATGTAATTTGAACTCTCAAGGCGCCCCTCGAGTGTTTTTAGTGTGAATGCTGGAATTCAAGTTTAAGACCTCTAAACCAATTTTACTAGTCTCATAGTTTGGTTACATGACAAATTCCTCATTGTACAAGTTCTAACCAATCAAATGAGTGTATTGGTTAAATTGAAGCTTAGCTTCCACAACAAATTCTATTAATCCGACCTCAAGATCTCCATAGAAAATATCCATTTCCACAAACAGTTTCTCCTATGGCCGGACCCTCTAATACAGTTTGGTTTAGGGCAAGGCCTTTAAGTGAGAAAAGAGAGTGAGCACTCTAAGATGTACATACAACCATGGTTCAAAGTATTGATACATCTTTGTGTATCGGCAGAGGTGTATTGGTACCATGGTTTTTGAACCGCCATTGACTTAGATGGTCGGACCATTCGGCATAAGAACCATCCAAGCAGTCGGTTCCGTTTTACCCCAAATCCAATCCCTGGCAAAAAACTGTTGAATTGATTGCAGTCAAGCCATCAACCCGTTCAATGATTTTGATCATTTTTTATTTTTGTTATCAAAATGGGTCATCCATTCGAATTAGACTATTGAACCATCGAGCAGGAAACCAGTGGACAAAATAGTTCCATTTTCAGGTTTTTTAAAACCACGACATATGTAAGTCTTAATTGATAAATTTATTTATATATTTTATATTAATAATTAATCTCAAAAGAATATATATAAGAAATGATTTATTACAAGTTGGAAGGACTAAAAGACTCCAAACAAATAAAAATTATATAGATTGAGACAATTAAAAATGATTTAAACAATGAATATGGGTAGTAGCTAGGAATCATATAGCCGACCCCATTTAGGTGGGATAAGGCTCGTATGATGACGATGATGATGATGATACTTAAAAAAGTGAAAATTAGCCTATAACAATGTATATATTACATTTAATAATTAATGGATTTCAATGACCACCAAAAAGTTTTTAGAAAGGGTTGAGACAATGATGGCCCACAAAATGGAAAGCACGGTAGCAGGTCATTATCCATGCATTGGCGAGAAGACAAGCTAGTAGACCGACCTTGTCATCTTACTATCACATTGCCAAACGCGCTCCAGCCCTACCAGCCAGAAGCTAACAATTGTTACCCATCACATATTGCCTCTCGGCATCTCAACTTTATATCCCTATAAATGCCCCATTCCCAGCAGTCCCTTGACTCACCCAAAAATCTGACAACCCAAGAATTCCTGTACCTGTGTTTCCTCCCCAAATCCTCACTTTCTCTGCATGAATATGGCTGTACATTCACTGTCTCTCAGGAACCCAAAAGTCCGTTCATGGCAACGGTGGTCGAGGCATATCCGGGAGCAGCGAGCACGCCTCTATATCATATGGAGGTGCACTGTGATGCTAATTTGCTGGAATGACTGACTGAGCAGCCATGGAGGACCATGGTGCTTGTGGGCTTGGTGGGGTGGAGTATTAACCTGTGAACTCAGTCTCTGCAACGCTAGAGGTACGTAACACACTGACATGGAAGCTGCTGATGCTAATTTGCTTGAATGATTGAGCAACCATGGTGGAATGACCGAGCAGCCATGATGCTTCATGCTTGTGGGTGGAGGATTAACCTGTGAAGTCGGTCTCTGCAAACACTGACATGGCAGCTGGTGATGATAATTTTCTGGAATGACTGAGCAGCCGTGGTGCTTGTGGGATTGTAGCACACTGGGATTGTAGCACACAGAGTGGCGCATGGTGGGGTGGAGGATTAACCTTTGAAGTCAGTCTTTAGTCTCTGCAACGCTAGAGGTAACACACTGACATGGCAGCTGAGCCTAGATCATTTGTCTTGAAGCTGATTACTGCATTGAACTGCATCAATTAATTACTCTGGCCAAAGGAGGAGGCAGCTGAAGCCAAGGATTTCTGGCAGCTTGTGATGACTTGCATGTTTATAGAAGACTGAGCTTATGATCTGAGTGCGTGTGACTGAATTATAACATAAATGCCGAGGTTCAATTGGTGTTTTGTTGTGCAAGAAGTTTTAGAATCTCTTCATTGAACCAAGTGTTTCAGGAAATTCAGATGAAGGTTGAATTGGAGAGTGTTGTACAGCATAGCTTACTTTAGTTAGCATTTTTGTGCAAGTGAAGACATTCTCTATTTTCTTGATTTCAAATTGGCCTTGAAAATTTTGAATAAAAAAGTGGAACATAACTCTCATTCTCTTAAAAATTTTATGGCCATAACTAAGTAAGCTATCAAATATTTGTTTGAGGTTATTATGGCAAGAGTATGATATAGGAGTTCAACATAACTCAAGAGACACAGAAGAACAGATTGGGGTAAAAAAGCATGAAACAGAGAGGATCAGATTGGAGTATATCCAAGTTATATTTGATTATAAACAGAGCCACATTTAAGAAATAGGTCTAATCCCATGAATCTGTAATAGGGTTCATATCCAGCTATCTTGAATTGGAATTTGGATTTCCTCCTCACAGAATGGTCTTTGGTCCTCACAGCACTTACAGCCATGCATTGAAAATATTCTCTATAAATGAAAGCATACAAGTAGGCGAGATGTTCTGATGTATGGCTGCAACTTGCTGTAAGGTGGGTGTGAGGAGAAAATCAGAATTCTTTGATTAAATCCGGTATTTGACCCATTGAGGGAAAAATATCTACTAACAGCATAGCCTTGGGCTAAAGCTGTGAACCACAGCCGTACATGCATTGATGTGGCCCCACCTTGAATTGGATGAAGTGACGTGAAGGTGGGCCTCCAAAAATACATCCAAAGCCATTATTTCAGGTTGTAGCCCAAGGCTTTGACATCGGATGTAGCGGATCATTGAAAGCCTTTTTAACTGGCTGAATATTTAGCATGTGCAGAAGGACACAGTGAATCAGGGAACTTCTCTCTGATGCTTGGCAGAGAAAGTTCTCCTATATCCGTGCAAAATTCCGTTATAATTCTCCTGTATCCGTGCTTGGGGCCACCGGTGGAGGACTGGAGCTGGATAGGAAGTTATAGATTTAACCCAGAAAAAGAAGAAAACAGGATTACAGGAAGTCAAGAGGTCCAAAAGTTCAAGTTGATAAAGTTCCCAAAGCCAGTAATTTCACCTGATTTTGTAGCTCATGTAAAGCTTATTTTTGACTTTCCGGACAGAAGCCGCTTCTGTGAAAGCCCTCCCAAACGGGTATTAAATCCTAACCAATGTTTTTTAATCGCCGTTGACCGGATGGTTAGATTGTTCGGCCGCTTCAGAACCATTTAGGCAATTGGTTTCGTTTTACCCCAAACCTGGTGTCTGACCAAAAACCGTTGAATTGGTTAACGAACCATTGGCCCAGACAGTTGAACCGTTGATCGGTTCAATGGTTTTGATCATTTTTAATTTAATTATTTTTTTTAATTTTTTTTGTCATAACAGGCCATCCATTTGAACTGTCAACCTTAAAACCGGTGACCAAAACATTCCAGTTCCGGATCATTTTTTAAAACATTGATTACTAACTATGAAACAGAGTTCATGAATCACAATTTTGCCAGTTTCTCTTTTACTTATTTTTATTTTTTTTAACCACACTGACTAGATTTCATTGTTTACCAGGTGGAGGACATGAGATGGGTACAGCACAAACTTAGAACAAAGAGTTATTGAAAGCTATAGCCAGAAAAAATTGTTAACGCATTCTACAGTTGTTACATTCACAGTGGATCGGTCTAAGAATCAAATTCGTTAGTGAAGCAGTACAGCAACTATAAAGCTCATTGATGTAGTAGTGCGTAGAACGGTAGAACAAGGCTCAACAAGCCATAAAGGCATAAAAGGGATCTGCACATGACCTACAACAGATGCAACTCTGTGATGTAATAGTCATAGCCACTAGATCAAAATCAGTAACCACTGATCAGGAATTTTCAACAAATTTATTGTTTAGCTTGGATTATGCATGTTTTATATTGCATAGTCACAGAAAATGAAGGAAAAGAAATGGAACTTAGGAGACCAGATAACAGCATTGGTGAAAAAACTTCTATCGGGCTAGTAAGGCCCCGTTCGTGTCAGGGCAAGTGTTTTCCAGGTAAAACTTGTCTGGACAAGCAAGTTTCTAGCATTCTTGTATGCTGCCAGGGATAAAGAGAGAGAGGTGAGAGGGAGAGAGTGCTTATTAACTTCAACAAACGGGTGGGTAAACTGTTTACCGTGGGGCTTAATATAGAAGCAAATGAATGTATGTATTGCCGTCAATTTATCGGTTGACCGATTTACCCCATACTAAATACCGACAAACGAACGAAAAGGGCCCAAATATGACACTGGCAAAAAACATTCAAAAGAGATTGAAGACTCCAGTAGTTTCTTGTGCAAGTATTAGTTTCTTCAGAGTAATCTGGGATAATAGATTGTACCATGTTAAATAATTCAGGAAGCATCTGATTCTTGGGAGCAAGCTGGTAAACCATCAATACTATTCGTTCTTTGCTGATAGAATCAATTTCCATAAATTACTAGTTCATTTCTAATTGATGCAAAGCCGTGGGCAAGGGCAATACTGCCAATATCCCAAAACTACTTGGAACTCTTGTGAAGCGTTTGAAGAACCGTCTCAAATCCCAATGATTTCATAGGTTTTCAGAGCCTCAATAAATCAAACAGTGGAAAGAGACCTATTAATCGGTGTCAGGTGAACGGTGATAGGTGCAGGAATATATCACAATACAAAGCGGGGGAACTGGCGACAAACAAACGAAAACCCCAAAATAAGGTTTAACAAAGAATTTTATACTAACCATCTCCAATTCCTACCAACTTCTACACAAATCAGGAATAAAAAAATGGTTAGTTGGAACTGGGGATATTATTATCAAACAAACGAAAACCCCAAAATAAGGCCTAACAAAGAATTTTATACTAATCACCTCCAACTCCTACCAACTTATACAAAAATCAAGAATAAAAAATGATAAGTTCATAGTAAAATGGAAGGGTACTCAGTATCCTTATGATAAATCAACTTCAATGTCGAAAGTCGAAACAAAGAGCTGGTTCGAGGGATCTCACCATCCTAAAACAGAGTAAGAGGGAAGGAGAAGAGAAAGAGGGAAGAGAAGAGAGGGGATAATAGGGTTTCTTACTTCATGCCATGGAGATCGGATTGCATAGTATTTAATTATTTATACACCTGCACATAGCTGAGACTGTGATGGATAACTAACTTGGGCGACGTGGCTTCCTTCTACAAACAAACTGCAGCGGAGTCGTCGCATGGGTGATGATGACCCCCGCCTGCTGAGTGACATGGGCCTGGGCTTCCTGGGTTGGTCTTCAAGGTGTTTTGGTGATGTATGGGCACATGGGAGATAAGATGGAGTACAATTTCAAGAGGAGGAATTCAAATAAACAGAGTGAAAGCAAGATAGAAAAACCCTAACCCTTCACTAAGAGTGAAGAAGATATAAGGAGATTTGGGATTGTCTTTTATAAAAAACATAATGGGTCGCATTGGTGTCTAGCCGACGAATTTGATCCAAGTAAACGAATCACAAATGCTGATTGGAATTCGATTTGATAGTAACCAGATCAGATTAAAACCCCATTAATTTGCAGTCCTACCCCGCGAACTGAAAAGCACTATCCATGGCAGACCTGGGGCTGAAAATGATGCAAAAGATTTACCTCCAGGAGCAATCTATTTCTATGGGCACACGCACATCCGATAGAAAAAGCTGAAGGCTGACTTTGTAAATATGCAACTAAACTGTTTAACACATGGATCTCAGCACATTTAATACTCTTATGACCCAAAAGCCTAGACTATTATTGAGCCCCTATGTACCATAACAGAAGAAGCAGATAAAAGATTAAAAAAAAAGAACCAAAAGAATAAAAGAAGTGAATACATGAAGCTCTGTAATGCGTAATCACTAAGCATTACAAACTAGTTATATTATACAAAAGATACCTGGATATAAACATAAGAACTCAGGTAGAGGAATCTCTATACTCAATTATATTATCACTGTACAAAAGATATCTGAACATAGTGATAGGAAAACCAAGCCAATCCTCTCATGAAGAGTTCTTCTGCAACTGAAACTATGAAGTTCAAATATTCCTGCTCTGACGTTATTTTGCCTAAAATAAATATAGCATGTACTATGAACAGAACTTAAAATTTTAGGAATTTAGAATCACTTGCTCTGTCATATCAGGCTTTTTGCAGCAGGGCTGTACAATTCAGCCTCGTCAAAAAGATCCCACTCATCATCCAAAAGCACCTTAGGATTACCATTGACAACTGTTTCTTCACGGCTGGTCTTCTGTGATATGCCATCAGTTGATGGTGTTGAGTTTGTATTCTCCAAGGTTTCAGTTGTGAGGCTCTTAAAAGATGAACTTGAAGAGGCTAAGATGCAACTTGTTTGGCTTGATGATAGTGACTTACTGATTGGGACACGCTCATCAAACTTCTCCTTGAGCAACTTCACGTCCTGACAAATAACAGCTATTTCTCCTCTGCAACCAAAAAGAGGGGAAAAAGCAATTCCTCATGTTTAATGGGCCAAAGCTATGAACTTGGAATTTCATGGAACTTAAAGAACTTAAATTTCCTTCGAACAGTAATCAAGCAGAAGATAGTCCAATGAATGCTTTAGTTGAACCATTAATCAAGTTTTGGGAGCAACCCCAGATCTCTTAAGAAGAAATGATAGTTCACCATTAACAGCTGTGTTTTCTAACCATCTTAGTTTCAGAAATTCATGCAAATTGTCAAAGCCCTAATTGGTGTTTATGCAAAAGGCCTAATTGGTGTTTATGCAAAAGGCCTAATTGGTGTTTATCCCCGCACTGATGCATCTTATGTAAGAAGAATGGTGAAAGCTGTTATCACTTGTTAGTTTCTTGCCCTTTTGTTTCAGATATTTCTAATGGTTGCAGGTGGACCTCCCCTTCAAGTGTGCAAAGCTTGTTTAGCTCCACATCAGTGAGGGATTTAAAAAAGAAAGGTAAAATATTGTGGAGATGTACTAGAGCTGCTGTTTGTTGGACAGTCTGGGAAGAAAGAAATCAAAGATTATTTCATGAAGCTCTTTGGGTCAAGTCTTCGAAGCTCTTTGAAGACTATTCAGTAGGAGACATCATTAGAAATTGGGAAGAAGTGGCTCGATCAGCTCCCATGTCCACTGCTCTTAGACCTGTTTGGACTCCACCAGATTCAGGTATAGTTGGCCATTCAGTAGGAGACATCATTAGAAATTGAACTTTGATGGTAGCAGTGAAGGAAATCTTGGCCATTCAGGTATAGTTGATATTTTCAGGGATGAGGAAGGTCGAATCATTGCTATGTTCTCAAGACCTATAGGTTGGGGGGGTTCACTGAGAGCTGAAATCCTGGCAGCTCTAGAAGGATTTAAAAGAGCTAAGCAGTTGAATATTAATAAGTTGCTGGTGGAAGGTGACTCTCAGCTGACTATTAGATGGTTGCAGAAGGGAAGTGTCCAGCCTGTGGAAGTTCTCAAATGAAAGAAAGAAAATTAATCAGCTAACTCAGAACATGATTGTAAGAGTTCAATGGGCCAAGAGGAGTACCAACTCCATGGCTGACACTTTGGCTAAACAGGGGGTGGGAAGAACAAATCTCTTTTGGGCTATCTTGTAACATGTGTTTTCAGTTTTGATAGGGAGGGTTAAGACTTTTTACCCCTCCATTCTGGTTGTAATTTTCATCTCTCCTTTAATAAAATTATTGTTATTGATCCAAAAAAAATGTCAAAACCCTAAAGAATATTTCAGAGTGTTTTTTATTTGATAGTAAAAGAAAAAATGTATTAAAACAAAAAASAGAATACAAGACTTACAAATCAGTACCCAGCTTTGTATTCTTTGCTTTAATAAAATTACTGTTATTGATCCAAAAAAAATGTCAAAGCCCTAAGGAATATTTCAGAGTGTTTTTTATTTGATAGTAAAAGAAAAAATGTATTAAAACAAAAAAGAGAATACAAGACTTACAAATCAGTACCCAGCTTTGTATTCTTTGCTTTAATAAAATTACTGTTATTGATCCAAAAAAAATGTCAAAGCCCTAAGGAATATTTCAGAGTGTTTTTTATTTGATAGTAAAAGAAAAAATGTATTAAAACAAAAAAGAGAATACAAGACTTACAAATCAATACCCAGCTTTGTATTCTTTGCTACTGTCCAGCTTTTTGGGTAGTAAGACATTTTTATGATTGAATTCATGCTGTTATTTAACAAAATAAAAAAAGTCAGACCAATCCACCACCTCATCCACCCACAACCACCTCTAAGAACGCCTCCAACCTCCCTCCCTTTTCCCCGCACTCCATCTGAAATTTTTAACTGGATTCCTTAAACTCTTCATAAAATGATAAAGTTGGTTCTTGAGGTTCTTCATTCCCTCCATTTCCTCTAGCTTCCTAAATATTTCTGTAGCCATAACCTCACCTCTAAAAGGAGCACCCCCAATTTCTTGCCAATCACCTTCTTGGGTTTTATTTTCTTAACTTTTATCAATTCGAAACAAAAACTCTTCAGACTACTCTTCCATTACCTCCCTTATTTTGATCTTCCTTTTCTCTCTCCCAGCATCTTTCTACCCACTTCTTCAACACAAGCTGATTCATCTAAATTATCAATACTTGGTTTTGCACTATATTGTGACTTCTGAGATATATCTTGTGATAGCAACCAGCAATTAACTTTGAATGCTTCTATGTTCTGAGATAACACTAACTAAAACTTTTTTCCTTCATCCCAGCACGAGCACCTCCTTTCACCTTTTGATTATCATTAAACGCCTACCAGAGAATCTCTCTCAATAATGACCATTGAAGGCATATCAAAGGGAACTTTGTTCTGATTTTGGTTTAATATTTCAGCTACCAGAGAATCTCACTCAACATAGACCTGGTGACTAGGACCAGTACATTAAACAGTACAATACAGGTACTAGGAAAAACGTGGCAGAAAGGTTTTGTTTGCTAGAACCTAGTTACAGGGTTAAATGGGTAAGATTTTATGCCTGGCCACAATAGATGGATCCTAGACAATCATTTTGGAGTGAGAGGATTGAATATAGACGGGTAGTTTAGAGACAACAGCTAAAATTCCTAATCAATGTTTGCAACAAAAACAAAAATGGCCATGACAAACATTTTATAAGAAAACGATCTTTTTAGGAATACATTTATTACTAGATTCCCAGATAAAACCTGCCCTTAACCAATGCTTTTGGGATATGCAAAAAAGTCTATAGTTACAAATGCATTCAAACAATTTCACGCTAATCAAAAAAATGTATGCAGGGTTTTATCATATAATTTAGAAACCCATATAATCATAAAGCATTAAGGCTGAGAGACACAACATTGATTGGTTTCTTGTGGGAAGGAGGGGCTTTTTTACCCAGCATTAACTAATGAACCTGGGCCATTCAACTAATGATGGTAAATTGCTAAAAACAATATTAACTGATATTATAGAATTGGCATGATAATTTTATTCATTGTCAATAGGAAATAATCTCAGGCAGTTGGCCCCATCAAATTTTTACCACAGCCTTCCAAGGATTTTAGTTTGGCTGCAGTGACTGTGTAGGCCATTGGCTACATTTGCCCATCAAAATTAACCACATCACTACATTCTACACTCTTCCATACTCCTAATATTCAAAGTTCTAGATTCTCTTAAAACATAGACAGGATGACATATAACCCAAGGCTACATCTACACAACATCATGACCAAATTGAACTCATAAATGAGCGGGTTTATAAAATAGAACATCTCAAAACGCATTTGTGCATTAACAATTGCAGGTAATGCAAGGCCCTGGAAGAGCAAATGTTGTTTCAAGCTATAGATTGCATAAAAAAAAATGAGGATGAAGGCTTACTGAAGTATATCGACAATGTGGCCACGGTCAATGAGAAAGTCCCGTAACTGCAGCATTGAAATATCATTCAAAGGAGTTCAGCTTAACCTGAATTTTGTCATTTGGGAAAAGAATGCAGACTACCTAGAAATGTTCAAATTAGACTATCATAATAAGCAGAATCTAGAACTGGTCTATTATTACCACCTTAGAATTCTCCTCTGCTTCTAGCTGTAGCTTCTTCGACTCCTGAACCACCTTCTCCATGGCAAGTTCTTGCTCAGCAAGGGCCTCCTGTGCARATTTTTCCTTTTCCAATTTCTCCTGCTCAGCTGCTCTTCGCTCTTCCTCTGCAGCAGCTAGTCGTGCTTCAAGAGCCTGATGCATCTGCAAAGGACTTGCATGCTAAAGTAAGAAAGGGCTCATCAAGACATGAAACATCTTTCATTGGACTTTTCAGATGATTTAAAACTTAAAAGCCTATTGAAGTACCAACTACCAAGAATGGTGTGAAAATCGTTGGATTGGAGGATGGTCTGCCAACCATTGGATTGTAACTTGATGACAGTGTTTTAAAAGCACAAGGTGCAAAAAAGGAACAGGGGTCAATTTGCGCCTGAGGCGCAAGACGCAAGGTGAGGTGCACGCCTTTTTGAAGAAAGGCAAAAAAATAAAAATAAAAAAGTCAGAAAATTCAAAAAATTCAAAAAATATTAAACATAATATTAAAAATATATATATAAACGAAAAGTTTAAAATAAATGTTTTAAAAAACCTATTATCTAAAATTAAAATACATAAACATAAGATGTAAAGCATATTCAAATGAGAATTTAAAAAAAAAAAATCAAACATATAAAACATTTTCAAGCATGTAAAACCTCTAATCTCTTTTTTTTCACTCAATTGCAATACTTCACATAGCTAATGTAATGTAAAACATATTACATTCCTGATTCTTATGAGCCGGCTTTGTGCCATGCCCCTCAAGGCAAGCCGAAACAAGTCCACGTTAGGTCTTGAATTCTTAGTTTTCACACAAAAAATAATGATTCTATAGTTTTAATTGCTTTTTAAGAAGGCATTTTATTAGGATGAATGAATGAACAACATTACCAAATTGGGGGACTTTTAAATCACTGCTTGATGGGACTTGTATTTTGTTAATTTTCTTCTCATCAAGGTGGGAGTTGATGAAATTTTGAGCATCGCATTAGAATTACAACAACACCATAGCCGAAACAATGTGGTCCCTTATTGACACACCATTAAACTAAATGATGATGGTTGCTGCCTAGACAAATTGGTATGAACAGGTATCAAGGTTCAAAATAGCCCGTATCGGCCAATACATATCGTATCGGGAGCTTCCCTATATGCCCCTACAGAGGGTGTATTGGGGTTTTGACCGGTTCAGGGGGTGGACAGACCTTAAACCGGGCCCTCTGAACCAGATTTGAAAAAAAAACTAAAAAAACCACCGCCGATATGCCTCTACCAGGGTATAGGTGGTGTAGTTTGAAATCATGAAGAAAGTCAGAAACTATTCCAAGGTTATTCGGGTCCAATTTGAAAGGATCCAATAAGAACTGGGCAACTATCATTTCTCTGTACTGGAGCTTGCCACTTCATTATCCTTGTTGATTGGATGTGGAAATGCAACTCAAAAACGATGATCAGGAGGGGGGGTAAGGGACTCTCCTGGAAATATGGGCAAATAATCATAGAAGCAAAACATCCGATCCAAGCTATGAATACCTCATTCAATAGGTCAGGAGAATTGCAAACTATTGGTTGATTCTCTAGCTAGAAAATGGGTATACAGGGCACAGATTATTGACATCTGAATGCAATCTAGACCAAGGTCTCAGGATGAATATGAACTGGGGAAACCAAACTCTCTCCAACCAAGAGAGGAAAAAACTATATGGAGATGTCTTACAGCGGTGGTATTATGGACTGTGTGGGAGGAAAGGAAACCAGAATTTTAATGATAGTTTGCAGTTTGCTCGACCTATCAAAGGAAGGTAACTGTCACCATTATATTAATTATGTTAGATAATAACATAAGGTGTGCATGAGATGTGCATTGTTCTAAGCCTCCAGAATTTTATTTAAACACAGATCCTTTAGCATGACATAATTAAAATTGCCATGTAAGGATTTCAAATGCATCAGTGAGAAGAAGGTAAGTGTAACAAGAGTTAGTTAAAATCTTAACATTTAGGATACAATTCAAGATTAAAAATTTGAATCACAAGGGTTCCAATTCTAATGTTACATCTGAGTCCAATTATAAAAAAAAAAAAAAATGTTACTTTTTAAACCATACAATTCACAATTCATGTGATGTGAATAAATTGAACTGCGACCTAGTTCTTTATGAGTTCACATCTGCGACCCACAAGGAGGCACCCCACAATGCCCCACAGCACATCCCCACCTTGTATTGGGAACATATCCCATACTTGTTATTGGGAGATGGTCCCAATACAAGGTGGGGATGTGCTGTGGGGCATTGTGGGGCGCAGATGTGAACTCATTCTTTACTTTGAAATTCCTTTTTTATGATTTTTTCTAGGGGCTTTTATTTTAAAACCTTACTAGAATAAGACATAGGTTATTTAAGACCTATTTAAAAAACTAATTGATATTGTTTTTCTGGCCTATGTAGGTTAAACTGTTAAAGAGCTATTACATAGGGGTTAATAAACTTTCTACATCAAACTTGATTATATCTTCTTATGTTTCAAGCGTATGGTAGTAAATTCTGTGGTATATATGGATTAAAAACGGAGTAGAATCATTTCCTGTATGCATTTAGGTATATATTTTATTTTTGATAAATTTCTAAGATGATACGATTCACATTTTGATTCAATTCAATCTTCTTTATGTTTGATCAGATTTTCAGAGCATTGACTGTAAACAGCATAATGGAGAACAAAAAGCCTTAGAATTGCACCTCATCCAGAATTGCCAGAGATTTGTCCCTTTCCTCTGACAAATTAAGAAGACGAGACTGAAGTTCCCGCACTTCGGTCGCTAAAATGGCCTTTTCTGCAAAGACTTCTCCTGCATGCTACAAAATCGAGAAACCAGGATTTTATTTTTGTATCTTGAAGAACAAGCATTGCATAAAAAAGCAATACATAATCTATAACAAGTAACCAACCATATCATTTGCTTCTTTTGCATGGCGTAGCATCTCTTTAAGGTCTTCAACCTTAGCAAGGATATCTAAACCTCCCTTAGAAGCCTCCTGTTTGGCCTGTTCTGCTGCTTCCTCATGAAGATCCACCTCTCTCATCATCCGCATTACTGATTCCATGGCTGAAAACAAGGTTTTCTGCACCATAATTTGAACTGAGAATTAGAAAGTTAGTCTATCTAACATGTAGCCTTATCATAAATTGGAAATGTAATTTTAGAAACACTGACCCTTTCCATCATTCTGAAAGAGGCCAAACCCTAAAGCTGCTGTAATTGTTTCAAGTGCAAATTGTATTTGTTGCAAATGCATGAGTGAGTTCTGTTTTACTTCTGGTACATGTTTTACTTTATTTTATTTGTGGACAGTAAAACGGGAGGTAAATTGCTGTCCTCCCCACCTTATATGAGAGAGAATGAACAATGAAGATGCAAATGATGAGATCCTAGCAGAAAATTTACCTTCCAAGAGGTGGAAACAAGGAAATAAGTGAACTGGTGAAAAATTTATACCAGGTACACTTTTGCACTGCAAACAAGCATAGCCTAAATGGTTCATAGAACTGCAAATTCTCTTAAATCCAAATGAAAAGAGGGAGGGAACCAAAAATTGTTTGAATGACTTTTTTTTGAACAAGGTAAAAATTGTTTGAATGATGTACTTGTAGAAGCAAAATAAACTAAAATTCGACCCCCCCAACTAACAAAATTGCAATCCTGGATAGACAAGGTAATGGATATGTGGAGTGCTGGGGGAGACAGTACAATAAACTGAATTTAAAACCCCTAGATTACCTTGTTATTTTTGGCATCACTAATAATATCTTCAAGATGATCAATTCTACAAATTTGGCCAGATCTAGTAACCACAGCTGCAGCAGAGGATGCATCTTCAGCATCACCCATTTCTGCATCAAAGATCACTTGTTCAGAAGCACTCTCCAACAAACCACTTGCCCCTTGTTTCTCACATTCACTAAGAGAAGCCATGGCATCATTTTCCAGCATAATTCCAAAAGCAGCAGACTCTGATGCTTCGTTAAAAGATGATGAAATAACTAGACAGGTATCTGCAGCTAATAGGTTCTGTGCATCCAGTGAATTAGCATCTAGACATAATTGATCATGGCAAATCTCTCCAGAAGTAACTGAATGCGGATCATAAGTTACTGGTGCATTCAAATCTTGAAGATCAACATGACGAGCAACCGTACAATGATCGGGGACACTAGTATCTTCATCCATCAGAGGGCTACACGGCACCTGTGAAACCAGATCTAACACAATAGAAACATCTTGTTGCTTTGCCAAAGAAATCAATACTTCATTTTCAGCATTTGCACCTGACTGTTGAACATTATTTCCATCACAAAGATCTGAAATTGCAGAAGTAGTAATTCCTTCATTTACACATGCTGGATCGACAGAAAACAAATCATTGGTATGATCAATGCCCTTGTCACCTTCATCTCCCACATATTCTACAGTTGAAGGACCTGCATTTGATTCTTCAGCCTCTTCTTCATGCTTCTGCAGAGAACTATGGTCCTCTGATTGAACTCCATATACAATAAATAATCACTCATCAGACATAAATCAATCAAAGCAATTACCAATATATATAAACTAAAAGAAATCATGAAAAACCAAACAGCATAACGAGTTTACTGACATCATGCCTGAGATTGAGAACAAGGGAATATCCCTAGTACTTGCATTGCTCAGAAGATTAAAAACAATTCTTGGAAGCCCTTCAAGGAAGCACCCATATAATGAAGGTCTTGTTCATTATATATATATATATATATATATATATATATAGCTTCTGGAAACAGACAAACTTTGATGGATATACTGATGATTTCAGAAAATTAATGCCAAAGTTACATGAACATTTTGCAATTAATAAGAATCTTAATTCTTAAAGTTAATCTTCTTTATGCATTATCTAATATCTGCTTCCTGTAGAAGCCAAAAGCCAAAATGAGATTTTGGTGTCTTCACCTAGATAGAATTGGTTCCAGTTTCAGTAATAAATACAGTCCAGTGTTTCAATTACTATCTGCTACAAAAACTTCAGAAAAGGCTTCTCAATCTAGGAATCCACAGGACATTGTAGGAGCAATCTCTAAATGATGCCTAAAAGAGGAACGAATTTGAATTGAAGTCCCAAACAATAGGGGTCAAAACAAGGATTGAAAAGTACTACCTCCTGGAGCTGACAAAAGTCCAACTTCCTGGTCATCATTTGGAGCAACAGGTGCCTGTGATGGACTAGATGTAAAAGGAAGAACTTCAGAAAGAATAAATTCAACAGCTGCATCTGCATCTTTCGAATGTTCAATAGCAACTGCCCTTAGTATGCGAAGATCAACCTGTGTTATATAATGTTGAAAACGTGACTTTAGTTGGACTCAAGATTTAATCCAACAATCATCATATTAGAAATGACTAAGATTTCTTAATAAAGAACCAAAATCCCAAAACGATTTGAAAACAAAAATGTCAAGTAGAAAAACAAAATAAAACAAAAAAAAATGAGATCATTTTCCATCTCTTAATATTCTTGAGAACTAGATTACCAGATATGTAAATACGACTTATCTGTGTGACACCTTATTTCTATAGAATTATAGATTAATCACCAATTTTCCCTCTATTTGATATCTAAAGATATCATACAAAAAACTTTTTCGTAATTTGTAAATTATATAATATAACATAAAAAATCCACCAAAAAAAGGCCCTCAGCTGTTAAAAATCAAATCCACATTACATCCAGAATAGGAGAATCCTTCAAAAATAGCATCCCTATATTCCAAAAAAAAAATCAAAGCACAACAGGCCCGTGATGTTCTATATGGAACTAATCTTGAGTGAAGATAAAAGTAACCAATTGATTATAAAATTTCTAATTTCTCAACAGTTAACAGAAAGGGGAAAAAGAACAAACAATTTCGTATTCTTAGGGGGAAATTGGAGAATAAATAACCTTACCTGGGGAAATACCTCCTGCAGAGCACGAAAGACTGAATTGAAGCCCATATTAAAGATCAATCAAATTCTGCATGAAATTAGTAAATTTAAGTACCATATAAGCACTTTCCTTGTTTTGCAAGGAAAAGTAAGTTTCAAAAAAGAACAAGTGTATGAACTCCAAAGAGAAAAAGTTGTATCTTTCATACATTAGAAATGAAGATTAACAGACAATCGCACAGTGAAGTGGATCGTTAGGAAAAAAATTTCAAACCTAGAGCCAAATTATCGCAAGAACATTCAAAGAGGCCGCTCATTTCTAACCTCTAAACCTAACTATCGAAAACAGGCTAATTCATTACCGATGAAATGCTCAAGATCATTCAGAAACTAAATAAAATCCATCAAAATTGATCTGATTAACCCAACTAAGACAATCTATCTAAAGGAAAAATAAGCACACAACACGAAGGGAAAACAAACAAAATTCAAACCTGGGTCGAAGCAAACGCGAAGAACAACAATTGATTCACGGCGAAACTATGATAGAAAAATCAGCAAACGCAATGAGCATGCGAAAAATGGCGTGGGGAGAAAACAAGCAAAATTCGTGCTTAATTCTCAGACTAAAGAAATAAATAAACACAAAGGAGAAGTAGAAAACCCTAGATGAAGGAAAGACAAAGAAACGCGAACCTTCGTTGGGGGGCTTCCGTCTCGTCTTCTCTCCTAGGACTTGCGAGTGTTTTTCTCAGCTCTTGGAAACGAAAGAGAGAAACAGAGAGGGGTTTTGGTGGGGTATAGGGGGAGACGATGGACGCTTCGTATTTGTAGTCATCCGATTCGGAAGATGAATCGGCAGATAACGAAGTTCGTTCAAGACGGTAGAATCGGGAACCGAGCCGTGATCGGATAGGTCAGTCATCTTCTACCATATACACTAACGCCATCCAGTTAAATTGCACATATAAATATAGTTTTGTCTGTATCTGCATAATGCATACGAATCCAATTCGGTTAAGGCAAATCCGTTTATAACCGGATCAAGTATGGATACACTCCAACCCGATCCGATTTATTTATTTAGGTAAAGTTAATATTGCATGTTTTAATAGGGAAGTCAACTTGGTGGGTTGAGGAGCATTTTATAAATTCTATACCTTATTTGCTTCCCTAGACGGCTAGACCTCTCAAGTCCCAACCCATACCCTCTCTACATTTAGGGTGGAGTGGGTCGGTTTGACGGGTTGGATTCATAAATTGTATCCAATTTCCTATTATATATAAGTAATGAATAAGTAAAATAATTTGAACAAACATTAAAATGCTCAATTATTTGATTATTAAGGGGATGTTTGGAAGTGTGACCGTTTTTCTGAAAAACGGTGCCACGTTGGATTTATATAGGCGATTCCAAAAACGATCACATACATGAATATTTGGTTTAAGAGTTTTTTGAAAAACGGGCATGTCTCGTAAATTGGGACCCAACTATTGCATGAAACATTAAATTTGGTGTTTCATGCTTCGATGAACCATTGCCCCCAAATGTTGATTGATTGGTGATTACATGTATTCTATGCAGCGCTTACCTGTTAGCACATACATGAAAATTGGTGATGAAAATCATCTTATCAAACAGCATAGTGTTGCTCATTGCCTACGTGACAGAAACACTCTCAAATATATCAAGGTGTTTTTTTTTTTTTTTTTGTGAAGAACAGGTCTAGCAAGCATAAGTGTTTTTTTTTTTTTTTGTTTCTAAATCGATCCCAAAAAACGCCTATGCTTCCAAACACCATCTAAATTCAACACTTGATATACATAAATTCATGTCTTCATGCGGGGCGAAGAGTGTCAGGCATAGTCTAATACCATGCCCTATGGTACCCATACAGGTTGTAAAATCCAAAAACCTGTCCTTGCCCTAAAACCTGTTTTCAGACCACTTGAGTCAAAAACTAATGGTCAAAACTGTTGCATTCCGATCCGATTTTCAAAACCATGCTCATGGAATAGGGTAAATATCGCCATACCTATATATTAATAAGTTCTGTTTGAATGCTATATATATTGAATCCGGTGTAAAATATGATATTCAAAATTTCAAATGAATTACCAAAGGTCTACTGAATTGGGCTGAATGTCAATGGAAGACGCAATACTAACCTAACATAATAAATCATGTATAGCAGAACAAATCATGGAAGACCATGACGTATACCTGGGTTTTCCTTTCTTTCTTTCTAATTCATATTTGACATATTGTCAGTGAAACTTCGTTGAAGTTTCCAGTGGCACAGCTAGCTTTCCCAAATGTTGAGATAATCTGTTAATCCACCATATGTGCGTTGTTTCCTTGGTTTCACGTACAAGTCCAACAAAACAAGGCAGTGTTTGGATTTACTATTTGTATGCTGTCATTTATGAGAAATGTTCTTCATAGGGGATTGGATTGTCATGTTAAAAAGAGTGTTATTGTGTTAACATTCTTTTGCTAAAAACAAATTTGGGCTCATTTTGCTGATGAAACTATATATATTGTTAGGAGCTCGGACCCACAAGACATTAGAGTTGTACATTAGAAACATCTTTGGAATTTACATGTTATTATTCATGGAAGATGTTCTCACTATACAGCTGTATGTCTTGTGGGTAGGAGATCCAGATTATATTATTAGACCAAAAACTGACATGTTTATTTCTGATTGGGTTTGTAGCCAGTTGTAGATGCGAGTTTCTATGGTGTATTGGAAATTGGATTTGCTCCTCACACCAACCTCACTACACATCGCAGTCAAGAATTGGGAACATCTTCCTATGAATGACAACAATACGGGAGATCTTCTCAATGCACAGTTGAAAACATTGTGAGGTTGGTGTATGGTGTGTTCTGTGGGGCAAGTTGATTCAGTGAAGTTTTTCTAGGTTTGGGCTGGTTTAGATCTGCTCCCAATAAGCATCCAACCGCTGCACATAGGGAATTTCTCCCTTTTCATTCATTCATTGATTCGTGGGGAGATGTTCCCTGTGGCTGTAGTGTATTGTTGGCAGATCCCGTTTTAGTTTTGGGCAAATAATCCTGGTGATGATCTTAAGAAAAAATATCTTTATTTTTAAAAAATTAAAATTTGACTTTTAAAAAATAAATAATACTTTTGGAGCCAATATCTGAGGTGAACCTCTTTACTCTTACAACCCTTTTTTTAACTGAACAAAAAAAAAAAAAAAGCCTACCATATGGTAAAAAGAAACTATGCAACACTTTGCAAGAAGCATCACGAAATTTGGATATGCATAGACAAAAATGAAAACTTATAGGTAAGATGAGATAATGACTAAAGAAATTAAATTAAAAAAAAAAAGAGAGAGAGAAGGGAAGAAAAACTAAAGTAGAGGATTGAAGTTTAGCATAAATAAATAAAAATTTTGTTAGTTAACAAAATTGATAATGTTTATAAAATAAAGGTCGCCAATGTGTATATGATCTTGTTTTTTAAAACAATAACAACTGCCATATCAACAAATTCATACATATTGGTGAACACCCTCTGATAGGGGTATTCACCATACAGTCCAAACTATCAAACTGAACTTTGTGGTTTGGTTTGGTTCATAATGTATAAATATAAAATAATATATTATATTAATAATATTATTATTTATTAATACATATAACATTATTTATTAATTTGTCGGGCTTATTAATGTGCCCAAGGCCCCAAACTAAATTGAATCCGGTTCGGTTTGATTCAGTTATGACAACAAGTTCAGTTTGTTAGAATACCTAAACCAAAATGTTGGTTAGAATCGGACTGAAACAATCGAATGAACACCCATACTCAATATAATGGCCCAAACTGTATAATATAACAGTTTGGTTTGGTTTGAGAAGTTCTCAAACTGTATTTGATTGATTTGAATTGAAATCTTCTCCAATTTGCATTGAACAGTACCATGAACACCCTTGAGTGGATTTTTTTTGACAAAATTATCCCTAACAATGAAGTAATTGTGTAAAATGTTTTCTTTTGAATGAAGATTTCTGCTTTAACCTTCATTATTGAAGCACATTTACAAACAAATTTACATAGAAATAAACATAAAAATGATATTAATACTATTTCGCCATTCCATTCTATTCAATGTCATATCCTAAAATCATAGGCACTTAAGTCTTTTCTTACTATTTCACCTCAAGCAAGACTCAAAGTAGGGGTGTATGTGAATTGAGCCTACTTGCGAGCTATTTGGGTGTGGCTCCGTAAATAATTGAACTCAGTTCGAAGTAATCGAGTTTGAGTTGAGTTGTTAGTCAAACCGAGTTTGACGTAATATCCAGCTCAAGTGGCTCGCAAGCCTAATTGAGCTCATAATAAAATACTATTTTTTGATATATTTGTATTTATATTATAAATAAAATTATTCTAACATTAATTAATTTATAAAAATAAATAAATTTATAATTGATTTTCATAATATATTTTTATTTATGCTATCAATGATATTAATTTATCTATAATTTTTTATATTTTAATATGCTTAATATTAATTTATTTATAATTTTCAATGTTAATTTATTAATAATCAGCTCAAGTAACTCACAAGTATCAACTTGAATCAAGTTCGAGCCAAAAACTTGAATCTCGATTGAGCTCCAGTCAAATTTCAAGCTCTATGTTTTTGAGTAAGGATGTCAACAGATTGGATTCAGCACGGATTTGCCTCAACCCAAACCCAATCCTCTAGCGTCCCAACTTGAACCTGACTTTTTTTTTTTATTCACCAACTTGAACCTGCCTTTGTCTCACTCAAAAAAAAAAAAAAAGAAAAAATTCCAAACCCAACCCAACTTTATAAGATATAACTTGATACTGATTCAACTTGACTTATACCATTTCAATTATATTTTTTAAACCTAAAAACCATGGTTTTCAAAACCAGACCGGACCAGATGGTTGAACCAAAAAAACCGGGAATCGATCACCTGACCGGTTCCATTTTCCCCAAAACCGCTGAATCGGCTGGTTAACCGTTTGAACAGTTTTGACCGTTTTTCAAATTTTTAGTTTTTTTTAATTATTTTTATTTTTTTGTTAAATGGGTTGACCGTTCAGGTCGAACGGTCAAACCGTTTGAACCAGTAACCAAACCCCTGACCGGTTTGATCACTGGTTCGGTTTTATAAATCATGACCATTAATTTAAGTTAGGATTTTGTTTTATAGATTCTAAGATGTCATTTTTTCTATTAAAAAAAAGAAAAAGAAAACCAAAATCAGCATCTAAATAAATCCTAAACTTTAAAGTTGTGTTTGGTTTGAAGGAAAATATAGGGAAAGAAGGGGAAATGCAGAGAAACATATACAAAGTTTGTAAAAGTTTCCCTACATTTCCCTTCCTTTCCCTACCTTTTCCTTCAAACCAAACATAACCTAAGGAATGAAATTGTAAAAAATTACAAGAATATTTTGTATATGTGCAGGGCATTATGACCTGGTAGGGCGGGTCAGTCAAAACCCAAACCTGCATAGGATTGGGTCGAGCCAGGCTTACAGTTTAACCTGACCGACTGATATCCCTATTTCTGAGTTGAACTTGAGCTAGAAACTATATATATATATATATATATATATATATATATATATATATATATATATATTAAAAATCTAATAGTTTGCAAATAGGCAAGGTATGATAACCACTACTATTAATATCTATTAACCTCACCAAACTCTACCGATGACCCAAAAAATTGGTACGTATCATTGTTTACTAATACATTACATTGCAATATTTTGAACTTTACAAATTACACCTAAGTCCTTTTTCAATTTGCCTTATATCTATCACATGCATGCTTTGCGTAGAAAAAATTTGGCTGTCCACATTTAACAGCCTATGCTGTCCACAGGGCTAACATATTAATCTGTATGGACTCTATGCAATAGTAATAGTGTTAGAGACAGTTGGAGGCATGGCCACGTGGACGAATGTATCATTTGGAAAGAGCTCGTGAAGAGCCTTAAGTTTTCTCTTGCCTGCTCTAACATGATCATCCTCTCCAAAGCAAGCTTCCAGTGCGTTGACGGTACCAACTGTCAACTAGCTCAATACCTTGGCTGATTGTAGAATCAATACAATTATCAAACATGTGGATCCAAATCAATTCTAAATCTATCAAGTGGCTCTGAGCCTTTGACTCATTGAAGTGAAAGCCTAGGATCAAATCCCGCTGTATTATAATTAATTATATATATTAAATCTATCAATGCATAATTACATATATGTGAAAATTAATATATTTTTTTCATCAAAAATCAAAATTGGAATGGAAGAATCAAGATCTGCTCCTCACAGAATACTCATCACAACACCTCCCAGCTGTATATCGAAAACATCTCCATTATTATTCATGGGGGAGATATTCCCTCCCAATACATGTTGGATGTGCTGGGAGGTGCGAATCTCGATTCAGGATGGGGCGTTAAATCCAAATCCGGGATATATCTGGACTTTCGTAGCCTGTTGAAAATCCCATGAAGCCAAAACAGAGTCCGAATCGGAGTCCACGAGAACTCTGCCCACATTCATCGGAGTCATACATCTCTGCCTATATTGTGGGTAGGCGTGGATAGAGTTATCGTGAGCAGGTGATCCGGACTCGCCAAAACAAACCCCCTAAAAAGTAAAAATAGTTTGTCATCCTTTATAACGGGCTATGAGTATGATGACGAAGGTTTCTGTTGGAACACGAGAGAGACTTAGAATTAATTTTTTGGTGTAGGAGAGTAGAGAGCTCCGGTAGACATTAATTGCATGGCTCAAAATATAATATATAATAATTATTTTATATTTAATTGATATTTTTAATTCAGTTTTTACCTTTTTTATATTTACAAAAAATTTAAAAACTAGAATTTGAAGCCAAAAAAAGTTACAATTCAGTGCACAAAGTTATGGCTTAAAAGTTTACAATACATTTAGTGTGAAACCCGTGCCATGACCCGCTCACCTAATCAAACGGGTCAATGGTCCAACAACCCAGGTCAAACAATTTTTAACCAGATTTTTTATCAATTCTCAGGTTTTAGTAAAACTGGACCCATAATCACGGCCAAGTGACTGTTCAAACTTCAAACAGTTCAACCGGCAAAATCAACGGTTGAAAACATTGGTTTTGTCTGGATGACTAAAAATGATCGAGAAAAAAATTATCCATTCTCTTCATTTTCTGTTGTCTTCGTGTCGTCCTAATGCATTTCAAATCAAAAGGACAAATCAATCTCATTTGGATGGTAAATAAATTTAGGGGTTTTCACTAACCAACATATTCCATGACTGCTCTTGTTTTCTACGAGTCTATGAGTCTATGACGATGCTTGAAAACCTTTCTTGGAAAAGATTCCTAGGAGAATTAAAATAGTACCCAGATAAACCTAAACAACAAGGAGAGTGAATGTAATTATGTAAACTTAGCTCGAGTTCAAAAGCTAGGAAAATAGGAAACACGAACACTGCAACATTGGTACATATCCATAACTCAGCCGTAGTCATCTGGTCTGGTCAACATAAATTTTGGCACACACAATCTATTATCTGGGCCTTGATCCCTTGTTAAATTTGTGAATCAACAGTTAAGAGTTAAAAATCTTGAATTTTAGCTCTGAATTTTTCTGCAATGTTACTCGAAGCAAAATATCCAAAAGTAAAAAACGAAAATTCCCTATTTACCAAAAAATAGTAAAAGTGTCCATAAAAATGAAAAATCCACTAAATTCTAAAACACTGACGTCTTAAAAAATCTATAAATTTTCTGAAGAAAAGATTACATAGAAGTATTATGATGGCTTCCAAATGAAATGATCGAATGTCTTGAACAAATTGCAAAATGAAAATTCTTACCAAGCTACATAATGTACCAGAGCATCTAATATGGACTTACAGATTTATCAGGTGTACCTCCTGTTCTGGTTGTTCTCATCCTCCTCTCTTGATCTTTGGGAGCTTTATCTTTATGAGTTCAACAATGGCAATCATGGATGGGACTTGCAGATGTAAGCATAAAAGAACCTACTTCTCAGCAAATTCTGACTGCGTTTATGCTTTTCATTGACAACAATCAAGAGGATTTCATCAATGAGTGAAGAATTTAGATATAAGATGGTCCAACTTTCAGAAGGATTTCAAAAAGGGGACCAAGAGACAGTAAGAGCTGAACTAAACAACATAAAAAGAAAAAAGAGAGGGAAAAAAGTAAAAATAGTAGCTGACCAAATTGGGCTCCTTTAGAATTAGACCTTAATATACAAGACAGAAGTCATGTATGTTTCTTGACTAGTAGTAAAGAAACACTTTAATTATTTCAACTAAAAGAACAGATTACATAAGAAGAATATGGGCCCTCTCCAAACACATTTATATATCGTGTTCTCCACTTTCTACAAAGAATATGGATATATCCAGTTATCCACCTTTTCTAAAGAATAATAAATAATTTACTTTCTTTTTATCTCTAAGGAGTGAACAGTACAGGTATTTCTCTGGTAGACGATTAATACAGGTATTTTGACTAAGTTATTTTCTTTTTTTTTTTGTAGAAAATCAGTATTTCTCATTTATGGGGTTCCATACTGATGCAGAGGGGGAAAAGAGGAGAAAAATAACAAAAACTTACGTGCATAAAAATTTCACCTTAAGTTCTAATACCACACCAAATTACAGAAGCTCTTTCTTTGAGGAGATGTTACCTCCCTCTGTGATGGTTTGGTTCAGACGTTCAGTTGAACTTGTGGGCAAACATTGCATCACTTGTTCGCAAGAAGAGGTTCTTGTAATCTTGTCACGTCGGAATCATCATCTGCAAAATTCTTTGGAGTTTGCCCTTGCCTACTTTGACCTCCCTGAGGAAGAAGAAGAGACCATTAAAAAACAAAGCTTTAGCTACGTATACACATAGTCAGGAACGAGTACAACATTGCAAGGTTCATCAATCATCAACAAGGCTAGACCATATCCAGAAAATGTACTCAGTTCAAAGTATTGATACTTATCGTGTTTTAAGGGTCACTGAAACGCTAAATACTGAGAGTTAGGTCCTTTTAATAGGTTTAAACATTAATATCCATCTTAATTTATATAGGGCAGCCCAGTGGAGACTTAATATACCTATATCTAAATTATCGAAGTAAAGAAAATAAAAGAGTATCGATGGTTGGACACTGTTGGAAGCTCTCGATTACTTTGAACCATGAATGTAATTTATACTTCAACTAGGCTTTTAATCACTGAAGTTCTTTCTACCTGATTACCAAGAATTGAAATGAATCTTTGTACACTAGTGAGACACTCTTTGACGGTGCAGTGCAGCTTGCAACAAGGTTCATTCCCACCTGTATCCTTTTGATGTAATGAATGTAAAACCCACCAATCATCCATGAAAAAATGTAAAATCCACCAATCAAAACTAGCCAAAAATTAATTAGTTAAAAAGTTTGCTTCTATTTTACGAGCATTTCATTATTCTGGTACAATAAAGTACCATTTATGAACATTTAAAATCATCCTTCCATGATGGACGCTGATTTCTTGCTGTTCCAATATATGACCCATTTTCTGTAGTTGGTATTTGTACTCATGGAGAGAAGTCAGAATATGAAAGAAAAATATGGACACAGTATTACATTACAACATATGGCTTCTACGTGTTGAAGCACCTCAGAAGCTACAGAGTTTATAACCCTTGCAGCCAAAATTCATGATTTTGACAATGATCCTGTCACTGTTCTTAACAGCATTTTAATGCTTTTGGGGTAGAAACCGTTACTATTACTACTATATCTGAATGTAACTGAAGCTCTATGAAGCGGCATACAAGAAAAGATCTATGGTTATAATGTAACTAAACATGTGCCAACTGTGGAGTAGGTTAACCATGCACATGGGGGCTTGAATGAGCAGAAGACCATTGCATGACTTCTATAGCATCAATTGTACTGCTTCTTTGAGTAAATTAGCAAAGTTTTTGTTTTTTTTTTTTTTTGTATCAATGAGTAAATTGATAAGTTGGAAGATGTTTTCTTTTTTCCTTTTCTTCTTCTCCAATGTGGAAAGAGTATAATGTTTTAGGAGGGATTTTTTTGGAAAAGTTTGGATATTGTAATCTGATTGTTGTATTTTTTAGTTGTTTGTTCTCTTTATGCAGGCAAATTCTCTTCACCTTTATCAATCAAAGAAGAACATTCTGTACCTGGCTACAAAGTGCACTTTGACAAAAAACTTAAACTTCTTTGCATAACAACATTCTAGGTTAAAGCAAAAAAGGAATAAACAAATAATCCACATAAAAATAGAGGTGAATGTGCCTGATGTTTGTTGATAACATAGTATTAATTGATGAAACTAGTGAGGGATTAAATGAAAAATTAGGTTTATGGACAACTGCATTGGAAACAAAAGGTTTTAAAATAAGACTAAAGCAGAATATATGCAATGCAAATTTAATAATAATAGGAATGTAAACCAGGGTACACTTGAGATTCGAGACCAAGAAATAACTCAATGGCCTCTTTTAATGCCTTGGTTCAGTAATTCATAACAAAGGGGAGATTGAGGAGGATGACACCGATAGAATTAGAGCAGGATGGGCAAAATGGAGGGGTGCATCTAGAGTGATGGGAGAGGCAAATACTGAGTTTGGCTAAAAGGAAAATTCTATAAAACAGTTGTAACACCAGCCATGTTGTATGGAGCAGTGTTGGGCAGTTAAGAAACATCAATGTCCAAAAAATGAGTGGCAGAAATGTGAATGCTTAGATGAACAAGTGGTAAGGATAGGAAGGACAGGGTCAGAAATGAAGTCATACAAAGGAACCTAGGAGTAGCTCCAATAAGTGATAAAATGAGAGAAAGTAGATTGAGATGGTGTGGTCATGTGCACAGAAGACCATCTACAGCACCTATTAGCAAAAGTGCACTGTTACAAATTGAAGGGATTAGAAGAGCTAGAGGCAGACCAAAAAGGAATTGGGTGGAGGTTATAAGAAAAGATTTAAGCACCCATAATTTAATGATGGATATGGCACTGAACAGAACAGAATGGTGAAGCAGGATTCATATAGCTGACACCATATAGTTGGGATAAGGCTTAGGTGATGGTGATAATAATAAAAAGAATGAGGTGGATGGGGATGGAGGAAAAGGCCTCTGGTTTTTTTCCGTATTTGGAAATTTTTTAATGAGTTTTGTGAAGTCAGAACAACAGAAGGTTTGAGATCAAGGATTGCTTTTAACCAAAGAAGGAATGTTTCAAGTTCTCCAGAAGTATAAAAAAATCTTGACATAGTGGCCTCAATGATACATGGATGGTAAGCCAAGTTTAGTAGGCTGGAGTGAAGGAGAACTTTTCCCTTCTCTTTGTGATTTTTGTCTCAGAAATCATGGTGTCTCATAAGCATATACCTTAAGGCCTCCAGTTTCTCTCTCCGTATTTGGGAAATTCTGCAATAAGTTTTGTGCAGTAGGAACAACAGAATTGAGATTAAGGATTGCTTTGATCAAAGAAAGAATACTTTAATTTATCCATTGAAATTCCAAAATGCTGGCATAATAGCATTGCACTCAACAAAATGTGGACATTAAACCAAGTTGGATTTATTCCAAGTAGGATGGAGCAGATGGAGCAAGGGAGAATTTCTCCCTTGTAAAATATGGGTATTAATATTTTTTTTTTCTTGGATGGCATCAGGAGCATGCAACCCATTGTTTTTTTTTTCTTGGATGGCATCATGAGCATGCAACCCTGTTCCAATTTTGGTTGCTCCTCAATTTTGAATGTCAACATTAGGAGCTTTAAGTGATCCTCCCTTAAGCAAATGCTGTTAGGATACCATCCAACAAAAACACAAGGACAGCAACAACATCGACAGGATAGAGATAGTAAACTACTTACTATTCCCTTCTGACCAGCTAATCTCCGAGTTGATGGAGCACGTGCCACTGATGAGGCAGCAGCTGCTGCAGCAACACGTATCCTGCCAGAGAGAGAGAGAGAGAGAGACTGTAAACATAACATACTAACTTTCATGGGCAACTCATAAATGCAAGTAAAAGCAAAAAATATCTAAAACTTTAATTTTGTGGTACCTTCTATGTACATCAACATATTCATCTGTCTCATCTACAATCTCCTCCTGAGATAGTAAATAAAAAAATTACAAAATAGTTAATCCATAAAATTAAAATAAATAAAAGTTAAAAATACATAAGCAAGTGAGTGTTTGACATTGAGGCTATCATATTATAACAACCCTCCATGATGGAAAAACCTTTTTTTTTCTTTTTTTTTTGGATAGAAAGTCTTTATGTTACAAATCTAAGAAAGGTCCACTACTCAGATGATCTAAACTGAAAAATGAATACTCCATTCTTTATCTATTTTCACTCTTTTGACAACATACTATTGAAGAGGTGAAACATCAAAAGAATGATCTAGAAGAAACAGTACGTAGGTAGAGACATGCAGTAGGTAACCAGAACAATATGTGGATTACTTGGAGAAGCTCTTCGAATACATCCTCCAGGGTGATGATACCAATGACTTCTCCATCTTCAATATCTTCTGGCAGACGGGGCATGCCATTGGTTGCTGCATCAGTTTGGTGATGAGGGGTTTGCCTGTTTAAAGTGACTGTCAAGGGAACCTTTTCAATATCTACAGTTATGCTTTCTGATTTTTCTTCCTGCCTAGGTAGCAATGGAACAGTTAATTTGGAATCATCACTAATGGCTTTGTTTTCTTCAGTTTTTTCTCCATCACCAATAAGAGGGAGACTCTTGTTTTTCCCTTTAACCTTCACAACAGCTGCCATATGACTGCTTCCCTTCTGAAATTCATTCAGAATATCATATAGAGGCATATCTGCAGGAACCCTGGGAAATGCTTCAGATATTAATATTTTAATTCTAAATATGTGAGTTAGAAAAAGAAATAAAAATAAAGTGGTTCAATAAGCACACCTTGGTATCCTCCGGATAGAAACAGCACTGACTGGGGTCTCTGTTTCAGCTCGTACAGTGAGAAGACTTTTCACCTAACAAAAACAGTTTGAAAAAGGAAAAGGAAAAGCGAATGACCAACTGCATAATCAATTAATACTAGCAACCACATAGTGAACCGGAGCCAGAAGTGTTCTTTTTCTTTTTTCTTTTTTTTAATATTCTCAGACTCACCAGTAGAAGTCCAATAATGTTTTTTGGATTCCCGGAGTAGACAGGAACTCGACTATGGCCCCGAGCAAGAATTTTCCCAATTGCTTCCCTGAGTATTCATGAACTTACATGCTTCAATAATCTTTCTTCCATAGCTTCTACTAACAAATATGACAATTTAGGGGAAAAAGACAATTTGGATAATGCTTAGAAGTTGACCTTCCTTTTGAACCAAAATATATATTAGAGGTGTCTAGGGCTCCCTTTGCCGAAGAAGAAAGAAAAACCATCTTTTCTTACAAAACATAAGTTTTTTATTAAATATCATTTTAGTTTTACTTCCTCTAGAAACTCTTAAACTATATACAGAGAGATATTTGACTATAAACCAATCTGACCTCAGAACTCTATCAAAACTAATAACATGATCTTTAAGCATCAGTACAAATTTTCTAGTCAGGATCCACTAAACTAAGTATATTAATAAAAACAAGCTATTTTTCCATCTAGACAAACAGGTAAGAATGATTGTCAGTCCACAGGGCAGGGGTTTTATGCCACATGCAGACTGACCTGGAAAATCCACTTTTAGGGCTTGCGAGCCTTTTAGATTAAATTTCTTCAATTTATGACACATTAACAAGGATGTAAAAGAATGATTGCCATTTGATACATGACAGTTGTAGTGACAACCCAGAAACAGAAAACTTGTTTGTGTGCTTCACCCTCTGTGGTAAGTTTTACCTTGAAAGCTCTGTCAGATGGCAACCATTCTTTTAAAGCCTTGTTAATATGTCATAAATTGAATCTAAAAGGCTTACAATCCCTAAAAGTGGATTTTCCAGGTCAGCCCTGCATGTGGCATAAAATCCCTACCATGTGGACTTGCAAGGAGTGGTTGAAAGGAAAAACTTTGGTTTTGTTGATGGGTGGTGTAAATGTATATTGGGTTGTATTAGGACTTGCCACTATTCGATTTTGGTGAACGATATGGTGGTGGGTAATTTTCCAGCCCTCAAAGGATTAAGGCAAGGGGCCCCCTCTCTCCCTTCCTTTTCACTCTAATTGTTGATGTGCTCGGAAGACTAATTTCTAGGGCCAATTCTAGAAACTTAATAAGGGGTTGGAGAGTAGATAGGGATGAGGTTCCAATCACTCACCTGCAATTTGCTGATGATACATTCCTTTTTTGTGAAGGAGGTGATTTGAGACGAGTGAGAAACTTAAAGTAGATTGTACAAAATTTTGAGCAAATATCCAATTTGAAAATCAATTTTGACAAAAGTTGTATTGTGGTTTCTCAATGTGAGCAAGAATTTTGGATTGTGTGGTTTCTCAATGGCCTATGACTTACTTGGGTTTACCTTTGGGGGATAATCCGAGAGGTTAGAAACTTCTAGAACCTAGTGGTTGAAAGGTTCACAAAGAAATTGGCTTCTTGGAAGAGTAGTTATTAACATTTGGGAGGAAGGATCACATTGATTAAGTACACATTAAACAATATGCTCTTTTCTCAAATTTCTCCTGATGATTCTGTGGAGAAATTGGGAAGAAGTGGCAAGAAGTTATTCCAGAAGGGAAAGGATAAAGGCTGTATGGTTACCCCTACCTGAAAACTATGTGAAGCTGAATTTTGATGGGAGCAGCAGGGGGAATCCAGGACCTGCTGGTATAGGAGGGGTTGTGAGAGACAGGGATGGCAAACTGTTAGCCTTGTTCTCTGGCCCAGTGGGGATTGGGGACTCTCTCAAGGCAGAACTACTTGCTGCCTTACAAGGAGTGCAAATTGCTAACGAACTGAACATAACCAATTTGGTGATTGAAGGGGACTCAAAACTGGTGGTGGGTTGGTTAAACGATCCAGAATCTGCAATATGGTGCTACAGGGATGAGATAAAAAAAGTTTTTATAGATCACAAACTATATGAACTTGAGGATAGAATGGGTGAGGAGATCAGAAAATGGGTTAACTGATACTCTAGCCAAACAAGGGGTGAATAGACAATCTTTGTTTTGGGCTCACCTGTAATATTCTTGTAATAATTTCTGTTCTGTTTTGTTTATAGAGAGATAGCATCTCATGCCTCTCTAAGGGATAAGGGATGCTTGTAATGCTTATATCTTTAGAATTAATAAAATCTATTCTCACTTATAAAAATAAAAAAAAAAGATCAGAAAAGTTGATGAGGGATTTTTTATAGGAGTCAGGGGAGGAAAAAAAGGATCATAGAGTAAGTTTGGGGGTGGTTTGTAGGAGTAAAAAGCATGTTGGCCTAGGTATTGGGAATATTCAGGAAAGGAATATTGCTCTTTTGGGTAAATGGTTGTGGAGATTGCCAAATGATAGAGACAAATTGTGGGCAAAGGAATATTGCTCATTAGCATTCATGGGCTTGCCGATGAAGGCTAGGTCACTAGGACACTAGAGTTCATACTAGGGCTACAAGAGATTTCCCATGGAAATCCATTCATGCCATCCTACCTTCTTTTATGGAAATATTGTCAAATTCTGGGAACGTGTTTAGCTAGGCAATTAACCATTGAAGGAACAATTCCCATCTCTCTTCGCCCTTTCCAACCGTAGGAGAAAGCCTATTTCTTTTTCTTGGTTTCTTCTAACTCCAGGTTTGGGTTTGATTGGGACTTGCCAATGAAGGCTAGGTTGCTAGGACACTAGAGTTCATACTAGGGCTACAAGAGATTTCCCATGGAAATCCATTCATGCCATCCTACCTTCTTTTATGGAAATATTGTCAAATTCTGGGAACGTGTTTAGCTAGGCAATTAACCATTGAAGGAACAATTCCCATCTYTCTTCGCCCTTTCCAACCGTAGGAGAAAGCCTATTTCTTTTTCTTGGTTTCTTCTAACTCCAGGTTTGGGTTTGATTGGGACTTGGATTTTAAAAGAGGCCTCCATGAGTTTGAATAAGCAATGTTTTGTCATTGCTCCAAAGTCTTTAAGGGGTATTCTTCCTTTGGTTCTTTCACTTGCGATCATTCTTTAGGTCCTAATACAACCTAGTGATAGTTTTGGAGTATTTTTTCCTCGTAAGGAGGTTTGGAGCAAACACATTCCACCTAGGATAGGAGATTTTTCTGGAAAGAATTAAAACTTGTGATTTACTCCAAAGAAAAATACCTAATTGGTACCTATCCACCCACTAGTGTTCTCTCTGTAAGGCCAAGGGTGAGACTTGCTATCACTTATTGATCTCCTACCCCTTCACTTATTCAATTTGGGAATGGTAATGTACAAAACCTGTTTGCCTCTACCTTTGTTAGTTAGCCGTAGAAGAGGGGAAGAATTCTTTAGAGGTGTACAAGGGCAGTTATATGTTGGATGATTTGGGAAGAAAGGAATTAGAGAACCTTTTCAATGAATGAGAGGAACAGGGGTGCTCTAATTGAAATTATTACCATTAGAGTGGTCCACTGGTGAAGTCCTTGAAACTTTTTGAGGATTTTCCTGCTAGTGACTTGACGAGGAAGTGGTTTGGAGTGGCTTGTTCTTGAATCTGGGACCTTCAGGTATTGGAGGAGTGTATAGGGATGACGAAGGAAGAATTTTTGCTCTATTCTCTGGTCCAATTGGTGTGGGTGTGGGTGACTCATTGAGGGCTGAATTAATGGCTGTTTTGGAAGGTGTTATAGCTAAGGATTGCATATCCGTAAATTGGTGATTGAAGGGGATTCAAAGTTGGTTATAAATTGGTTGCAAAAGGAGGAGGATACTGGTTGATAGGTTTACATTTATGAGAGAAGGAGAATTAGAAGGCTGCTACAAGATGTGGAGGTTATTCTACGATGGGTGAAAAGAGATGCTAATTCCTTTGTTGATTCTTTAGGTAAACAAGGGATGGGAAGAAACCAACTGTTTTGGGCTTTGTTGTAATCATATATCTAATTAAGGGAGAGCTGAGAGAGTTTATCTCTTGCTGTCTTCATCCTTGTACTTCCTTGCTTTTATTTTAATGAATTTGTTTCAGTTATTGATCAAAAAGAAAAAAGAAAGAAAATGTAGTTTGCATGCAAATGTAAAAAACAAGAAATATGAATGCTGCCTTCAGCCATATGATAAAGATAAAATCAAGGAATATTAATAATAGAAAACTCTAAACAAAAACATCAGAGAACACTTGAGATGTGGACTCACCAATCCAGTTTTGAATTAACATCCAATGAAAATGTTGACTCGATAGGTGTCATGGCTTCCTCAGCAGTCTGTTCATAGAAAGAAATTATTAGAGCCTTAGATTCATCCCATGACACAAACTGGCAACTAAAGCTTCAGACAAGGAACACAAATATTAAAAGTTACAACTGATGACAATTCATTCGAAAGAAGAAAGAGAACAGAACAAAACTCCGACAAACTCAACCCTACACCGCAAGCACAGCCAAACACAAAGAACAAACAACCCCCATATAACCTTACAAAAACAATAGCCACACTCTACCACACTATGAAAACACCAAACTCAAAAAGGCCACAAACCCACCAAATCAAAAGAGACTCAACTCCATTATTTAGCTCTTTCAACTGCTTAACCGGAAAACCTCACTGCTCCTCTCATAGAACTTTTTGATTTCTTCACCTTTTTTATGAGATCCACACAGAAAAGACCCCCTTTTAGTCTTGCAAAAACTTCAGAAACCTGCACTGCTCAAACATTTTTCTGCCTCCTGAGACACCTTCAGCATTGAGAACTTTCTCGAGATCCTTAAAATTCTTATGACTTGCATTTACTCTCTCTACCTCTAACACTACATTCTTCTCAAAGATCTGCTCAGCCTGTCTCATTGTCCTCTTTATCCACATTCATCTGCAACTGTAGATGAACTAAAATTCAATTGAAACGCCTTGACACCTAAATTAAAACCATCTTTATTATTCTTCGAGTTATCTTCCACGACACTTCTCTCCTCCAACTCTCTAAAAAGCTTTCTCGCAACCAACTTCATTAACCATATTTTGATACTGCAGATACTGTTGCATTACCACTTAAAATGGTCTTAGTAGTTGAATTACTAAATTTATCATACCATGCAACACCCCTCCAACTTGAACTTCCTAAAATGCACCAAAGAAAAGTTCATGCTCAAGTTCGATTAAGCTCGATTCGAGTTCTTTTCTAATAGAGTTCAAATTGAGTTTGAATCTCAAGGCAAGCTCGATTGGTTATTCGAACTCTAGCTCAACTAATACCGAAAGCTCGTGAGCCTGGCTCGATTAACATATGCATGCATACATATATATTATAGAACATATAAATATATTTTATAATATATTATGAAAATATATTTTTATATTCTATATAATATAAGAATATACTATGTTTAATATTTAATAATTTATATATATATATATTCATAAAATATAAAAATATATTCATTTTTGAGCTTTTGAGCCAAACTCGAACTCGAATTCGAGCTTAACAGTACTTTAGTCGAACCAAGCCAAGACATAGAAGTTCATCTAGACTCGGGTTTATTGCACCCCTACTTGCCATGCCAAACAGAAACACCATAAAGCAGAAATAAAACAATATCATTGATTTGGGGGGATGTGGGGGTGTGAGAAGAAAGAAAAAACTGACCTTTGACAATAAGGCTAGATCTGCTGAAGACCTAATTTCTCACATTTCCTACCTTTGTAATTTGTGGGCTGTAAATTTTGAGGCTTTCAAAGGAATCTCCCTGACTGACCTACAAAGAAGTGGTTATAATTTTCTTCACTCCTATCCAATGAGCTAATCCTCCCCTGAGGTTTTGGAACAAGATCGGAGGGGATAATGAAATTAAATTTTGATGGGAGTGCTTCAAGTAAACCAGGTGTTGCTGGAATAGGAGGGGGTAATCAAAGGGAGAGATGGTAACTTGTGCTGGGCTTTTAGTGGCCCAATTGGAATTGCAGATTCTACAAAGACTGAGGTCATGGCAGCTCTCACCGGGATTCAAATAGCTAGAGATTTGGGCATCTCAACTTTAGCCATTGGAGGTGATTCTGAAAATACAATCAAAATGCTAGGAGTAAATGACAGTGGTCCTTGGAGGCTTGTTCACTGTCTGGCAAATGACGGTGGTCTAGCAAAATTTGGTGCTCATTTTGATACTTTGTATAGTGACTGGGCCATACCTTTGTAATCTCTAAGGAGTTTGCCTGTTTTTTCTGCTGTACATCCTCTCATGTACTCCTTTTTCTTTTTCTAATAGGAGTTATCTTTTCTAAAAAAAATAATATCATTGATTTCTACACTCCACACAAACAAATATGCAGATCACATGGCACAAGTATAACATTATCATATTTATAACTGAATTTCATATCTATACCTTATGCAAACAAATTTCTCAAAACATTGATTTTTTTTTTTTATTGTAGAAAAGAAAATATTTAGTCAAAAGGGGAAATGCAAGATAAATTCAAAATCTAACTCCATTGCAATTCTTACCTTTTCAGTTAAATCTAGAGCTCCACTAATAATCGTTGTTTCATCATGTGTGAGTTCACCTCCCTTACCAGCCTAAAATCATAACATGGTGCATTGAAGAGGCAAAAAAACTTTAATGCATATTTTCACATTGCTATCATTCCTAAAGATATTAACAAACTGTTACCAAGCATTATTTTCTAACACCTCTATTTTCAGTTCCAAATAAGCGTACCTCTTGGCTGTGAATAGAGACAAGGGCTTTTAACTGAGCCCGCCTGAATAGTGCTTCATTATGTCCCAATACCCAGTCCAAAACCTGAAAAACATATCAACATCTTATTATGGATGACACTCCATAAGTACCTAGGTTTTTGAAGTATGATATCATGTGCACAACATGTTAGGAATACAAGGAAACCAAGTAAATGAATAATGGATAGAAACTAAACAACAGACAATATCTCCACTATGCAACATCCCCCTTCAGTCTCTTACAAATGAAATGGTGATGAGAATGAAAAGCATTATACCTTTCTTCCTTTGAGAAGTAAAATAGAGTAAAGTCAAATATTTCTTTCTTCAGTTCTTGTACTAACAGATATTACCTTCCCAATAGGATAAGCTATTGGATAGCAGACTATCATCAAAATACGAACAAGCCAAACAAAATTTGCACCTACAGCAAGTCCATATCTTGAGCATATTGCTTGTGGAATAATCTGATACAAGAGGGCAAGACGTACTTCAGTTCTTCTTACATAAACTATATGAATATTCTGAAGCTATAAAAATATAAAAATATAGCAATTACCTCTCCAAAAGCTAGAACAAAGGTTACGGAAAGAACAACAGCTACAAACGGATGGAAGATCTTATCCAAATATATAGGAAGGGCCTGCAGGTAGCAAGTCATAGATGAAAAAAAAAATTGTAGTGATGCAATATCAAGTCAATGCACAGTAGATTATGGAACCAAATGCTCTCAAGAGAACTTCTAATAGCTGCAAGTAGGGGGTGCAATGTGGGTCGGATTAGGTTGGGAACTTGAAAATTTTCAATGGGCCCAAAACCTAACCCAAACCCCGAACCTGATGTAGTTGAAGTTCTTCAAGTTAGGCGTCTAACTTGCAGCCCCTGCAAGAGCCTAGAAGAAGCAAGTTAAAATCTGAACCAAGGGTTCCATAGCTTCCATTTAAATGATCTATCTAAGTTGTACTCCACAGTCCACATATATGGTGATAGTATGAAATGAGAATCATATCATTATATTTCACACTCGTGTATTTTATAACATCCGACATTTAAAGAATTGGCTTCATTTTTAGTTGCTCTTATATCTTTTTACAATTTTTTCTTATTTTGTTTTTGATACTCAAAGGAGCCTCTTTCTGGCTCTTTCTCTCTCTCTTTGTTCTGTTTTCCTGTAAGGATTCATTTCTCCCTTATTTTATATGATTTCTGTTTGTGAAAATTGGGTATAACATTTAGTAGAAGATAATAGCTCCATGTACGGGGGAATAGCGAAGCAAATTCATGTAGCTTGATCCAAATAGTTGGGATGTATTAATTGCTCTGTGTTGACTGTATGATAGTTGCTACAAGAGCGTCATCACGTCCTAGTTATCCGAGTATACCGAGGACTACAAGTTACAGGAAGAGGAATACTACATATACGATTTCAAAGAAATTGTCAAACAACAAATAAACGCTTCTTGTGTTTGGAATAGGGTGGAAATGGAAAAGTAGTCCTGAATCAGCTAGTTTTTTTAATTTTTTTTAATGTTATGCTGTTCAGCTCTGAAACCGAGCTGCACGGAGTATGGATAATAAAATGAATAAGGAGCCAGTCGTTCTGGAACTGGAATCCACCAAATCGTGGATTCCTTGCGGCTTCTCAATCCCCCCCCCCCCCAAAAAAAAAAAAAAAAAAAAAAAAAAAAGAAAAGAAAGAAAAGAAGAACACAAATAAAAAATAAAATATTCAAACACAGACTATGCCAGCATAAATAATCAGAAAGAGGAACAAATATAATTCAGCAATTACCTCCATGGCGCAAGCATTACATAGAAGCAGAGTCACAAGAAGCTGGTGTTGCTTTTGAACGACTGGAAGGATAGCAGCTGAATAAAAAATGGATAATCAAAATGAGCCGCACGAATAACAAACCATAGTCCATAAGCTTCATAAAGGCTGATACTTAGCCAAGCTGTTCAACCATAGGATAAAGGGATATAAATTTATAAGATTTCACACCACACCAGCAAAACACCCCAACCCCCATCTCGTGAAATGCACCAGGTTCTACCGAGTGTTAACCACTAACGGAAAGAATAAACCAACAAATATCAGGATTGAAATAAACTCGAATTGAAGGTTAAATAAGAAACGATCATTTTTCAACTTTTTTAAATAAACAAACCGGATTCAGGATTCTTCCTCTCATTTATTTTTTCCGAGACAAACTGCAACCAAAACAGAACTACTGCGAGGCTCGCCCAAATTCTAGTGATATATATATATATACAACCTATGCTCCATTTCTCAATTTGCTCCACTTCTTCATCGATCAAAAGCAGACGATCAAACAAATAATAAAAAAATGAAGGCCATTAGAATTGAAAAGAAGAGAGAGAGAGAGAGAGAGGGAGAGAGACCTGCTTGCTTCTTCTCCGTGGAGGTTCCGCTTCTCTGAAGGATTTCAAGCTCGACGTGACCGAGGGACATCAATCCTAACGTGAGGCCGGACATGATTCCTCCGAAGAGAACAAGGACGCATGAGATCCCTGCGTATGTGTACCACCAGAAGGATCCGAATGCGATGTCATCGCTTTCCACCACAAGGAAAGCTCTCGTCGACATTCGAACTAGGGCTAAAGCATTTATAACCAACATCTGTCGCTCCTCGTAAGTGCAGAAACGGAGAGAGAAGAATAGAAAACCAGAGAGAGCGAGAGAGAAACAGAGCAGTGATGTTCTTCCGACTTTTATGTACGCTTGAATCTCCGATACAAGACGGAAGCCACTAGAGAGTATGGAAGATCGTGTACATTTGTCCAAAACACTGGTACTGTGTATGACAGTGTTGTCTCACTTTTCTTCGTATTTCTTCTTCTTCAGTCGAAGATCGGGATTTGTTTGCTTCCAATTTATCGCATGTGGCAGGTGAATAACAACCACGTGTTTCCATACATCAGGGAATATTGGGTACACTTGGCATTAATACTTTTTTTTTAAGGGTGGGATGATGCAAGATATTACGTTTGTAAGGGTGATCTTACGCTGTGTTTGGTTTGATAAAAGAAATAAGTGAGAAACAGACAAAATTTCAGAAAATTTTCACAAATTTTGTTAAAGAATTTTTCTTCATAAGTTACTATTTTCACAGTCAAAACGTCTGTGATTTGCTTAGTCAAAGGAGAAATATAATGTTTGAACTTTTATTTCACAATATATCAAAATAGAGGTGTAAAACTTTTTTTACTAAAATACATTTTTCTTTCTGAGTATTGTGAGAGCTCAAATATTAATATAAATTAGGGAAAATTCTTGGCTGGAGTGGCAATTTGGTCCCCAAACTTTAAAATGCAATAATTCAATACATAAACTTTCAAAATGTGACAATCCAATACTCAAACTTTTAAAGTGTAACAATCCAGTACATGCCATTAATTAGTTCGTTAATCAAACATTAAGTGATATTTGAAAAGTCAAAAATGCCCTTCAAATGCCATCTAAATCTTTTTATCAACCATCCAAACGTTGACAAAAATCTAAAGAGTCCCAAAACCTAGCATCTTCTATTAAAAAAAGTTTATGACTATTTAGAAGAATCTAGAATTTGCGACTATTCATTTTATTGTCAATGTTTGGATGATTGATAAGAGAATTAGATGGCATTCATAGGGCATTTTTTACTCTTCAAATGTCATTTAATGGCTGATTAGCGACAAATACTGGATTGTCACATTTTGAATGTTCAGGTACCGGATTGTCACATTTGATGACCAAATTGTCACTCAAGTAATCAGGAATTTTCCCTATAAATTACTAGGCTTCACATAGTTTAATTCCCTTTCATTAAATGATTAAATCTTATATTCAAGGTGTCAACTCCCATTCTCTTTCATTGAATCCTATATAAATCAATGCCAAATACTTTTTAACAATATAAAACCTTTTTTTAGACTACAACAAAAAATAAACCCTTTCTCAATTTAGATGATAAATAAACAATTCAATTTTCTGAGATCAAATGAGTCAACCCATAATATTATAATTAAAATAATATATATTTTAAATCATATAATTTGGACATGTAAATTATATTCATTCACCACATGGAAATTATGTTCACAAAACGGTAGCCGAAATCATGTTTACCAACCACATGGAAAGCGGTAGCACACACCAAATGGTAGCAAAAATCAGCGCTTATCAAATGAGTGTATGTTTATATTTCTTGTTTGAAAAATATGATCATGTTTTTTAAAGTATCTCCTTGTTGATTTTTGAAGACAAATGTTTTTTTTTTTTAATCAGATTAAAAATGGTCTCAAACAGGATCTTCAAGGGGTGTTCAATACCATAGTGTGCTTGTTTCTGGGAACATACCATGTCCCAATGAATGTATTGTTCTTTTTTTTTTCTAAGGAAAAAAAAATGCAGTGTGGAGTCCGGATCTTCTGCCAATAAAACACGTTCCAACCCTTTTACCAACTCAATCTAGCACTACACATCTTATACATGGTAGATCCCACTTTATGGTGGGTTTCAATCTTGAGATGAGATGCGTGGTGTTAGATCAAATTGATAAAGAGTTGGAACGTGTTATGTTTGCAGAATATCTCAACTCCACTCTGTGGGGAATCCATCCCGTTTCATGTTTACAGTAGTCAATGGGGGATAGGCAGACCTGACAGACCAGAATAAACCAATCCAATTATATAGGGCTGGGTCTGCATTATGAGTCCCAATTATAATGGGACTATGATAGATTTTGGTTGTTCCACATTAAGGTCCAAATTGACCATATTTGTAATTGTTTATATAATTATGTAGATGATTATTGGCATATTTTCTCTCTTTTGTGAGAAAATMTTTTCTTTGTTTGAAAAAATAAAAATGGAAAGTTGAAAAAAAAATGGAGCCATGGATTCTTGAATTACACAATTCGTTTTTATGTTCGGACTTCAATGGTTCTTTTGGGCTGTGCTCGTCAATAATGAACTCCTACAGCAAAAGAAAAAATAGAACTTGTTATGTTATTTAAATAAGCCTTCTTTTCCTATCTCAGMAAGTCCCCCTCGCAAAACACATCAACACTCCAATTTTCATGATTCTGTTCTGATCCTATGTTGATTACGTCTCATTCCCTTGTTCTGTTCGACAAAGGGTCCATTCATATACAATAATCACATTGTACGTTGTAGCGGGTATACTTATTTTCTCTAGTTACAGAGTTATTCCAAACTCGTACTTATTTTCTCTACTTATACTTGTAACATTATCATCGTATGAAGTATGATGCCCAACTGTGTCAATTTAAGAAAAGAATAAGTTTAATCAGGGTTAAAAAAATCGACATGTATCGACCCGTATCGGCATATATATATCGTATCAAGAGTTAGGGGTGGATTCGAACCGAGCCAAATAATACCAGGCTCGAGCTCAGCTCATTTTATATTTTATAAAAATAAAAATTATATAAAAAACTTTATTTTATATTTTAAAAATTAAGAACTATAATATTTTTATTATATATATATATATATATATATATATTCGAGTCGGCTTGTGAGCCTCACAAGCCGAGCTCTATTAGGCTCGAACTCGACTTGTTTAATAATCAAGCCACTGAATTGGGCTCAAACTAGGCTGAATCTGAGCCGAGCCGAGCTCGAACAGCTTGTGAAAAGCTCGGCTTGTTGCCACCCCCTATCAGGAGCTTCCCGATATGTGCCCTATAGAGAGTGTATCGGGGTTTTGACCGTTCAAGGGATGGGCGGGCTTTAAACCAACTCCTTTGAACCAGATTAAAAAAAAAAAAAACTAAAAAACAACTGATACTGTCTTATATGCCTCTACAGGTGTATTGTATTGGGTGTATCGATAATTATAACCTTGAGTTTAATGTCAAATTAAAAGTTTAAAACTTAGTTGACAATTATGATAGAGTCTTATTAGATCAGAGCAGACAGGCCCAGTTACAACTTGCTCTTCCATGTTGGAGAAGACCCCATAACGAATTAAATTTGTGGAACTATTTGCCTGTGGAGATGTGAGATAAGACAAAACTACAACCTCATTATTTTACAAAATAGCAAAAACCATAGATGCCACTATCTTATCATTTTCATTGTTCCACATTGAAAAGCAAAATTGATTTTTAAATACATAATCCAAAATCTACAAGGTTGATTTGCAAATCTCCAAATAGATAATTTTCCAGTTTCCCCCACCCCACCCAACCTAAAAGAAAACAGATTTCCAAGCCTTTAAGGCTTATACTTCATACAACAAAACATTGACAAAGTTGAACAAAAATCAATTCCTAGTGCTAACTCAAGAAACAAGGATGTTAAACCATACTTGCTACCAACAAATTCTTCCAACAAGACAATACAGCGGCACAGCAAGAACATCATGAATGACAAGGGAGATGTTCCCAATGTCCAACTCTAGTGCCTTATTGCGAGCAGATCAGAACTCACATTGAACTCCTGATTAGGGGCCTCTTTGAGAGGTTTCAGTTTTGGTTTAAACTGCTTTCACTGAACCACTTTAAAGAAGCTACTAAACTTAGTTTCATTGAAAAGTCAATTTATTGACTGAATGAAAAGTGTATTTGGGATTTACAGGCCTTTCACCAAACATAACTTAGAGGTTTTCCATTTGGATCCTACCTTGCAAAGCCAGAAGCCACCACATGAAAGCACTCCCAAATGGGCTTTAGAAATCATAGACATGGAAGGATTTCAATGATAGAAGCTGATCAAACTTTGTGTGCAGTATGGGTGCAAGTTGGATACCTGACATTAAGATTTTATATTGCATTGGGTCCGCCATTTCGGGCCAGACTCATTCAAATTTTGACAAAACCCCAACCCGAGCCCACCCAAATTGCACCCCTGGTGTACAGTTGGCAGTCCATTTGATCTGCATAATTATGCTTCAAAAGTAATTTTTTTGATTTGTTCTCATTATTCTACTTTTTCTTATAAAACAAATCTGAGAGGTCACAGCGCGTATGTTATTTCTACTCTTTGCTGCTCCAGCAATGCTCTGAATCTGCTATTGAATTGAGGCTTCAGTATCCAAACATGATTCTGCAATGCGAGAATCTCTCTAGGGGAGTTTACTTATTCATTTTTGGGCACTTAAACCTCCCCTGATTTTTTTCACAAATACTAACTAAAACACCCCCTCTTTTTTCAAATTGGACTAAGAGTCTAAGACCTCCAATATTAAGTGATTTCAAGGGACAAAAACCTCCCATCTAGAGTAATTCATCAAAATCTGTTCAAATGTGAGATCATATGTGAGTTAATTTTTTTCAAAAACCCAATTTTGCCCTTTATGATCCCTTTTACCAATTCAAATCTCTCTCTCCCCCCCCTCTCTCTCTCTCTCATCACTTTCTATGATGCTGTTTTTTAACTCCCCAATAAGCACAAGTTTCATCTCCAAGACTTCTATAATGAGTTGGGTCT
The DNA here is from genome assembly GCF_000365185.1 of Nelumbo nucifera. The sequence continues at coordinate 6,936,513 of NW_010729077.1, read as the reverse complement.
GTTTCTCTTCTTTTATCACAAATAATAAGGGCACTGTGCTCAAAGCCGTTCTTTGCATCATTGAATTCAAAGTTCTAGACTCTGGGCTTATTTTCTTAGTTGGGATAGTGATGGAGGAACCAATTGAGATCAGGGTCTTAAAGTTGTTAGTATTGGGATTCGATTTGACAAGTGGTTTTAAGTTGGTTGTGTTAGGTGAGAAGAATAGGCAGGAATTGACGTCTTCTCAAGGTGTCAATGATATCAGGTGTGATAAAAGGGACTACGGTGTACTTAGGTTCAATGAGATGATGGGTTTGAATAAATTCAGTTTTTTTTTTATTTGAATAATTATTTATGTTATTTGAGCAAGGATTAAACACTAGAAAAAGAACACCCCGTATCGTTGCAAAGATGCATATATTAATTCTTATGTAAATAAACCAAATCCCTTCTTTCTATCTAATTTAAATCTGTTTTTTTAACTGCTCTATTTTCAGTCACAAATGGCTTCTTCTGGATCAATACTAAGCAACGCCCCAAGAAATCTTGTTCCGTTCTCCCCAAGGAAAATCCCATACTTGATCACATTTATTGGTTTTAAAGTTTAATAATTCTTCTTTTTATTCTATAGGAAACCTCTATTTTAATCTCTTTTTTTTTTTAATTTCAAGCTCTTTGAAATATTGGTTGGAAAAGTTCTTGGGTGGGTCAAGACAAGACAACCAAATAAATGGCAAGAGAGATTCCCTTGTTTTGGAAGTATTAAAGAGTAAGGAGAAATAAGACTTTTTAATGATTCCATTAGATATAATTCTCACAGAGGTCTTAGTCCAATTTAAAAAAAGAGAGAACAGTATTTACAAAAAAACTCAGGGGAGGTTTAAGCCTTTTTACCCTTTATTTTTTCATGGTGCTACATAATGGGGGGTAGCCCATAAGGAAAAAGTAGGGAAAAGGTGGAAAAACTTATACAAGGTTTGTAAAGGTTTCCTTACCTTCCCCTTCCTTTCCCTACTGTTTCCTTCAAACCAAAATCCCAAGTCTGTGTTATATCAAGTCAGCAATCCTATTAACTATCACCATCAGTTCGTTTTTTTTTTTTTTTTTGGCTGAGATATGCCTTTCATTGTTAGAAATGCAACAACTGACTGGTATAATTTTTCAATACTATTTTAAGCCCTCCACCCTTCCAAATGGAGCACATCATAGTTTATAAGTAATATCATTTAATGAGCTATTTATTATGACACTAATTCAGGAATAGAATAATTAATCGACTGATAAACACAATGGTATTAAATGCACTATTTGCTTAAAAGAGCACAAATGATAGGAAATATCAACTATACCACTGAATTGGATGGGTAAAATTATTCCCTCATAAATTGACAGTTGAAACAGATAATTTGCATAATGAGGCAAGGGTTTAAACTATACACGCACAATTACAGGAACATATTTATTTATTTATTTTAGTTTTAATTTTTTATATTAAAAAATTAAGGTTTAAGACAAAAGAAGGCATTTTTGGCAAAAATAGTGGAACAAGGCAAACATGTAGCTCTCAAATGTTACCCAAAATGAAAAAAAAAGAACACCTCAATTGACTAGCTCAACAGTTTTTTAATAGTTTTTTGTGATTTCCAATTTTAGGGTATGACCGAGCCAGTTAGGGCCGAGGTCACATTTCAAGTTTTCAACTGATCGCCATTTTCCCACCATATAAATAATGGGATAGAATTATATTAACACAATAGCTATTCAACAGGTTGAGAAAACAATGATAACCCCCACACATCATTCATAAAATGCATTAAGTTCACAGAAAGAGGTTAAATTCACAAAAACATGGATCTGATGATAGCCAAAACCTGACTTTTGGCCCAGTTAATCAGCCCCGGATATCAAGTACCGTTTTTAGGGGCCAAACCATTCCGTGGAATGCTGTAGCCTTTTCTAGATGTCGTGTAAACGTTAATAGATGTTTGGTGAGATGATTTACGTTCACCAATAGCCATTATTGCGTATAGCTTAAATGACTGCGACCGTTCAACCACTTCTTATAAAATGCCCAATCATCTTTAATTTCATTGTTCCAAATGAGGGGGATAAGGGGATTAGTTGCTTCCCTTAAAATGGAATGATGTTGAACATTATGGTTTAGACCCACGATACATGGCCAGGGTTGCATTGCGTATTAATAACAAAAACCCACAATGTCAAGTAATCGAGTCATCAGCCATCAACACAAAAATCACTCTACTGGTCGGACGCCAACATACGTATAAGATACAAAGGTGGTTGAGGGCGAGAAAACCGTTCAACAAACTTTGGGTTTGAATGCGCATTAAATCCATATAAATGGATAAACCAAATTTGATTTATTTTATTGGGAATTGATAGTTTATTCACCCTCAGAAATTTTATTGATTTTTTTAATGTATTATCCCAACTCTCCACCTATTCTATAGTACTCCCTAATAAATTCCCCCAAATATCACTGTTCTTAACTGTACAAATTCATAAAAATTTCTGAAGTGGAAAAACCCTTGTTTATATATTCAGATTGAAAATCGTATCTTACCTATCAGATTTATACTAGATTCAAATTGAATTCAGATTGCAGTTGGTTATTGACTATCAATAAATTAAACTAAACCAAACATATTGGAAATAAGTATTTCATATTTTACCAAAAAACACATTGAAAATAAATTTTATAAGACTTGAACCAATGACTCTAGTAAAAATACAACATTCAAACCAACATTACTAAAAGATCTAATCGATTGAAATTGATCCATGTCTAATCCAATTATAAATGGATCGAATTTGAATTACCCTTAAATAGGACTGTAATCAAGCCAAGTATTAGGCGCAAAGTGAAACATGGACAAAGGTCGATATACAGTGGATATGTGCCATAAGCAGCAGGACAAAGGTCAAAGTCCCGATATTGTACAAGTAGGGCCCTACTAGAAGGATATTGTTGTGGCATCATTTGTTAAAATGTTTGGATACATCTGATGGGCAAGAACATGCATATCGGGTGTTTCCAAGCCACTTAACATTTTTTTTTCTTTTCAAAATTGGTAAGAGGGTCGGTCTTAGGCCTGCCTAGCCCCTGAAAATGGTCAAAACCCTAAAAGTCCTTTATTTAGAGCATCAAGGGCCTGCCTTATACAATAAGATATGCCTGATGTGTAGTATTGAAATTTTGAACCTGTATGGTTTTATTTCTGGGAAAAATCTATGATACCAGAAAAACGTGGTAATTGACCAATCAAAGCATCCCATGAATTTTGATGAACACCACTTGACTGATCACCTCTTTTATTATACCTTTTGATTGGCTGTTTTTTGTTTTGAAAAACAAAATCATATACATTGGCAAAAATACCCTAGATAATCCAATATGGCCAACTTAAAGAATGTCCTTTTCTTTTATCAACAAAATTTCAACTAAGTGTTGCATTCGTTTTTGTTACGGATTTACAGTGGGCAAGATGTGGACTAGGTCTGTATGAATAAAGCACCTGACCACCTCAATATATGTTATACTTCTTCAACAATTAATCCAAACGGGCTTCACCTTAACCTCAATTTAGGAGATTTAAGCTATAAGCAAGGAGAGTATGTGCTGATTAAAATTTATATGACACGGTCCTTACCTTACTTGTAGGAGATTCAGGCTTTGCAATTGTAACGGCAATGAACCTGCCACCAAAAAACTAAACACCTCCCAAGTGAAGAAGAGGCATCTTTGTGCACTTAAAATTATTGATAAGAAGAAAAAGAGTTTAAGATGACAACCTTTCCATCCATTTCTGCAACAGCCAACTGGGCAGACTCTTCACTGGCAAACCAAACATATGCTAATCCCAAAGACTGTCTAGATTTTCTATCTGTTATAATTTTTACTGCAAGATAACAGAGAAAAATAAGACAAAAAACAAGTAAAACGGTTCAATTCATATCTTTTACTTATTTATTTATTTGATTCAATAAAGTAAAGCACAAATATCCAATAAAAAAATAAAATAGCACCTTTACACTAATCCCTAAAAAACAAGCAAAAATGTTATTAAATAAGATGAGTAGTATTTTCACCTTTTCTTACTTCACCATAGCAGGAAAATGACTTCATCAAACATCCTTCAGACATTGATAATGGAAGTCCTGCACCAATAATCAGGGAGGAATTAGAAATAAGGTTATTTCTGTAAATGAAAATGGAGAAGTTTGTATTGGGACGAAAAAAGAGTAACTCACTCAAAAATTTGAGAGGAAAAGAAAAGCTGACTTTTCAATTACTGTACATATATTGGTATATATAGTATGTGATTACATCTACATGAAAAACTGTATGTGTGTATGCATGCCTTTTCGAGCCACAAAAAAAGTCACTTGATTCACTGAGCAGAAAAGAAAATTAATTGAAAGTGTTGGATGTATTTTTCTTTCTCATTTTCTTCTCTAAGGTTGTGTTTGGTTTGAAGGAAAAAGTAGAAAAAGATAGGAAAACCTTTATAAACCTTGTATATATTTCCCTACCTTTCCCTTTCCTTGATTACCTTTTCCATCAAACCAAACATAGCCTAAAAGTAACAAATCTTTTAACTAACAACATAGAGCAATTGCTCATATCCACATTCCCACCCCCGACACATATAAAAAGAGAGGTATGATACCATGGGCTCCATAGGTTTAGAAGAGAACTGAGACCACATGTTAAATTGGACAGAACAAAATAAACAGGGATAGACTAATAATGAGGAACCTCAATACAGTTCTGTCCCACTGACCCCACTTTTGGCTAACTCTTCAGCATTCAAAGGAAAAGACATCCACTGGAATGGAACCAGTGTAAGCACAAGGGCCAATTTGCGCCTGAGGTGTGAGGTGCAAGGCGCAAGGCAAGGCTTGCACCTTTTTGAAGCAAGATGCAAAAATACAAAAAAAAAAAAAGCTGAAAATGAAAAATTGTCAGAAAATTCAAAAAATGCCAGAAAAGTTAAACATAATATTAATAAAAAATATATACATAAGCATAACATGTAAAGCGTATTCAAATGAAAACATAAAAATAAAAGCAAACATATAAGGCATTTTCAAGCATGTAAAACCCACAATCTCTTTTTTTCCTCAATTGCATTACTTCAAGTAGTTAATGTGATGTAAAACATATAGCATTCTTGATTCTACGAGTCGCCTTTGTACCACGCCCCTCGAGGCAAGCCCGAACAAGTCCATGTTAGGGTTTTAAATTCTTAATTCTCACATAAAAATAATGATTTTATAATTTTAATTGCCTTTTAAGAAGATATTTTATTAGGATGAATGAATGAACAATAAAATATCTTCTTAAAAGGCAGTCAAACTTATAAAATCATTATTTTTCATGTGAGAAATAAAAATTTAAGACCCTAACATGGATTTGTTCAGGATTCCTCGAGGAGGGTAGTTGGTGGTCCGAGGGTAGAGCCCCCAACCTAGCCGCTAGGTTAAAAAATAGGAAAAAAGCGCAGAATTTTGAAAAGGCGCACGCCTGGGCTGAGGCGCAAGGCCTAAGAGCTGGGCGAGACACATACCATAAAATACTCCTCGCTTGTGCACCAAGGCGTGCCGTTTAAATCGCTAAATGGAACCTCCAACCTGGAAGGTAGGGCCAACTCTTCTAAAATGAAATGAGATAGTTGCCATGAAAGATCTGAAAGACAACTAAATGGACCAGTTGCAACATTAAAGTACCTTTCCACCACAAACCTCTCATGATTTGGGGAGGAAAACTGAGACCATGAAGAAGGGAAGGATGTTCATCTATTTAGTGTTTAATCAGGCAAGAGAATGACATAAATATAGCCCCAGAAAGGAATGTGTTAAAACATCTCCACAATATGTACACCTTTCTTGAAGCATGCCCTACATGTTGGCATTTCTGTGGGCCACATTCAAGTAAGTACCTTAATCCTAGAGTGCAGGAACCATCCAAATGAATTTAGCGGGGAACAAGTTTTCAATATGTGAGCTATTTTGGTTCGAAGTGGCATCTAGTTCGAAAGTTAACTTATCCAAAAGTGAGATGATAGCAGTTGGAGATGTTCCTAATTTGCAAGACCTGGCAGAAGTGTTGGATGCAATATAGGTAGCTACCCTACAAAATACTTGGGCTTACCTTTAGGGGCAAAGTGCAACTCAAGAAGCATATGGAGCCCTCTAGAGAGAATTGACAGGAAATTGGCTTCTTAGAATGTTAAAGGCCCGCGAATAGGATCTCGTCACAGGTCGGTCAACGGGGAAAACCTCTTGTTTTCCCTTGTTCCTCCCTTTTCTTGAGGAACCTATCTTGGCGCCTTAATGGTGATTTGTTAAAGAGATCACCAACTCTCCTCTGCTCTTTCTTGACTAAAAATTTCGATAATTTCATTGAATATCATCTGCTCCTTTAAATAGGAGATTACAAGAAGATAAGAGTCCTACTTTAGGAAGACTTCCTAATAACCTTTATCTATACTACTGCCTAATTAATAAGAATACTGAATCTAGCTAAAATAGAAACAAATAAGATAAGAACACTGAATCTAGCTAACAGATAAGATAGGATAGGGACGCTGTATCTAGCTAACAGATAGGATAGGAACACTGAATCTTGCACCCATTACTGCTGCTGTTTGCGGCTGTATTTCTTCCCAATAAAAGCATCCACAACATAGAAAGGTAGATATCTTCCCAAACGAGGAAAGGTGATTCTAGTTAAGAGTATGCCACCCAGCCTTCCAGCTTATTATTTGCCACTTTTTCTAATGCCCTCAGAGGTGTATTGTCTAAATACCATTTGGTGAATTGGGAAGAGATATGCAAACCTATATCTCAAGGAGGGCTGGGAATTGGGAAGATGAAATTGTTTAATATAGCACTACTGGGGAGATAATTCTGGAGATTTTCTAATGAACTACAGGAGTTATGGAGATTGATAAAAGGATTGGTCTGTGTGTTTGGACCCCCCAGACTTGATAAAAGGATTTGGTCTCTAACCCGGGTTGGCTCCTTCAATTGTGCATCTTTGTTTAAATCCCTCTGTTCTACCCTCTCCTCTCAAGTAAATCTGCTGTTTGTTCTGTCTACCTTTGGGAGATTGACAAAGAGAGGGAAGCTAATGTGGAAGTGTATCAGAGCAGCTAGCTTGTGGACTTTATGGGAGGAGAGGAATGCTAGAATTTTTAAGAGAAGGAAAGAAGCCTTGTTGAAGTAAAGGAGTGTATAATGATAAGGACAACCTCTTGGATGAAAACTTCAAACTTGTTTGTGTATTACTCTTTTGATGATTTAAGGAGAAATTGGCAGCAGTGGCATCCACAGCCTCCACAAAGAACAGACTACAAGTAGAATGGAAGCCCCCTCCAGAAGGAATGGTAAAATTAAATTGTGACAAAAAGCAGTCTAGGCAATCCAGGACCCTCAGGCATAGGAGGGATTCTGAGAGATAAAGACAACATCTTTCTTTATTCTCAAAAACAGTGGGTGTTGGCGATTCTATAAGGGGTGAGATACTAGCAGTGGTACAAAGCATACAGGTTGCTAGTCAACTTGGAGTTGAAAACTTGATAGTTGAGGGGGACTACAAGGTGGTGGTGGGCTGGTTGACAAATCTAGAAAGTCTTTTGGGGTTACAGGGATCTTTTGAAGAAAGTAACTGGCTGACAAGAAATAGGGCAGTTAGGTTTCAGTGGGTTAGCAGATCGACAAATGCAATGGTTGATTCTTTGGCTAAACAAGGGGTATCAAGGGGTGACCTGTTTTGGGCTACCTTAGAATTGTAATTCAGGCTAGTGTGTGTTTATTTGCAATATTGCTTAGCTCCAAGGGGAGGTATCTTGTGCCTCCTCTTAGGCTGATTGTGCACTCTTTCTTTGATTAATAAAATTGCACTCATTTATCAAAAAGAAAAATAATGGCTGAAAAGTGTGGGTTTAACACCAATGGTTGGGATGCAGGTCATGCTCATTTGACATACAGCTGCAGCATCCAGAAAGGCATATACAAAGCCTATCCCCATTTCATCAAAGGAATATCATACGAGGCAGAAAATAGAAGTGGGTTGATGTTCTGGCAAGACCCATGGAACAATGACAGTCCTTTAAAAGAAAAGATTCCCTTCCCTGTTTAATGTGGCTGAAAATAAACAGGCCTCTGTTGCAAACTGTTTTGTGTTGGATGGTGATAGAATAGTTTGATCTCCTGTATTCAGGAGAAACTCCAATGATTGGTAGTTGGACCAGGTGACAGAACTTCTTTCTTTGCTTCAGAACCAGCACATAGACATGAAATTAGAGGACTCAAGATGCTGGAAATGGGCAAAATCCAGCAAAATTTCAGTCAAAACCTCTTATATTGGTCACCAGTCACCTTGGAGCCCTATAAAGCCATTGGGAAAGTCAAGTTTCTCAAGTTTTTCTTTTGGGTGCAAGGTTTTCAAGGTGCCAAGGCGAGGCTAGGTGATAGGGGGCACCTTGTCTGCTTGTCGCCTAGTCATCTAGGTGGTGGGACTTTTCAGAAAATGCCTCTTTTTTTTTGTCTTAGGAAAAGAAGAAAAGAAAAAGAAAGGATGAATATGTGTTGATTGGACAAAATTTTGAGTTCTTACATGCTTATTAGTTTAGATTTTGAAGTCTTCAAGGGTTCAAGACAGTATATATCTTGATTTTTTTTATAAGTGCAGTATATATCTTGATTGAACCCTAACAAATAAGAAAAAAATAAAAAGAACTAGTATCTTGATTGAACCCTCCATTAGCACCTTATTGCTGAGGCGTCACTCTACATGTTAAGCTACCATGGTATTACCTAATTGTTGAAGTTAGGTAGCATATCCTAGAGGTAATCTCTATTTTATATGATAATGGGTTGTTATTATATCATTTGGTGTAGCAATAACAGACATGCCTTTGTTGGGTTATTTCATTTCTCATTTGATTGATAACAGCATGTTTGTGTTTTAATGGATGGTCGTAAGAAATTGTTGTGACCATGTGAATTCATGAAAACCAAAGCCAGGCATGCACTCACTAGGTGATTTGGTTTACCCTTTGACTTATAGCATGTTTGGGTTATTTTAGAGTCCACAAGAAAGTGTTATGATTATGTGAACTCATCGCTTCACATGTTAAACTACTTCGTATTTCTTGATATTCCTAGTAAAGTAGTGGAACATAGAGGTAGTCATCATTTTATTGTTCCGGGTAGGCAGATGCTAGACTCTGTTCTCATTGCCAATGAGCTCATTCATTCCAGGAAAAAAGAAGGTTCCCCAGGGTTGATTTGTAAACTTGATATTGAAAAGGCCTATGATCATGTTAACTGGAGATGTGTTGATCTTGTGTTACATCAAATGAATTTTGGGCAGAAATGGAGGAATTGGGTTAAAGTCTGTATCACCTCTCCAAAGTTTCAATCTTGGTTAATGGACAGTCCGCAGGTTTCTTTGATAGTTCCAGAGGTTTTAGACAGGGAGACCCCTTGTCTCCTTTTCTATTTATATGTGTAATGGAGATCCTCATTCTGTTATGTAAGAAGGTTGTAGTTTCAGGTGAGTGGGAAGGTTTTGCAATCGTGTCGGGGGGAGAGAAGGTGAATATTCCTCAATTTGCAGATGATACGTTGTGCTTTGTGGATGCCTCTCCCCCTCAGGTGGAGTTAATCCTTGGGATCTTGTCTTGGTTTGAAGTGACAACAGGTCTTAAAGTTAATTGGAACAAGAGCCAAATCATCCCAGTAGGCCATGTCTCCAACTTAGCAGAGTGTGCTAGTATTTTGGCTTGTCAAATTGAGTCCCTTCCAGTCAAATATTTGGGACTCCCTCTAGGGGTGAGTGGTGGTTCTTCTGCAATTTGGGACCCGGTTATTGAGAGATTGGAAAGCAAGCCGGCCTCTTGAAGGCAAAATACCTCTCATTTGGGGGTAGGGTGACTTTGATTAAGAGTACTCTCTCCAATTTACCTACCTACTTCCTGTCTCTATTCTCTATTCCTAACAAGGTTGCAAATCAGATTGAAAAGCTTCAGATGGGAGGAGGAGAAAAAAGTGCACTTGGTGAGTTGGGAGCAAGTTTGCCTCCCCAAAGTTGAAGGGGGGTTAGGTAGAAGGAAGCTGAAATCTTTTAATTCTGCTCTCCTCTGTAAGTGGATTTGGAGATTTGCTGCATAAAATGACGCATGGTGGAGATCTCTCATTGCCAACAAATATGGTGTGAATTGGGGCAATTGGCGAACTAGGGACCCTCCTCCCAACTGGGGTAACTCTCTGTGGAAAGGGATAATGAAGAACTTTTCCACTCTGGCGCGGGGGTCTCAGTTAGGGTTGGTAATGGTAACAGGACCAAATTCTGGAAGGACCCTTGGTGCTCAGATGAACCTCTTGCTGAGTCCTTCCTCCTCTTCCAATGTGCTTCGGATCAAGAGGCCTCAGTTGCAGAGTGCTATAGTATTTCTGGTGGTTCAGTTCTTAGGACTCCCTCATTTCGAAGGAATCTTTTTGATTGGGAGGTGGAAAAGGTTTTGAATCGGAGGATAAGTGGCATTGGAAGTGGAACTCTGATGGGGTGTTCTCTATTAAATCTTTGGCTGCTAATCTCGGTAGGTGGGGTGTCCTTGATTTCCCAGATCAGCAAGTGTGGAACCCCAACAGCCCAAAAAAAGCCAACTTCCTAGTTTGGACTATGGCTCTTAATAAATGTCTTTCTAAGGAGAATCTAGTGAGAAGGGGAATTCAGGTTTCAGACTTGTCTTGCAGTCTATGTGGGAGCAGTGCTGAATCTACTGATCATTTGTGTATCCGTTGTCCGTATTCTGCTCAGTTGTGGAACCATTTCCTCAGCTCCTTGAAGGTATGTTGGGTGATGCTGAGGTCGGTAAAAGAGCTGTTGTGTTGCTGGAAGCTTATGGGTTTGAGCAAGAAAAAGAAGACTGTCTAGAAGATGGTTCCAATTGCTGTAATTTGGTCCATCTGGACCGAGAGGAATAGAAGGATTTTCAGTAACAAGATTCTAAGTCTGGAAGAGTTAATTCATAAATCAGTGGGCAAGCTGATTTCTTGGGTGTCTGTGGCTGCGGATTTGAGAAACTGTAATGTGTCAGATGTATTTCTTTCTAGCTCTTGATGGAAAGTGTATTTGCTGATTTGATCAGTCAGCCTGTTCTGGGACTAATCTCAGCCTCCTGTGTGAAATTTCTTATCATTAAATATTACTTTACCTTTTCCAAAAAAAAAAAACAACAACCATGCACTCATTGAGTAATTGATATTCCTAGTAAGGTAGTGGATCCTAGAGGTAGTCACCATTTTATCATATGATATAAGGTAGTTCATGTATCACTTAGGATAGCAATAACAACTATGCAATCACCGGGTAATTTTGTCATTCATCTAATTGATAGGATGCCTATGTTTTATTGGAGGGTTGCAAAAAAGTGGTGCGACTATGTGGACTAATCAAAACCAAAGGTGATTTGGTTTTAAATTTGATTATTAGTATGCTTATAACTTAATGGAGGGTCACAAGAAAGTGTTGTAATCATGTGAACTCATAGAAATCAAATCACCCAAGCATGCACTCATTGGGTGATTTGGTTTTTCTTTTGATTGATAGCATGTTAGTGTTTTATTGGAGAGTTACAAGAAAGTATTGTGACCATGTAAACAAATCACAACACATATTAGGCTGCCTAGACAATTCTTGATTGTTATAATTAGGAGGTAGACCCTAGAGGTAGTTTCTACTTTTTCATATGTTAGCATGTTGTTATTGATCATTTGGGGTAGGAAAAAGGAATGCATTCACTAGGTGATTTGATTTTTCATCTGATTGTTGGCATTTTTGTGTTTTATTCTAAGGTTGCAAGAAAGTGTTGCGACCATTTGAACTCATCGAATCGAAACCACCTAGGAATGCACTCACTAGATGATTTGGTTTTTCGTTTGATTGATAGCATGTTTGTGTTTTATTGGAGGGTTGCATGAAATTGTCATGGTCATTTGAACTAATCACTTGACATGTTAGCTACTTTGATATTTCTAAATTGTCATAGTAAGGTAGTAGACCCTAGAGGCAATTTCTATTTTTTTTCATATGTTGGCGACTTGGCAAATTGTTAGTGTGTCATTCAGGGTAGCATTCACTAGATAATTTGTTTTTTTTTTGTTTGATTAATAGCATGTTTGTGTTTTATTAGAGAGTTGCAAGTAAGCGTTGTGACCATGTGAACGCATTGAAACCAAATCACCCAAGCAAGCACTCGCTAGGTGATTTAGTTTTTCATTTGGTTAATAGTAAGTCGTGTTTTATTGGAGGGTACTCATTGCTCTACATTTTTTTTATGAATGATAATACATTTTTTAATTCATAAGAAAATTTAGAGTGAGTTCATACAACATCCCAGCGAGAGGCACGAGCTGCAGCCCCTCCTTGAATCTTACAAGTAAACTAGGAAAGAAAAGCAAGAATCACAACTGAGCCCAAAATAATTCTTCCCTATTTACCCCTTGCTTACCTAACACATTTGACAAAGTATTTTCTAATCTCCCCACCCATTGTACAGTGACCAACATATTCCTTGTCAACCAACTAAATTTCTTCATTTCATTCTTGTAACGCCACATAGCCTCTTCAGGATTTTTCAACCAACCCACCACCACTTTGGAATCCCCCTCAATTATTAGGTGTTGTACCCCCAACTGGTTTGCA